>WNWU01000037.1:1629049-1651339 GCA_012654045.1 Ptyas mucosa
TTCTCCTTCTCCTTCTCCTTCTCCTTCTCCTTCTCCTTCTCCTTCTCCTCCTCCTCCTCCTCCTCCTCCTTCTCTTTCTCCTTCTCCTTCTCCTCCTCTTCTTCTTCTTCCTCCTTCTTCCTCCTTCTCCTCTCTGAACCATCAACCAACCAAAAAGAGCCTTGGATAGTACAGTGGTCTAAAGCACCCTGTTATTAACATCGGCTGCCTGCAATTATTGCAGGTTCGAATCTCACCAGGCTCAAGGTTGACTCAGCCTTCCATCCTTTCTAAGGTAGGTAAATTGAGGACCCAGTTTGTGGGGGCAATAAGCTGACTTTGTATGAATATACAAAAGTATGAAGGCTATTGCTTAGCGCATTGTAAGCCGCCCTGAGTCTCCGGAGAAGGGCGGCATATAAATCAAATTAAAAAAAAAAAAAGGAAGAGTTTGTACAATGTACAATGTACCATCCAAGCCAGATAACTACCACCACCTCCTCCTCCTCCTCCTCCTCCTCCTCCTCCTTCTCCTCCTCCTCCTCCTCCACCTCGAACCATCAACCAACCAAAGAGAAAAAGTTTGTACAATGTACCATCAAAACCAGATAACCATCTCCTCTTCTTCTTCTTCCTCCTCCTCCTCCTCTTACTACTGGGTGTCAAGGGAGATACAAAGTTCTGGTTTTTGTGGCAGCCTCAGCTATCGTGATCTGACGCAGTCCTGGTGTGCCTTTGATATTGTCTCTCCATCTCCTTCTGGGCCTGCCTTGTGTTTCTTTGGCCTTCTCAACCCCATGTTCACAGACCTCCAATCTCAGTTCATTTTGCCCCATCCAGATCTTCACACCCCCTAGATACCGATCCAGAATTTCTACATCATCCTCAGCCAGATGCCCTCGGCGGAAGGAAGAAGGTGTCGAACAACAGAAAGTTATGAAGATTGGTAAACGAACGGGGGTTGATCTAAATTGCATTTTGATATATTCCCATGCCTTTGGTTTTTATTTGGCTTGTTATTTGTATGCTGCCTCTGTACTTAGGATAATACAGCTCTATCCTCAAAGAGAATACAGCGTGGGGGATTTGTATGTAGATCTCTGTCCCATCCCTATTTTTAAAGGCCTTTGAAGACTGTTACATGTGCAGTATTTGCATATAAGCTGTAATTAGAGACACACAGAGATGCAGCCTTCATTGATGTTATACAACCATGATGTTCCCAAAAATACTAGGCCAAAAAAAAAAACCCCACCATACGTATCTTGTGATCTCATGCATGCCTACCAGGGGTGAAATGCTCCCGGTTCGGACCGGATCGCCCAATCCGGTAGCGATGGCGGCGGGTGGTTCGGAGAACCGGTAGCAAAAATCCCTGCCCCCATCCCTGGCCAGAAATGCCCAGCTTTTCTACAACCTCTTCGGCCAAAAAAGTGCTTTTAAAAGTTAAAAAAAAAAGCCTCTGATGATCGCGCGGCTCAGCTGGGATCGTCAGAGGCTTTTCAAAGCATTTTTTTCTGCAACCCCTTCAGCTGAAGAGGTTGTAGGGAAAAAAAATGCCTATAAAAGCCTCTGGCAATCCCAGCTGACTTGCCTGATCGTCAAAGGCTTCTAAAAGCATTTTTTTTCCTGCAACCTCTTAAGGTTGTAGAAAAAAATGCTTTTAAAAATAAATAAATAAATAAGTTGGCCACGCCCACCCAGTCACATTAAAAAAAACCCCACCCACCAAGCCACGCCCACAGAACCAGTAGTAACAAATTTTAGATTTCACCCCTGATGCCTACCCCCCCCCCATCTTTTCTAACGGGTGCAAAAAACTCTTGCAAAACGTACAATTCCTAACCCTGGCTCACTCCGATCTGCCTTTCCAATGGTGGGATTCATTTTTTTTTTTTTACTACTGTGGGTGTGGCTTCGTGGACATGGCAGGGAAAGCATACTGTAAAATCTCCATTCTCTCCCCACTCCAGGGGAAGGTTACTGCAAAATCCCCATTTCCTCCTGATCAGCTGAGAATAGAAGGGGCTGGGGCCAGTCAGAGGTGGTATTTACCGGTCCTCCGAACTACTGTATTTTTTGGAGTATAAGACGCACCTTTGTTTTTGGGGAGGAAAATAAGAAAAAAGCTGATTGGCAAGTGGATCGGCCTCCCAGAATACCCCCAATCAGCTGTTCCTAGAGGTGAATTTTAGCAACAGGTTCCTTGGTTGTGAGCTCTGTGCCTTGCTTTTTTTTTTTGCTTTTCTTCCTGCCTCTGAAACTTCTGAAACTTTGTTTCAGAAAAAACTTTCTTTCCTGCCTCTGAAAGCCTCCGAAACAGAGCTTCAGAAAAAAAGCCTCTAAAGCTCTGTTTGGGGGCTTCTGTTCTGAAGTTCTGTTTGGGTTTTTTTTTTTCCTGAAACTTCTTTTCTGAAGCTTTGTTTCTGATGCTTTTTTCAGCCTCTGAAACCTCCGTTTGAGAAGCTGGGTGGGGCTACATTCGGATTATAACACGCACCCAGATTTTCACCCTCTTTTGGGGGGGGGGGAAAGGTGCATGTTATACTCTGAAAAATACGGTACTCAAAATTTCCGCTACCGGTTCACCAGAACTGGTCAGAACCTGCTGAAACCCACCTCTGTGCCTTTCCTATTTTTATATTTGTGATTCACACTTTCAACAAAAGGAAGAAGGCAGCATTGAACAAGGGGGATCTTGGAGAAAAGGTACATGCAAGCACGCACACACAGGCATACGTGTAAACCAAGTTAGTCAAGAGTTTGGCTAGAGAAGAGTTGCCTGCTATAAATATACCCCAATCGCCCACGGCCTCTGGAGGCTTTGTTTTTGCTTGAAAAGGGATTTTTTTTTTCTTCCTCTCATTTCTTGGTGATGCAAAAGGGCTGGGCTGAATCAAAGGGGCGATTCAAAGGAAGAGTTTGCTTAAGGCTCCATAGCAACTTTGGAATTTTCCCCTGCACTCCACACTATATATATATTTAAATCTAGCCATCTGCAGCCTTTCCACACCAACAAGTAAGAAACACTCACTCCAGACTATCTCTGAGCTGAGAAACAGAACATGGGGTATTTATAGACTAGGATTTTTTTTCTTTAAAAGAAAAAAAGCTTTTCAGAAAAGCTGAATTTGCATTCAGTCAAGGAAGAAACCAGGCCAGTGGCTACTACTCTTTATTGCAGGGGTGTCCTATTCGATTTTATTGAGGGCCGCATCAGGGTTGACATCACACTGACCTCAGTGTGATGGAATGTGGTCTGGATTCCCAGATTCTATCACAAATAAGATAGCAGAGAATTAGAAGATGATTAGACCACTCTATCTTGACCTCAGTGTGGTGGAATGTGGTTTGGATTCCCAGATTCTATCACAAGTAAGATAGCAGAGCATTAGAAGATGTTTAGACCACTCTATCTTGACCTCAGTGTGGTGGAATGTGGTCTGGATTCCCAGGTTCTATCACAAGTAAGATCGCAGAGAATTAGAAGATGATTAGACCACTCTATCTTGACCTCAGCATGGTGGAACGTGGTCTGGATTCCCAGGAGGGAGAGCTACTTTCCACCACAAATAAAGAGAGTTAGAAGATGTTTAGATCAGAGTCTCGACCAGAGATGGTATTCAGCCAGTTCTGACCAGTTCTGGAGAACCGGTAGCGGAAATTTTGAGTAGTTCAGAGAACCAGCAAATACTACCTCTGACTGCCACTGCCCCCATCTATTAGCTGCCTCCGAGTCCCAGCTGATTGGCTGGGTCTTCTTTTGTTGCCCTGCAAAGGGAGATGGAAAGCAGGTTAGTGGGGTGGGAAGGGAATGGAGATTTTACAGTATCCTTCCCTCTGGAGTGGGGTGGGAATGGAGATTTTGCAGTATCCTTCCCCGGCCATGCCCACCCAGCCACACCCACAGAACTGATAGTAAAAAAAATTGAATCCCGCCACTGGTCTCGACCTCAGTGGTCTGGATTCCCAGGAGGGGCTACAGAGGAACAAAAGACAGTGAAGTTTACAGTTCTCGATGTGTATGTTTAATGGTGCAAGTGGTCTGCTTAATTTGGCAAGGTTTGTATCTACAGGTGGTGAACAATAAAGGAAGCTGCTTAGAAGTAACTCTAAGTTTCAGAGAAGCAACCTGGAATTAAGGAGAAACTTCCTAACAGTGTGGACAATTAACCGGTGGAACAGCTCGCCTCCAGAAGTTGTGGGTGCTTCATCATTTAAGGAAAGACTAGACTGCCACCTGTCTGAAATGGTATAGGTTCTCCTACTTGAGCAGGGGGCTGGACTAGAAGACCTCCAAGGTCCCTTTCAGCTCTATTCTATCCTGAAGCATTTTCTTGGGCTTTGGAGTGACCCTCAGGATGGGAGTCTGCCACTTATCTGTGAAGAGAGTAGAATCACGCGACTGACCTATTTTACAGCCATGATGACTTACAGCCATAATGGGCAGGCTCTGATATAGTTGTAAGTCGAGGACTACCTGTAGACATTGTTAGGAAATGATTATTACCTAACTTGTTGGGTTGGCAATATATAAACCATCAATATAGCTTTAAGACTGCTGTATTGCTGTATTGCATCATACTGTGTCCTGATTGGTTAGCTCTGTAGCCAATGTGCTTAAGAGGGAGCTAGAAATGTGGTTTGTTTCTCTTTGCTGATATCTTTGCTGTTTGTGCTCTCTGATATCTCTGTATGCTACTGTTTGCAAATCCAGAAGAACTGTTTATTAACTACGACGACTGGTAAGAAGACTTTGTTATTGGATTATCCCTGGACTATTGTTTTACTATCTACTGCTTTATCTATGTATGACCTGGACTGTTTAATGGACTATGCCTTATTACTATTTCCTGAAAGTAAACACAACTCGGTGTATCTGACTGTGTTATTTCCTAACACCTCTCAATCGCTTTTCATGTGCACACCCTTGCTACTCAAGGGTTGCTCTGCGAATTCCTTAACACACATGTAGTTCCTCTAATTAGAAGTGAACAGTGCCATTGGGGGAAGATAGAGCACGCAGGATTTAGGTATAGCTATAAGGGATTGGTTGATTTGTGGTTCAGCAACGTGTAAATCCCAGCCCGTATTTTGGTAAATTGTGAGAACCAGGCCATCAGCTCAAGACAGAATATAATTTTAATTTGGGGGGGTCACACCATATTAACACAGTCTAGATTTAGAGCATATCTTTTGACGCCAATTGATCCATCACCCCTTAAAGACCATTAACATCTCAGCCTACTCCTAGTGTGCAGTTTCCAGCATGCAAATCTTGAGTCAAGGATTCAATCCGTAGAGCCGTTCGATCAAAGCTCTGAAACAAATCGCTTTTCTGAATCAAATCAGAAAAGTTATGTGAATTGGCACGTGGAACAGAATGCCTTCAAATCCGTTAGAAATTCCCCCCAACGACTTGTGTCCCTGGAAAAAAAACTTTTCTCTCTCTCTCTCTTTTTAATCAGTTCAAAAGATCAAAGCTGATTTAAGTCAGGTGTTCAAATTGACCGGATGTTTTGGGGAAACCTTGCAGAAGTCTGAATCAAATTGGACCGTATACTCAGGGGTGGGATTCAAAAATTTTAGCAACCGGTTCTCTGCCCGGGTGCTGGGTGGGCGTGGCCATGGTGGACGTGGCCGACTCGGTCTCCTGCACCACTGGGGGGACTAGGTGTTTTCACCCTCCACAGACTCTGGAGGTTTTCTTTGAGCCTCCGGGAGGGCGAAAACGGCCTCCCCCGGGCTCCGGAGGCCCTCTGGAAGCCGAAAATGGGCCCATTTCTGGACTTCTGGAACTTCCGGTGGGCCCATTTTTCCCCCTCCCAGAGCCTCCATGTGGGCCCTGCATTTACCTGGCAACTAAAACAGGCTGTGTGGAGACTCCTGTGAGAGGCGGGGTGGGGTGGGCGGAGTCAGCCAGTCCTTGAAACTACCGGTTCGGCAAAACAGATTAAAATTAACATCTGGTTTGCTCGAATCGGTCTGAACCGGCTGAATCCCATCCCTGCATATACTCAATTTGAATCGCTAATTGGAACCTTGATATCAAGACTACCTAAAAGCTACCTGGATAGAAAATCTTGTAGAGAGATCCTTTTTCTCCAATATATTTCTTGTTTTTCTTTTTAATTGCTAATACAGGTAGTCCTCGATTTACAACAATCCATTTAGTGACCGCTCCAAGTGACGGTCATGTCCCTTTTTTTTCCAGTGCCGCCGTAACTTTGAGTGGTCGCTAAATGAACTGTTGTAAGTCGAGGACTGCCTGAATTTCCAATCCTGCTTAACTTTCCTGTATCCATCCTTCATGGCCAGTCCTGCTAAAAGAGGGACGTTTATACATCCGGTGGGAAATATCTGAGTTTCCATCACAAAGAAAAAGCATGCAGAACTCCATCAATCCCTGTTGTGTTCTCTGGTTTTAGAGCTCACTCTATCAAGCTTAATTGAAAGAAAGCCCCCCACTATTTTCCGTAAGCACAAGATCTGTCTCTTTATCCGTGATATTGATTTTGAAAAACTCTTTGTGGAAGGATTAAACTTGAGCGGGGTGGCTGACTTGTTTTATTGTGTTGTCCCTTTCCCCCAGCGGATCTTAGTTCTCGTAATCTCTGTTTGAATGACCAGTTTCTGCATGTGATGAAGTATATGTGTTGTCTCCATGACAATGGAAGGGGAGGGCCAGCAAAGATAGTTCAGGAACTGCATCTATCCGCGTGGCTTTCTGCTCGTCCCCGTAGCTTTCTGCTCGTGGCTCTGAGAACTTGGGCGTAGGAAAGTGAAATGCAAAGACATTTAAACAAGGAGGCCAATGCTCTGTCCTCGCTACAGGTTAGTCTGTGTGCAGCTCGACATGCAGCTAAACCCACCTGTCCTCCAATAAAACAGACCGTGTGCGTAGATCTGAATGCTTTATCGAAAGAACAGGATAGGGTGAAACTGGGGAAAATAGGGACACATACAATGAGAACCAAATACAAGATAGACCGTATTGAGTTACTGCTGAACTTGACAATGAATAAATACAAGTAACTTGAATCTCGCCAGCAATGCTCTGTGTATGGGATGTAGGTTTGTCCTTGGATTTATTTTTATTTTATTTTATTTTTATTTGATTTATATGCCGCCCTTCTCCGGAGACTCAGGGTGGCTTACAATGCGTTAAGCAATAGCCTTCATACTTTTGTATATTTATACAAAGTCAGCTTATTGCCCCCACAATCTGGGTCCTCATTTTACCCACCTTAGAAAGGATGGAAGGCTGAGTCAACCTTGAGCCTGGTGGGATTCGAACTTGCAGTAATTGCAAGCAGCAGATGTTAATAGATGTTAATAACAGGGTGCTTTAAACCACTGTACTACAGGCTCTGACCATGTGCCACAGATTAAGATGGATTCGTTGTGCTTCTGCCTTCTCCAAATGCTAAAGGAAATGGAGTCTGGTGTCAGCGTTCCAGAACCCCCCAACTCCAAGTAAAAATTCTGAAGCAAGCAATTCTCAAAGTTCTATTTACTAGAACTGGCACATCTGGTAAAACCTGAATCTGAGAGGTCCGGGTTTTCCCTCAGTAAATCAAAACCCCCCAAACCATCCCCTCACTCCTCAGTCAATCACATGCTCCAATCACCATCTGTTCCATCTTGTGACATCACTCCGACCACGCCTTCTCCAGATGCATAATCAGCCTGACCTTGACCGACAGGAAGAATGCTAATATGTCTAAAGACAATCCCTCTACTAAATCCCCCCCTCCTATTTTCCCACACATGAGAAGGTGGCAGCATGGAAGCTTCCAGCCTAATATGGCTTCCAAAGCTGACATCTGGCTTCCCAACATACACTTCTTTGAGACTGCAGGCTGCTGGGTAAAATGGGCTGAGTGAGCTTCAAACAATATAATTGGTATTTGTCTCTCCGGACACGAGATGGGGCTAGAGAGCAACAACAGTATATAAAGATCGTAGGTTGGGGAATATTTGTCCCTCCGGCCACTAGATGGGGCTAGAGAGGAACAACAGTGTATAAAAGTTATATGCTGGGGCATGACAGTTAAAAACATGCTTCTGAATGCAGAGAAGAACAACAAAAGTGATTAGGGGGATTAGAGGCTAACACATACAAAGGACAGTTGCAGGACTTGGATAGGTGACGTTTAATGAAAAGAAGGACTAGGGTGACATATGAAAGCAACCTTCCAGTTTCTAAAGTGGCTGCCACAAAGAAGAGGGAGTCAAGCTATTCTCCAACACATGACGTGTTAATATCGCTTTACAATGCCTTTGTAAGAACACACTTAGAATACTACATCCCGTTCTCTTTGCCACGGTGTAAAAAAATAAATAAATGTTGAGACTCTGGAAAGAGTGCAGAGAAGAGCCACGAAAATATATATGAAGAATGCTTGTAGGAAATGGGTATAGTCTAGTCAAATAAAAAGAAGGACTCTAGGCAGTGGTGGGATTCAGCCAGTTCGCACCACTTCGGGAGAACCGGTTGTTAACTTTCTGAGCAGTTTGGTGAACTGGTCGTTGGAAGAAATCATTAGGGCAGAGAACCGGTTGTTAAATTACTTGAATCCCACCACTGACTACAGGTGACGTGATAGTAGCCTTCCAATATTCCCATACCACAAAAAAGAGGGGGTCAATCTATTCTCCAAAGCACCTGAAGGCAGGACAAGAAGTAATGGATGGAAACTAATCAAGGAGAGAATCAGCCTAGAATCAAGAAGAAATTTCCTGACAGTGAGAACAATGAATCAGTGGAACGATTTGCCTTCAGAAATTGTGGATCCTCCATCACTGGAGGTTTTCAAGAAGAGATTGGGCAATCATTTGTCTGAAATGGTATAGGGCCGTGATGGCGAACCTATGGCACACTTGCCACAGGTGGCACACGGAGTCATATCGGTGGGCACGCGAGCGTTGCCCTAGCTCAGCACCGGCGAGCCTGGGGAGAGCGAAAAACGGGCCTACCAGTCCCACCAGAAGTCGGGAAATGGACTGTTTCCGGCCTTCAGAGGGCCTCCTGGGTGGGGGAGGCCATTTTTCCCCTCCCCAGGCTCCAAGAAAGCCTCTAGAGCCTTGGGAGGGCGAAAAATGGGCCTACTGGGCCCACCATGCCATCACATGCCAAAAGCAGGGGTAGTGCGGGGGAGTTGCGTACGCATTGTAGGGGAGCGGGGCGCATTGAATTATGGGTGTGGGCACACGTGCGCGCCACCCCCCTGCGCAACCCCTGCTTTTGGCACGTGACGGCAAAAAGGTTAGCCATCACTGGAATAGGGTTTCCTGCTCAACCAGGGGGTTGAGCTAGAAGACCTCCAAGGTCCCTTCCACCTCTTCTTATTTTGTTAACCTGTCATTAAAGGCACACAAGATTTCTCTTGCTTCGTGAAACAGGAAGCTGAAACATGAAGGATTTTTTTTAATATATATTACGTTTTTTATTTTTTTATTTTTCTATAAACATATCGTCGTGTGAACAATGTGGAAGCAGAGTTACATTTTAGTACAAATAAAGCAATTCACTTCATATTTAACACAATTAACAATCTTATAGACTTTTAGTAGTAATACGCGTATTTTGTTGAATTATAATCTTTCCTTAATTATTCAATATTTCAATATATTATTTTTATGCCGATCTCCATGTTCTTCATATCACTCCTTTTACTACAGATAGAATACCAATAATCAAATTGGTTATGTTTAACAAATGTATGTAATTCTAACAGTAATACACAGATTTATATTGAATTATAATCTTCCATTGTTCCCCTTTCTAATTTTTAGCTATGCCAAAACGTGAAGGATTTTTGTTGGTATTTTTCATTTAGAGAGACTGCAATTATGACTGGCAACTTCGTCATTAAGTGAAGTGGGCTCTAAGCAAAACTGCAACTGTGTTTATAATCTCCCTCCTGTTTTCCTTTGCTTTATAGACCCGCCTAGGTCACCAATGAGAAGATTGGTCATAGAGTTACGTTTTCATCACCATCCTGATTGTGAATGCTTGTTAAACAAGGCCACTACTAAACGAGAATGACTTGTTGTAAGACCTGTACTAAAATACAGATTGGGGAAACACATCACATATTTCCTGGACTTGAGAAATGCAAGAAGACATTGGAGCAATACAATATGAGTTCATATTATATACACAGACTTCAACGGATAATTAGAAGTGCAGAAAAAATAATTGTTACCAACCTGCCTTCCATGGATGACCTGTATAGTCAAAAAGAGGGCTGTGAAAATATCTACAGACTCCTCACATCCTGGACATAAATTGTTTCAACTTTTACCCTCAAAAAGATGCTATAGGGCACTGCACATGAGAACAACTAGACACAAGGACAGTTTTTCCCCAAATGCCATCACTCTGCTAAATAAATAATTCCCTCAACACTGTCAAATAATTTACTAAGACTGTATTACTATTATTCTTCTCTTCCTTACTTAGTAACTATCTCTTCCCACTTATTACTATAACCATGTTGCTTGTATCTTTCAATTATAGTGTTTTTATTTGTTTCCTAGTACGATTCATTAGCTTATCAGTAACCTGGACTATCGCTAAGTGTTCGTATCTTCTGATTCTTGATGAATGTATTTTATTCTCCTTATGTACACTGAGAGCACATACACCTAAGACAAATCCTTGTGTGTCCAATCACACTTGGCCAATAAAGAATTCTATTCTATTCTCTCACTTTTGTGCACGAGTTGCACACACCTACGGAAGGATTGGCACACCCCTCACAATGGCACAGGGTTGTTGCTTTCATCATTTTGTCGAAAGGTTCATGTCCTCTGATGGTTGTTTAGTATCGATTCTTTTGAGCCGTGAGGGCAATGAAAGGATCTTTTTGAATCTTCCTAGTGAAAGAAGAGTCTATCATTTTACCACGATGGAGCTCTCATTCTTCAGAATGTTCTTGTAACGTCGAGTGAAAAAAAAAAATCTGCCTTCTTTTTTGCTTCCAATTATGAATTTTGCGGATGGTCGCCGAAGCAGCAGAAAAGTCCGTTTCTTCTCCGGGTGCTAGAAAAAGAAAACTATCATGTCTCTTTTTAAAGTTACCTTCTGCTGAACGTGTCAAACATTGACAAGAGGAGCTTTGCTGAGACTTGCAATTTCCCTTCCTTCTCAAAGCAACTCCCCCCCCCCCTTTTCGTTCTTCTTCTCAGAGTTCTGCAGAACTTTTGTGGATTTTTTTCTCCTCTTTGTTTTAAAGATGATGATTTTTGGAGCAGTGAGGTGGAATCCCATCACGCTGAAGCTTCTTTGCCTATCCTTGTTTCCTAATGTGAAGAAAGGGATGCTTCTTTTTAGGAATTTAATGCGATCTGAATCCCTGACAACCTGCCGACTGTTCTAGACAAGATGCATGCCGGTTCAAACCAGTTCAATTTAGACCGGTTTGGACCGGTTCGGCCCAGTTTGGACTGGTTCGGACCAATTTGCACCGGTTTGGATCAGTTCAGACCAGTTTGGACCGGTTCAGACCAGTTCAGACCAGTTCAGTCCAGTTTGAACTGGTTTAGACTAATTTGGACTGGTTTGGACCAGTTTGGACCAGTTTGGACCAGTTTGGATTGGTTCAGACCAATTTGGACCAGTTCGGACCGGTTGGGATCGGTTTCAGACTGGTTCAGACCGGTTCGGACCAATTCGGACCGGTTCGGGCTACCCAGCCACCCACCTGCTCCAGCACTATGCTATCCCATTTATCCACATTTTTAAGCCGTGTGCATGATTGCAAGCCGCGCATGTGAGAAGAGCGCATGCGCAGAAGACCATGTGCATGTGGGGTAGGTCAGCATGCACACGCGCTCACATTTTCAGCACTGGGTGAACCGGTAGGTAAATTATGTGAATCCCACTTCTGATATATACTGCTGAAATTTGGGGGGGGAAATGCAGGGGTCATAGCTGGCTCTATAGGCGAGTGGTGCGGTGGCCTAGAGGTGGAGCTCTCACCTCACAATCAGGAGGCTGTGAGTTCAATCCTGAATAAAATTCCACATTGGCGACAGGAAGGGCATCCGGCCAGTAAACACTCTGCTCCGCTCAGTTGCCCAGATTCCGCCCTGCAAGGGATTATTGGGACATAAAAAGGAGATGATGATAGCTGGCTCTATAGGCAAAAGAAGAAATGCAAATCCTAGATGTTTGAGCTAATTTTGTCAACCTTTCATTTGTTGCTTATCTGAATTTCTTTTCTTGAAATCTTTCTGAATAAGTTAGCAAAGCTGCATTTCTAAAAGCTGGCCTCCTCAGTTTCTGCTTGGGGCAGGGAAACTAGGGCTGTTTCCTGCCTCCCTTAAGATTTTCCTTCTTTCTTTCTTTCTTTCTTTCTTTCTTTCTTTCTTTCTTTCTTTCTTTTTTGTATTTCACTTTTAAGGGAAATATTTTATCCTGCCTTTTTTAATATTTCCCAAAACATTTCATTCTTCTAGGAGGAGATGATTAGGGGGCTGGAATTTAAGACTATGAAGAACATTTGCAGGAATTGGGTATGTCTAGTCTGGGACTCTTTCCATCTTGTGTTCAGCACATGCTGCATTTTATCAATGCCCAGCTTAAAGTGTGTCGAAATCGGAATTTGATGCAATGCTGTAGGTGTGGTTGGACCTACAGACCTTAGAAAGGAATAATGACTTCAATAATGTCTGTTCAGGGATGCGGTGGCACAGTGGGTAGGACGCTGAGCTTGTCGATCGAAAGGTCGGCAGTTCAGCAGTTCGAATCCCTAGTGCCATGTAATGGGGTGAGCTCCTGTTACTTGTCCCAGCTTCTGCCAACCTAGCAGTTTGAAAGCACATAAAAAATGCAAGTAGAAAAATAGGGACCACCTTTGGTGGGAAGGTAACAGCGTTCAGTGCATCTTGGGCGTTGAGTCATGCCAGCCACATGACCACGGAGACGTCTTCGGATAGCACTGACTCTGCAGCTTTGAAACGGAGATGAGCACCGCCCCCTAGAGTCGGGAACGACTAGCACGTATGTGCGAGGGGAACCGTTACCTTTACCTTTAATGCCTGTTCATCGCAAAGTGATCTATTTTTCTGATTCCAAGCAGGCCTGAATCTCATGAAGAATGAAATGAAATTTTAAAAACTATAACTTGAGAAAAAGCATTCTGGTGTTCATCATATTGAACTCAATTTCTCTGCCTCTTTCTTCAAAGATTTTTCAGGTCTTGAAAGACAGGTTTGATTTTTTTCCCCCTCTTTTTTTTAATTAAATCTGTATTCTAGGAGCAGTTTCTCCATCGACAGCAATTATAAAGAGGGGAACGTTTTTAGGTTTAAATGACATGATGTCTTTTTCGAGCTATGATAGCTGAAGCTCCGGTGTTTCACGAGTCAGATTTGTGTTGATGTGTGTGTGTGTGTATGTGTGTGTGTGTGTGTGTGTTTAAAGCACAGCATTTAATACTGACTAATGAGTTTCATTGTTAAAACCAAAAATGTTCCTGCAATCGATCCCAAAGGATGCAATAAACCATCCATTGCTTAAACTAAATGATCTGAAGTCAATTTAACTAACGAATTCTTCCTTGTTCATTTAGAAATACCAATTATGCATATCTTTCTGTACTTTAAGCGATAATAAACTGTTGGTTTAAATCAACCATTCATATTTAACGGGAAAATTTTCCACAGGAAAGCTAGATGGAGGGGTTTCTACAATTTTTTTTTTTAGTCAATTTATAGTAAGTGGTTTATGAAAAGCTTAAGGATTGTTGTTGTTAGTTGCAAAGTTGCGTCCAACCCATCACGACCCCATGGACAACGTTCCTCCAGGCATTCCTGTCCTTTACCATCCTCTGGAGTCCGTTGAAGCTCACGCCGACTGCTTCAGGGACTCCATCCAGCCACCTCCTTCTCTGCCGTCCCCTTCTTCTTTTGCCCTCCATCGTTCCCAGCATGAGGCTCTTCTCCAGTGAGTCCTTCCTTCTCCTTCTTAGGTGGCCAAAGGATTTGAGTTCCTTCTTCAGGACCTGGCCTTCTAAAGAGCAGTCAGGGTTGATCTCCTCTAGGAATGACTGGTTAGATCGCCTTGCAGTCCAAGGGACTTGCAGGAGTCTTCTCCAGCACCAGAGTTCAAAGGCCTCCATTCTTTGGCGCTCAGCCTTCCTTATGGTCCAACTATCTTAAGGATAAGCAGTAGCAATAGCAATAGCCCTTAGACTTACTGTATATACCGCTTCACCGTGCTTTCCAGCCCTCTCTAAGCGGTTTAAAGAGTCAGCATATTGCCCCCAACAATCTGGGTCCTCATTTTACAGACCTCGGAAGGATGGAAGGCTGAGTCAACCTTGAACCTGGAGGCAAGCCAATAATATTCATTGCTGTTCCTGAAGTCTTCCTCTGATTCTCCCAATATTTTTTGCGCTGAAAAATAAAATTCTGAATTTTCCTTGGCGGGGTTTCTGAACAGACTTTTTCCTTAGGAGCTGGCAGAGGATGTAAGTGGTGTAACTGGCTTCAGACTGGTTTTCTGAAACTTCTCTGGCTGATTCCAGTTTGGTCTAGTGGTTAAAACATCAGGCTAGAAAATGGGAGACTATGAGTTCAAGTCCCGCCTTAGCCACGAAAGCCAGCTGGGTGACTTTGAGCCAATCACCAGAAAACTGTGAGTTCTACTCCCACCTTAGCTATGAAAGCCAACTGGATGACTTTGGCCAATCACCATGAGACTCTGAGTGCTAGTCCCGCCCTAGCCATGAAAGCCAGCTGGGTGACTTTGGGCCAATCACCAGAAGACTGTGAGTTCTAGTCCCACCTTAGCCCTGAAAGCCAGATGGGTGACTTTGGGTCAATCATCAGAATACTGTGAATTCTAGTCCCGCCTTAGTCATGTAAACCAGCTGGGTGACTTTGGGCCAATCACCAGAAGACTGTGAGTTCTACTCCCACCTTAGCCATGAAAGCCAGCTGGGTGACTTTGGGCCAATTACCATGAGACTCTGAGTGCTAGTCCCGCCCTAGCCATGAAATCCAGCAGAGTGACTTTGGGCCAATCACCAGAAGACTGTGAGTTCTAGTCCCACCTTAGGCCTGAAAAGAGCCTTGGTAGTACAGTGGTCTAAAGCACCCTGTTATTAACACCAGCTGCCTGCAATTATTGCAGGTTCGAATCTCACCAGGCTCAAGGTTGACTCAGCCTTCCATCCTTTCTAAGGTAGGTAAATTGAGGACCCAGTTTGTGGGGGCAATAAGCTGACTTTGTATAAATATATAAAAAGTATGAACGCCTTGTAAGCCGCCCTGAGTCTCCGGAGAAGGGCGGCATATAAATCAAAAAAAATTTTTTTTAAAAAAAAGCCAGCTGGATGATTTAGAGCCGATCACTCTTTTTCAATCCAACCCACCTCATAGAGTTGTTGTGGGGAAAATAGGAGGAGGAAGGTGTGTCGGATATGTTGAAACATTTGTAAAAACAATAAAGGCAGAATACAAATAAATAAATTCCTCTTCGTGTTGTAATGAACCTTCAAGCAGGAACGTCATCTTGGAAATTATGTAATCTATAAGAAGAGCATCCAGATTATGAGCTCTTATGGATTTCAACCACATCTACATATTTGTAGAAGTGTAGGAAGAGCTGGGGCGGCAGAGTCAAACGTGTCATCGGCTTAGAGTCTATGTGTTTCCACAAGCACTCCAAATCCAATCCCTTCTGAATTCTGTTGATCCTTATCATGTGCCGATTTAGCATTGAACTTTAATTGTTCAGATTCTTGTGTGTAGTTCTTGAATGAATCTTCCGTGCTGCAACATATCATCCTGATTCTTTGCCCCTGATTCTATATCTCCCAAGGGGCTCAGGACGGTATATAAATGCAATAAACTAAAGTAAACTAAACTAAAAAAAAACAGGGACCGGGAGGCCATGCATGCCCCCAAGCTCCATTTTTGGTGGCAGAGGCACCGTGGGCTGGTCCTTTGCTGTTTCCAGGGTGGCCTGTGGACCAGATCTAAGCACCCTGCAGGCTGGATCCAGTCTGCAGGTCTTGAGTTTGACACCCCCGGTACAGGCAATGAACCTGACTGGCCCCAAATCCAAGAATGACCCATGATGATTCTTTATTGTTTCACACCAGTAGACAAAATCTCGCCAGACTGAAGGTCTACCATCTGCATCTAGAATGCAGTATTGCAGGCTAACTCTGCCCTCAGTCAGGAGTTCGGTTCTGACTGGCTAAGGTTGACTCAGCCTTCCATCCTTCTGAGGTCAGTAAAATGAGGACCCAGATTGTTGATCTGCAATACCCTGACATTCGTAAACTATTCAGAGAGTGCTGTAATGTACTGCGGAGTGGTATATAGTGGTATATAGCCTGGACAGATGGGGTTTTGATTTTAATGTATTTTAATACACATTTAATATCTATTTTAACATGTTTCTTACTTGGATTGAGATTGTATATCTTAATTGTTGTGAGCCACCCTGAGTCCTATGGAGATAGGGCGGCATATAAATTTAATTAAAATAAATAAAAATGAATAAATATAAGTCTGAGTACTATTGTTATTGCTATCTACAATATATCCCCGAAGTGCTTTTTCAAACGGCAACTGGGCTACCATTATCCCAAGAATTCATTACATTCTAAAATTGACCTTCGTTGGAATCTTTTCCAATGCTTGCAGTATAAGTGAAAAATTAGGCGGCAATTTAAATTAGCTGTCAATTTTAGCTGCATTATTCTATCCTGCTCCTCTTCCCACTGGGTTCCACTACTTGCTAGGTAGCAATTGACAGCTTTTATGGAACAAACAATCCAAAACATATCAGAATGCAATGCATGCTGGGACACCCCCCCCCCCCCCCCACACACACACTTTCTTTTTCTCCCTCTCCCTGTAACTACAAATCATTAGTTGGCTCTATTTTGTTTTTCTTCCTGTGGTTGTTTGGGAGATTTGCTGGTGCTATGAAATTTAAATTTCTGATTAATTGCTGCAAGCCCGCTAATGAGAAAACTGTCATTCCTTAATAATGCCTTGGTTTTCATTTTTCTAGAGATGGTAAGAGGTACATTGGGTCAGAGAGATTTCAGTATTACCATTTCAAAAGGAAGGAAGTACTAAAGGAAAGGAGAGGAAGAGGGAGGGAAGAAAGAAAGGGAGGAGGAGGAAGAGGAAGAGGAGGGGAGAAGGAAGAGGAGAAGTGAAGCAGAAGAAGAGGAGGAAGGGAGGAGAAGGAGAAGAGAAGGAGGAAGAGGAGGAGGAGGAGAGAAGGAAGAGAAGGAGGAGTGAAGGAGAAGAGGAGGAGTGAAGGAGAATAAGAAAGAGAAGGAGGAGGAGGGAAGGGGGGGGGAAGAAAGAAAGGGAGGAGGAGGAAGAGAAGGGGAGGAGGAGGAAGAGGAAGAGGAGGAGAGAAGGAAGAGGAGAAGTGAAGCAGAAGAAGAGGAGGAAGGGAGGAGAAGGAGAAGAGAAGGAGGAAGAGGAGGAGGAGGAGAGAAGGAAGAGAAGGAGGAGTGAAGGAGAAGAGGAGGAGTGAAGGAGAATAAGAAAGAGAAGGAGGAGGAGGGAAGGAGGGAATGTGGAAAGGAGAGAGGGAAAGTCAGGGACAGAGGGAGGAAGTGAAAGGGAGGGAGGGAGGGAGGGAGGGAGAGAGGGAAGGAGGGTAGAACAAAGGAAGGGAGTGAAGGAGGGAGGGAGGGAGGAATAGGAGCCTTGGTGGCGCATCAGACTAAACTGCTGCTGTTAAACTAGCACTTAGCTGCCAGCTGCCTGCAATTACTGCGAGTTCAAATCTCACCAGGCTCAAGGTTGACTCAGCCTTCCATCCTTTCATGGTAGGTAAAATGAGGACCCAGTTTGTGGAGGCAATAAGCTGACTTCGTATAAAATAGAACACCGCTCAGGGGGTGCCAAAAAGCCCTACTAAGCAGGTATATACAAAAGTATGAAGGCTATTGCTTAATGCATTGTAAGCCGCCCTGAGTCTTCGGAGAAGGGCGGCATATATAAATCAAACTAATAAATGAAAGAAAGGAAGGAAGGAAGAAAGAAAGAAGGAAGGAAGAAAGGAAGGAAGGAAGGAAGGAAGGAAGGAAGGAAGGAAGGAAGGAAGGAAGGAAGGAAGGAAGGAGAATGTATACTAATCAAGGCTAAGATTCAGTACCCCTTAATGGTCTTTTAATTTTAAGTTATTATTGCCAACTATACTGAAAATATTTGGCAAGTTAATTTGTTATTTTTGATTCATCAGTTTTGTAAGAAACACTATGCCTTCAGCAACTATAATGCTGCGAGTTCGATAAAGCTAGAAAACTGCCTAATGCAAGCCATTAAGTCCAGTGGTGGGTTTCAAATTATTTTACTACCGGTTCTGTGGGTGTAGTTTGTTGGGCATGGTGTGGCTTGGTGGGCGTGGCTTGGTGGGCGTGGCAGGGGAAGGATACTGTAAAATCTCTCCCCATCCAGGGGAAGGTTACTGCAAAATCCCCATTTCCTCCCGATCAGCTGAGACTCGGGAGGCAGAGAATAAATGGGGGCAGGGGCAGTCAGAATTTTTACTACTGATTCTCTGAACTACTCAAAATTTCCGCTACCGGTTCCCCAGAACTGGTCAGAACCTGCTGAAACCCACCTCTGTTTAAGTCACTCACTCATTGAATGCTTTGCAAAAACAGAAAAAATCAGCAACGAACAAAACCAGATTTAAGGCAAGGATCAAGTGAGAGCAGTGGTGAGTTTTTTAAGCTCTGATCTTCCCAGCAGGTCCAAATGTGGGTTACTCTTGTTGAGACCCTTTTAGTTGAACGCGACGGTATATGACATTGTACCAAAGTTTAGATTTTTTGTTTTGTTTTGTTTTTTCCCCCCCATCCACCCCACAAGTTCAGAAAAATAATCGCAGCCGGAGAGAACTGCATGTCAGACTTCAAAGCTGGCTCTCAAGATTCAACAAAGACAACACCTAAGGTTCAGAAACAAGTTTTAGAGCCAGTCTGGTCTGGTGGTTAAGGCAACAGGCTAAAAACCAGGAGATGGTAAATTCTAGTCCCACCTTATTCATAAAAGTTGGCTGGGTGACTTTGGGCCGGTCGCTCTCTCTCAGACCATTTCACCTCACAGAGTTGTTGCTATGGGGGAGAGAGGGAGTGGCGGGAGAGAGAGAGCAGAGGGAGGGAGGGAGAGAGAGAGAGAGAGAGAAAGAGAGAGAGAGGGAGAGAGAAAGAAAGAGGGAGGGAGGGAGAGAAAGAGAGAGAGAGAAAGAGGGAGGGAGAGAAAGAAAGAGAGGGAGAGAAAGAGAGGGAGAGAAAGAGAAGAGGGAGGGAGAGAAAGAGAGAGAAAGAGAGGGAGGGAGAGAAAGTAAGAAAGAGAGAGAGAGAGAAAGAGAGAGAGAAAGAGGGAAGGAGGGAGAGAAAGAGAGAGAGGGAGAGAAAGAGAGGGAGAGAAAGAGAAGAGGGAGGGAGAGAAAGAGAGAGAAAGAGAGGGAGGGAGAGAAAGTAAGAAAGAGAGAGCGAAAGGGAGGGAGGGAGAGAGAGAGAGAAAGAGAGAGAGAGAGGAAGAGGGAGGGGGAGGGGGAGAAAGAAGGAGGGAGGGCAAGAGAGAAAGAGAGAGGGAGGGAGAGAGAGAGAGAGACTCTTCATGCAAGGCTACATTAGAGATGAGTAAAGTCACTCAGGCAATAGTAGCTCTTGCCTTCTCTTCTCTAAGGTAAATAGATAGCATTTGGTTAGATTATATGTTGGCTGAAAAAGTTAACGCCAAATAAAGGAACACCGCGATAATCAATAAGAAATAAATCTTGAACAGCTGGGGAAACTATGTTCCTAATAAGTGGAACGTTGCAGAATGCTATTTTCTTCATTTCTGCTGCCAGTGCCTGATCATTAAACCATTTTCTTTAAAGAATTGCAACTGCCAATGAAAACTACCAAATCTTGGGCAAGAAATGGGGGGAAAAAAACAACCCCAAAACCCAAAAACCTGAGAGTAAAAGTAGTTTGATCAATTTTTCCAGTTGAAGATCATGACACAAAAAGAGAAAACAGAATCCTAGAAGTCTAGAATGGAACGGAACAGAACAGAACAGAACAGAACAGAACAGAACAGAATGCTTTATTTGGCCAAGTGCAGTCAACTATTAATAGCTTATATTAATAAGCCAATGGTGAATCTCGCTTCCCCATTGACTTGGCTTGTCAGAAGGTCGCAAAAAAGAGACAGACAGACAGACACACACACACACACACACACAGAGAGACACACAGACATACACACATGTGTGTGTGTGTGTGTTTGTACCTTTTGCTACCTTCTGACAAGCCAAATTAATGGAGAAGCCAGGTTCATTTAACAACCATGTTACTAACTTAACGACTGCAACGACTCACTTAACAACTGTGGCAAGAATGGTCATAAAATGGGGCAAAGTTTTGGTAATTAAAAATGTTTTCAAAACCAACCAAAGACAAGGAGGAAGTCGGATATCACTTCTGTCATGAAAGCGGGACTTCTGCCTAATTGCAAAGTGAAATGTTATGCATAATACGATGCTTTCTTTTCATATTCTAGCATGAATGGCTCCATGTGTTAGTAATAGCCAGAATTTGCTTTCATTGAAGGCGTGTGAGGAAACATCAACATAGAGACACGGAATACAGCTTCATTAAGACATTTTTTTTCCTTTGATTTTAGGGCTTGCAAGTGAAATATACAGAAGAAAATATTAACCATTTGCTGTCAGCACCTGTGTGGTTATGAATTAAACTTGGCTTAAATTATACAGCACTGCATGCTAACCAGTGGAGCAGTGGTTAGAATGAAGTATTGCAGACGAACTTTGCCCACTGCCTGTAGTTCGATCCTGACCAGCTCAAGGTTATCTCCGCCTTCCATCCAAAGATGGGATTCAGCCGGTTCGTACCAGTTTGGGCGAATTGGTAGCGGAGACTGCGGGTGGTAATGCCGTCCTATTTAGCCACGTTTTTGAGGCCAGGCGCATGCGTGGAAGGTGCGTGCGTAAAGCAAGCATATGCGCGTGGGGCGAATAGGTGGTAAGAATGTGTGAAACCCACTCTGCTTCCATCCCTCCAAGGTCAGTAAAATGAGGACCCAGATTGTTGGGGGCAATGACCTGACATTGTAAACCACCCAGAGAGTGCTGTAAAGCACTCCGAGGCCGTATATAGGTAGTCCTTGACTTACGTCAGTTCATTTAGTGACCGTTCAAAGTTACAACGGCACCGAAAAAAGTGACATGACCATTTTTGCAGCTTATCCATAGTCTCTTGATCAAAGTTATCACCTACCTTCAGAGTACCTTGCAACATCTTTTGACATGACACGGATGTTAAACTGCCTTGACTTACTAGTTGTATTTATGTCAATTTCTCCTGGAATATGAGTATCACTCATCACGAAACAGCTTTTTCCTTGGACTTCATATCTGGTCTAGCTTTGTTTCAGAAGCCACCATCTCCCTAGTCCTTAACTGCTTCCTTCTGCAACTTAAAATCCAGGGTGTCTGGATGATGCATAATTATTTTCACTGGCTGTTTCTCATAGCAAAAAAAGGGGGAGGGGGACTTGGCGGTCTTCAAAAGAAAGAGATACAATAATTAAAATCTCTCGCTTGTCCCTTGATGTGCCTGTCACCGTTTGACATTAGCTGCTAACAAGTACTTTCCCTACAATTGTGCTGAATTGCCAAAAGCTCAGATATTTTACATAGATATTGGGGTGTGTATGTGTGTTGTGTTGTACTTTACTGGAAGTATGACCTATGTCAACTCTGAAGCGACCGTGGCTGGAGCCATCTTTTGCTGGCTCATAGTTGCCATGAACTCTGACAGGGGGAAGTAGATAGATTGGCTAACAGTCAAAGCAAAAGAGTTTTCTTGTAGGAACCAAGGTCATCCTAACAGGTGGCAGTTGGAGGAAGAGAGGAGTGACCAAGCAGCCCGCCAGCTACTTACATTGGACAATTAGACTGGTGACATACAAATATTATAAAAGAATCACATCCTTAAGGTTACATGTAATAACAGCAGCCAGAATCACATATGCACAAAATTGGAAAAACGAAAGTATACCTATAGATGAAAAGGTAATAAAGAAAATGTTAGAATGTGCCGAATTGGACAGGTTAACGATGGAACTTAAAGATAAAGAGGAATCAGAGTATTACTTAACATGGGACTTATTGTACAAATGGTGCAGGTGCAGAGATTAGTAACTTAATAATGAAAGAAGATCAACAAAATAGAAATAGATACAGTTATAAAGATAGATAGATAGATAGATAGATAGATAGATAGATAGATAGATAGA
>WNWU01000037.1:1662487-1673472 GCA_012654045.1 Ptyas mucosa
ATCTATCTATCTATCTATCTATCTATCTATCTATCTATCTATCTATCTTTCTTTCTCTCTCTCTCTAATCTATCTATCTACTTATAATTATCTACTTATAATTATCTGTCTACCTATCTGTCTCTCTATCAACTATGTATCATCTATGTATCCTATCTATCTATCTATCTATCTATCTATCTACCTACCTACCTATCATCTATCATCTCTATTATCTGTCTGTCTACCTATTAATCATCTATCATTCCATTACTTGTCTATCACATATCATCTATGTATCCTATCTATCTATCTATCTATCTATCTATCTATCTACCTACCTACCTACCTACCTACCTACCTTCCTATCATCTATCTATTATCTATTTGTCTGTCTATCTACCTATCAATCATCTATCAACCCATCTACCTATCTATCACATATCATCTATGTATCATCCATGTATCCTATTTATCTATCATCTATCTTTCTTTCTTTCTTTTTCTCTCTCTCTAATCTATCTATCTATCTACTTATAATTATCTACTTATAATTATTTACTTATAATTATCTGTCTACCTATCTGTCTCTCTATCAACTGTGTATTATCTATCTATCTATCTATCTATCATCTGTCTCTTTGTCTGTCTGTCTATTAGTAATAGCCCCATCAAGGACCCCTGGAGAACTCAGTCCACCCAATGCAGCTGAGAACACGGCCACAGGAAGAATAAACTGACTCTCTGCAATGCTAGAATAAAAATAATTACCCCAATGACAAAGTAGACATCTTCCTAACCACCATTGGAAGGAAAAGAGGTGAGAACGTCAGGCCTTCTCGAAAGACATGTCCAGACTCTCGAAAGAATCTCGTCTCTGCATTCTGCTGGGATTGAATTTTCACAAGTCTGCCGGTCCCCAGAGGTAGAGAGCTTGCAGACAAAGTTCCCGCTGACATTTAGAGCTACCAGCGAGGCTCATCTTTTGATTTAGACTTTTGCACGGAAGGCCGAAGCAGGCTGAGCAATCCCTAATAAGGAAAGCACGCTGAAGACCATCCAAAGCTTGATATTTGTGAAGTTGTTTTGCAGCCACCATTTCCTGGCCTCCTTTGCTTCCTGCCTGCAGATCTGAGGTACAGGCAGCTTGTCAACTGTTCAAACAGGAATGACAGTGACAGATTTTCCAGAGGGGAAGGCACCATCAGGAACCGAGCAACAATTTCAATCCCATGTTGGAGCGATATCAAATATCTGATTTTTGTCCCTCAACTTTGCCAGGCTTGGGTGCATGAAGTCTGGAATTGTATCTCCGCTGACGAACAAAGACTTTCTGAAATTCACGATTATCCTAACCTAAATAATCACGTTATCCACACTTCAAAAATAGCCTGAAAAAAAATCAGATTGGACATCTCCGCTCTCCTTCGTTAAAGAGAAGCTGTCATTCTCCAGCTGTAAAAATGGAAAACAAAAAAAATGTAATATTAGCATTATAGTTGTAGCCAAATTTGTGGAAACTTTTTGGGAAAAATGTATTTTCTAAAACTAGCTAATAACACCACTTTTTTGGGGGAGTAGTACCATAAAATTAAATATTTAATCAAGAACATAATGCAATAACTTTTATGAAGGATTTGCTATTAGAATAGCAGTTACAGTACAAAGAAGAAAAGTGAAAGACAGAAAAAACGAGATATACAAAAATTATGTCCGTAGAAAAAACGAGATACGCAAAAATTATCACCATGTCAGTTCATACTTAGTTGGGTAACCTTTAGCATGAATTACGGCCTTACAATGTCTTCCCATGGAGTGAACCAAGTCTTTTAGTTCTGCAGCTGTTATAATGTGAAATCAAGATTGAATGATAGCTTCGATTAACTGGGTTTTATTGCTGGGTCGCTTCTGACTAACCAAGTTTCTTTAGTCAGCTCCATAGATTTTCAATTTGGTTAAGGTCTCGGCTATTCCCAGGCCATTCCAGCAGTGGAATAGGATTATCTTGAAACTCCAAAAAAAGTGGTGTTATTAGCCATCAAGCCTCAAAAATACACTTTTCCCAAAAGGTTTCCACAATTTTAGCCACTACTGTAGCTTTCACGAGAGGAATCCTAAAAGAATTTTTCAAGTTCACAGATGAGGTATTTGCAAGGGGAAATCAAAGTACCATATTTTCGGAATATAAGACGCACCGGAGTATAAGATGCGCCTACCTTTTTTGCTGAGGAAAAGAAGAAAAAGAAATCTCCCTCTGCCTCTGCGCAATTTTGCCTCGTTGCAGCAAACAGCAAACAGCCTGCTTTACTTTCATTTTCATTTTCAGCATAGCTTGATTAGCACAAGGGGAAAAAAAATCTGCTCCAGCAATTTACCTCCTTGCAGCAAGCAGCAGAGCCCTGCGCAAAACAGCTGAGAGCAAATCAGCTGAGAGTCGGGAGACCGATCCAATCAACTTGTGCTAAATAGGCTGTGCTGAAGCTGAAAGGAGATTTTGTTGTTGTTGTTGTTTGCTTGCAAGGAGATAACTGCTGCGAGGCAGAGGCCAAAGGGTGGGGGCCAGTGCGTGGGCAGGGCTACATTTTCACCCCCTTTTAGGGGTGAAAAAGGTGCGTCTTATACTCTGAAAAATACGGTATTCAAGATAGTGGTTAAAGCGATGATTCACCATCCAAAATAACATCAGATCTTTAAATGTAAAGCTGAAGTAGACATCAGTTCAAACTGAAAACCATTCCTGGAGAATAATTTAAGAGAGGTACGCCTCGATTTACAATAACAAATGAGGCCAAAATTTATGTTGCTAAGTGAAACATTTATTAAGTGAGTTTTGCCCCATTTTACGACCATTCTTGCCATAGTTGTTAAGCAAGTCATGGCAATTGTTAAGTTAGTAACTTGGTGGCTAACCCGATCTGATTTCCCCATTAACTTTGCTTGTCAGAAGGTTGCAAAGGGGAATCACATGACCCCAGGACCAGAGGCGGTATTAAGCCGGTTTAGACCAATTCGCCCGAACCGGTAGCGGAAATCCAGCCTACCCATCCAGCCATCCGCCCTGGCTGTATCCTTCCTTCCTTCCTTCCTTCCTTCCTTCCTTCCTTCCTTTCTTATATATATATATATATATATATATATATATATATATATATATATATGCATGCCGCCCTTCTCCGGAGACTCAGGGCGGCTTACAGTGCATTTAAACAAACTTTATTAGGTTGTCAAACAATTATAAAAACAATTAAAATCATAATAAAATATTCATATACATAGATCATATCTCATAATTAACCTTTCATTTCTATTCCTTTACATATCTATATATATATTCTTTTCATCTACACATTATATGTTTCGTAACCTAATCCCGCATTCATTCTCATGACGGTGAAGTCGTTGTTGGTATTTATATGAAATAAGCATGGAAATACACTACCAATTATCAATTCTTAATTTAAAACTCTTATTATTAATAAAGTAAGATTTAATACTCATCAAAATTATCTTTATACTTTACTGAATATATCCTTATCCACTTTCTTTTCACTTCATCCAATCATACCACTTGTCCCATACCTTAAAATACTTTGAACTTTCCTTATCCTTTAATTTCAGTGTTAGTTGATCTGATTCCACACATGTGTATATTTTTTGTATTATCTGTTGGTCGGTTGGCAAAAGATCCGTCTTCCAAACTTGTGCGATTGCTATTCTGGCCGCCGTAATTATACGATGTATCAAATATATCATTTCTTTTCTAATATTATGTTTATATATTCCTAACAAAAAAATCTCTGGATCCAAGTCTAATTCTTGTCCTGTAATTTGTAGTATCCAAATTCTAATTTTCCCCCAGTATGCCTTAATTTTGGGACATAACCACAATATGTGATAGAAAGTTCCTCGGGCACCCTGGCTGTATCCTATTTAGGCACTTTTTTTAGCCGTGAGCATGCATGCAAGCCATGCGCGTGAGCAAAGCGCTAACATTTGCAAACTGGTAGGGAAGGTAAGTGAATACCATCCCTTCCCGGGACACCGCAGTGGTCATAAATATGAGTCAGTGGCCAAGCGTCTGAATCAGTGGTGAAATGTAAAATTTGTTACTACCGGTTCTGTGGGCGTGGCTTGGTGGTGCTGGGGTAATGTGACTGGGTGGCCGTAGCCAACTTTTTTTTTTTTTACTTTTTAAAAGTAAAATTGCACCCCCACCCCAAAAAGAGTAATTGTCAAGTGTCAAAGTATATTCAGGCCACTTTCACTTTTACTGCTTATCAGCTTGCCAACGAACTATGAGGAGAGGTGAGGTGGAATTGGAAAGCACATTTTAAACATCAAGCAGTTAATCCGTGGGAACCAAGGTCATGTCAGCAGGTGGTGGCCAGATTTTCAGGACATTTTCTCACAATAATATTGTATCACACAATTGGATAATGTGACCTGCACTAATAGGAGAGAGAGGGAGGATTCTATACTTTAATTACTGGTATATTGAATTGCCCGGGAATTAGCTAGAGCTGATTTTACTTTCATTCTGTGCCCAAATGATATACTCAATAAAGCTTTGCATTAAGACATTGGATCTTTTATACCAGCACCCCTAAGTCTAAAGAGCACTTCTTGCGACATTGTTTGTTAGGTTCTAACTCGCAGCTGGTAAAATGGATTGCTAAATTTGCGGCAAAGTTGATGGAAAAAAGGACAAAGTTGGTGCAGCAGAATGCAGTAGATTGTAGGAAAACCATTTGATCTAACAATATAATTTTAATAGTAGTTTTAACACTGATTGGGTAGATGCAGGGGTGACATTATAATATAATTTTAATCATATTTAAATGGTATTTTAAATGATTGTATTTTATTCCGATTTCATTTTAGATCATATTTTATTCTAATTGCATTTTAATCGTGAGTTATTCCAATTTCATTTAATTTGTTTTACCAAACTTTTGTAATGATTTGTTTCTGGAACTCTGTACTTGATATGGCCCAAGGGCTAATCAATAAATAAATTCATTGGATTGTCTCGTCAACGCTGGCTGAGTTGGGTCCATCCGTCAGAACCTGGACAGTAATAATATCTAAGCCTCTTCTTTGCCATTTGCTTAGGCCCAAGGGAGAGGCAAAACCAACACACAAATCAGAGAAGAACAACTCAGGAAGAAGTCCAGTACAGATCATTTTGACCAAGGTTTCCCTAAAAAGTGGATCGTTTTTTGGTTCTTTCGCCTATGCTGGAGCTGTTCTGTCCCCGTCCTCCACACGCACAAACCCACACAGACAGTCGAGGGTTAAATAATTGGCACACACAAACAGTCCGTTATCAGAGGCTTGGCAGCTCTACAGGAACCGGCTGCCAAGTTCTTTACTATAACAAGAAGGGGGGTGTTCCTCCACCAGATAACAAATGCAATAACACCGGCTGGGAAAAAACAGTCCAATTCACAATCCTTCAGCAGACTGAGGCTTTGCACCAAAGAAGCTTGCAAGAATTAAATTGTCTGTCACAGAATCTAAACGGCCACCCCACTCCTTTATATAGCCTGTGGGGTGTGGTCCAGTGACTCAGCTTAATCCCTGGCACGCCTCCTCCTCTGCTGTGATCGTTTAGCACGCCAACACTGACGTGGGTCAAGCCACAACTTATCTCCCTCATCACTCTCCGACCGATTGGAGACACCTGGCTCCTGGCCAATCTCCTCTCCTTCGGCCGACACCTGAGGAATTGTCAGAGAGGAGGGGCCGGGGGAGGGAGGCCTGGCCGGCTCCTCTCCTTCATGTTCGGAGCCTTCTTCCTCCGATACGATGGGCTCGGGGGTCGGAGCCACAACAGGAGCTTGGATGCTTATTAGATCAATCCTCCATTTTAAAGATGCACCCAAGGACTCCATTTACTGTGCCTGCCGAAGATGTACAAGATTTTGTGATTCGGTTATCAATACGTTTTGACCAGGAGTGGGCTGCTGGGGGGGGGGGAGAACCTCTAGCTAAGATTCTGTGCAGTTTGGAGAACCCCCAAATCCCACTCCTGGCTGGCTCCGCCCATCCCGCCCCTCCCCTCCCAGGAGTCCCCTTGCAGCCTGTTTTGGATGCAGATAAGTGCAGGGTGCACACGGAGGCTTGGTGAGGGTGAAAAACGGGCCTATCAGAAGTTTGGGAAGGCCAGAAATGGGCCTGTTCCCAGCCTCTGGAGCCTGAGGAGGCCATTTTCGCCTTCCTGGAGGCTCAAGGAAAGCCTCCAGAGCCTGGGGAGGGCAAAAATGCCCTCGTCATGGTACAGGAGGCCAACTAGGCCACGCCTACCATGGCTACGCCCACCCAGCAACCAGGCAGAGAACTCCTTGCAAAAATTTTTGAAACCCACCCCTGGTTTTGACAAGTGGGAACGGTTCTCATCTGGGCCCTGGATGGCAAATCTCAGAGAATTAGACTACTATCTACCTTAAGTCAAGACAGTTTCCTAGGTGCCTTAAAATCTACTCTGTAAAATAAGGAAACTGAATTACAGCCGCAATATTAAGCACGGCTCAAAAACAAAGTAGATACCAGAATATATGTGACAGGCAAAACAACGAATAGCACATTCGCATCTTCTGGTACGTGAGTCCTTCCCTGGTGAGTTTTTTTAACACCTTCTCTCTCTCTCTCTCTCTCTCTCTCTCTCTCTCTCTCTGCAGCTGCTTTAAATATAAAGTATGGTGTTTCTCTTGGTGTTTTGAGAACTGATATTTTTTTTTCTTTTCTTACTTTTTTTTTATTTAAAAAGATTATCTTCCATCCATTTCACTAACACTTTAAAAATAGGCCGCGTGATGTAACTGCTTGACTACAATTTCAGCTTGGGAAAAAATCTGACTCCTAAAGGCTTCAAGGAAGCTTCAAATATCAGAGTTCCATTTTTATCAACCTTGCTAGAAATTTAGCGTTTTCGCTTCCCGACGCGCCAAGCTCAGAACTTTGGAAGGAGACCAGCTCTCACTGCTTCCACTTCTGGATGCAATTCACAGGTATAGATAGTCCTCGGCGTACAACACTTCGTTTAGTGACCGTTTAAAATTACAACGGCCCTGAAAAAAAGTGATTTATGACCATTTTTCATACTTACAGCCGTCATAAATACGAAACAGTTGCCAAGCGTCTGAATTTTGATCACGTGACCATGGGGGATAACTGCAACGGTCGTTAAGTCGTTAAAGAGCCTTGGATAGTACAGTGGTCTAAAGCCCTGTTATTAACATCAGCTGCCTGCAATTATTGCAGGTTCGAATCTCACCAAGGCTCAAGGTTGACTCAGCCTTCCATCCTTTCTAAGGTAGGTAAATTGAGGACCCAGTTTGTGGGGGCAATAAGCTGACTTTGTATAAATATACAAAAGTATGAAGGCTATTGCTTAACACATTGTAAGCCGCCCTGAGTCTCCGGAGAAAGGCAGCATATAAATCAAATTTTTTTTTAAAAAGTGTGAAAAACAGCCATGAGTCGCTTTCTTCAAGGCCATCGTAACTTCGAACCGTCACTGAACAAATGGTTGTAAGTGGATGACTTTGCTGTGACCCAGGCCCAAGTGGGTATTATCAGACACAATCAGTTCCAAAACAAACAGACTTTATTAGAACAGCTGAGAATTAATTCATTCTCAGCGTAGTCCACACTAAATCAAAACAAACTCTTCATGACACAATTCTTCAGCCTTATCACCAACCTTGGTCTAATTAGGCAACCTGCCGAAGGCTTCTCTTGGCAAAAGTTCAGAAGCAGAAGATGCCGACAAGAAAGAAATGCAGCAAGACAAGAAATAAATCTATCAATGTTGTTTTCCGACAAAGAGCCCAAGAGCCGTTGCTGGTCTTTTAAGCCTTATGGGAGGGGCCAATCATCTCTTGGCCTTACTCCCAAGTCGTCCTTTTTGCTTTAGCTGCTCTTGCCTTCTGGCAGCTCTTCTCATGCGTGCGCAAGGAACAGGCTCCTCCTGTTCCTCTGCCTCTCTGCTGTCAGCCTTTGGAGGCTCAGAGTCCGCACATCACTCCCTGATGGCCCTGGCTCCATCTCTGCCTCCGACGCAGAGCCCTCATCCGGGCCTTCCCCAGCCTCCAGAACTGGCCCATGTTCTTCCTCAGCCTCATTGCTGTCCGACTCCACTACCAGCACCGCAGGCTCCTGGAGGATCACGACAGACTTCTTGAAATTAGGTTGCCTCAACTTCCTTCGATCTTCATGACGGTGGTGTGACTTGAAAGATTTTTGGTTTTTCCCTGTTGTTGTGAAAAGAAACACACGCTTGGAATACTGCATCCAGCTTTGGTCACCACAATGTAAAAAAGATGTTGAGACTCTGGAAAGGGTGCAGAGAAGAGCAACAAAGATGATTAGGGGACTGGAAGCTAAAACATATAAAGAATGGATGCAGGAACTGGGTGTGTCTATTTAATGAAAAGAAGGTCTAGGGGAGGCATTATAGCAGCAGTAGTGGGTTTCAATTTCACACTACCGGTTTGCTCGTGGGTGCTCGTGTGCTCGTGCATGCACAAAACACTTCTGTGCATATGTAGAGATGTCCGAGCGGGTGGGTAGAGCCTTCTGCCGCTGCCGCTGCCGCTACTGGTTCGCCTAATCCGGGTAACAACCCACCATTGCATAGCAGTCTTCCAATTTCTAAGGGGTTGCCACAAAGAAGAGCAGTGGTGGGATGCTGCCGGTTTAACAGCCAGTTCAGTGATTGTGCACCTGCACATTTTTACAAATACTAACCTTCTGTGTTAAAGGTAAAGGTAAAGGTTCCCCTCGCACGTATGTGCTAGTCGTTCCCAACTCTAGGGGGCAGTGCTCATCACCGTTTCAAAGCCAAAGAGCCAGCGCTGTCTGAAGACGTCTCCGTGGTCATGTGGCCGGCATGACTCAACGCCAAAGGCGCACGGAACGCTGTTACCTTCCCACCAAAGGTGGTCCCTATTTTTCTACTTGCATTTTTTTTTTACGTGCTTTCGAACTGCTAGGTTGGCAGAAGCTGGGACAAGGAACGGGAGCTCACTCTGTTACGCGGCACTAGGGATTCAAACCGCCGAACTGCTGACTTTTCGATCGACAAGCTCAGCGTCTTAGCCACTGAGCCACCACGTCCACATAACCTTCTGTGTTACCACTTGGGAATAACACAGCGGACACGCGGCAATCCGCTCTGCCATGCCAATCAGCTGAGAAGATAAAGGTAAGTAAAGCGCAGGGGCGAGCGGGCCAACCTGATCATTGGAGCAACCGGTTCACCTGAACCGGTCCGAACCGGTAGAATCCCACCCCTGAAGAAGAGGTGATCAACCTATTCTCCAGAGAGCAGGACAAGAAGCAACGGATGGAGACTAATTGAGGAGAGAAGCAAGTTAGAACTAAGGAGAAATTTCCGGCAGTGAGAACAATTAACCAATGGAACAACTTGCCTCCAGAAGTTGTGAATGCTTCAACACGGGACATTTTTAAGAAGAGATAGGACAATCATTTGTCTGAAATGATTCAGGGTCTCCTGGTTGAGCAGGGGGTTGGACTAAAAGACCTCCAAGGTCCCTTCCAAGTCTGTTAATTCCGTTATATGTCACGCGCTCAATAAATAATTAAACAAATGATCGTTCTTCTGTTATATCCACCCACTCAACTGCCTGGCAATGCAGCAATTAACCCTGAACACAGCAGAAAGAAGAAAGAAGGAAGCCAAATCTTTGGATGGGTTCCAACTCCAGGAAACTCCTGAGTCAACAGCCGCCCGCATTTTTAAATCAACCCTTAAGCTATCGCTTCCTAATGATTCTCAAAACTGACAGGTTTATTCATATAGTTCAGCCTGTGCACTTACCCCTCAAGGGTTTTTGAAGACTTCTCCCGTTCTCCAGGGGATTTATGCAAATGTTGAACTCTTAAGAGAGTTTCTCACTTGGCAATGCCAAGCTTTTTGCAGCTCAATGTGAGCTGAAACTGGGCTGGGCTGGAGAGCGCTGAGTGACATAGTTTCGTAGCTTCATCTGCCTTCAGGCCAGGATATCTTTGCATAAACCCCATTATTCAGAAGAAACCTATTTGTAGGGTAGGGTAGAAAAAAAAATTCATCTGCCTGGCTTTTTCCCTGAGCTCCTTCCTTTAAAAAAAAAAAAAACCTCTAGTTTGAGATGCCCTACTAATGAGGAAATGGGGTTCATTTGGGTTCAAGCTGCTCCAAATGAACTTCTTTCCCTTTTGTTCTGCAAAAAAAAATCCAATAATAGCACCTCTTCCCAGCAATAATAACTGTTACTGTTATTATTAATGATGAGGAAGAGGAAGGGAGGAGGGAGAGGGGGGGGAGAGGAGGGGAGGGAGAGGAAAGGGAGGGAGGGAAGGAATAGGAAGGAAGGGAAAGGAAGATGAAGGAAGAAAAAGAAAGAAAGAAAGAAAGAAAGAAAGAAAGAAAGAAAGGAGGGAGGGAGGGAGGGAGGGAGGGAAAGTAAGATGAAGGAAGAAAAAGAAAAAAGAAAGAAAAAGAAAGGGAGGGAGGGAGGGAAGGAGGAGGAGAGAAGGGAGGAGGAGAGGGAGAAGAAAGGAGGAGGGAGGGAGGGAGGGAGGGAAAGGAAGATGGAAGAAAACAAAATAAAAAGGAGAAAGGAAGGGAGGAAGGGAGGGAGGGAGGGAAAGGAAGATGAAGGAAGAAAAAGAAAGGAAAAGAAAGGAAAAGGAAAAAGAAAGGAAAAAGGAAAAAGGAAAAAGGAAGAAAAAGAAAGAAAAAGAAAGAAAGAGAAAGAAAGAAAAAGAAAGAAAAAGAAAGAAAGAAAACGAAAGAAAACGAAAGAAAATGAAAGAAAACGAAAGAAAAAAGAAAACGAAAGAAAAAAGAAAACGGAAGGGAGGAAGGGAGGAAGGGAGGGAAGGAGAGGGAGAAGAAAGGAGGAGGGAGGGAGGATGGAAGGAAGGGAAAGGAAGATGAAGGAAGAAAACAAAAGAAAAAGAAAAAGAAAAAGAAAAAGAAAAAGAAAAAGAAAAAGAAA
>WNWU01000037.1:1683250-1694071 GCA_012654045.1 Ptyas mucosa
TATATATATATATATATATATATATATATATATATATATATATACATGGCAAGAGAAGCAAATCCTGTGAGTTTACCAGATGGACGGCATAGGGAACAAAGCTGTTACAGAATCTGGAGTCCTACTAGAAACACTTCGAAACCTCCTCTCATAGGGGAGCAACAGGAACAGACCATAAAGTGGGTCTCTTACAATACTTTGAACTCTAAACACATAATGCTTATAAACAGTATCCTGAATGACAGGAAGTGAGCTTCTTATAATCGTCTCTGCTGTCCTTACCACTCTCCGTAAGGACTTTCTATCTGAGGCACTGCTACCATCAAACCAAACCAAACCAAACCAAACCAAAAGAGAAGCTGCAAGCTACATTTAGCTCAGCAGTCACCAACCGGTGGTTTGCTGACCACTGGCAGTCCATGAGAAAATTTTGGTGGTCCACAGAAAAATTGTTTGCATTTTTTTATATTGCACAAAATACTATTTATCTTTTTAAAAAATTCATAGAGGTGGTCCGTGGGATTTAAAATTATGAATTTAGTGGTCCCTGAGGTCCGAAAGGTTGGTGACCCCTGATTTAGCTCATGATCTGCACAGGGTCTAGAATAACTTGCATGGCCACCTCACATCGGGAATACTGTCAATGGAAATAGTGTCGAACAAACAGTGGCAGATAACATTTATCATGTTGTGTTATCCCGCGTGGAATTGTCTTGTGGCGAGTCATCCTGCAGCGAGTTGGCCACAGCAAGATGGCCATGGCAAGTTGGTTGTGGTGAGATGGCCGTGGTGAATTGTCCCATTCTGATCTGTGCATCCATGGATGGCTTGGAAGAAGGCAGATTTATTCCCCATTTTTGGCATTCCTAACCTGAAGTGGTTGCAGGTTCAAATCCGGGGTGAAATCCAGTAAGTTCTGGAAATTTTGAATAGTTCCGAGAACTGTCAAATACCACCTCTGGCTGGCCCCAGAGTGGGGTGGGAATGAAGATTTTGCAATATCCTTCCCCTGGAGTGGGGTGGGAATGGAGATTTTGCAGTATCCTTCCCCTGCCACGCCCACCAAGTCACACCACACCCACCAAAACATGCCCCCAGTACCGCTAGTAAAAAAATTTGGATTTCCCCACTGGTTCAAATGCCTTTTTAGTCTTTGCCTTTGAAACAGTTTTGTGCAAAACTGTGTGTGTGTTGAAAGACACTTTTGAAGTATTCTAAGTGCAAAGTTGAAGGTACGTCACAATACGGGGGGGTATAGCCTTGCCTTCAACGCAACGAACACAGAAAGACAACCGTGTCTTTCCGTGAACACGGAAAGACGAACGCGGAAAGACAACCCACTTAAAAATGAAACAAAATGGAAAAAGAATTTGTTTTTGTTTTTTTTCCCTCTCCCCTTTCCTCTCACTAATCAGAGGAAGATTGAAGATCTTTTAGCAAAAGCTACCCTAACCTCTAAGATGCCTGCGTTGAATGTCAGTTTTCGACACTGTGGTCAGAGCTCCGAAGTGGTTTGGAAACATATAATTAAAATAATGTTCTCTCCCTTCCTTTGTCTTCTTGTGATAGGAGACGGCCAGCAACCCAAACAGTCTTAAGTGCTGCGCGGAGAACAGCTTGTAGAGAAATCTCTGCATTTTCTCTAGTAGGTATTTGAACAAGATTAATGAGCTCTAGCAACATGCCAAGTCAATCTGTTCCTTCTGTCAATCAAGTCCAATAGAACACGGATCTCGGTCTCACTTGATGAGTTTTTAGGAAGATGCAAAGGGTGGTGGGTTTTTTTGGGGGGGGCAGTGTTGTTTTCACTTTAATTAAACCACTATTTCAAATGAGCGTTCGACTTTATTCTGAGAAATGTTTGTCAGGCAGGATTCTAACCCTCCTATTAGGACTTTTCTTCTTAGGGAAGAAATTGTGCAGCTAAGAGCACCACCGTCTGCCATATGGACATGCAGAATTTTTTTGAAATATTTATGAAATTATCTCCTGGGGTGGGGGGGGGGCTGGGAGACACTTCAAAGATGTGCCATTAAGGTTACCAACTAAAAAAATAAATAAAAAATATTGACTTCCGGTTTGGCATCGCGGCGAGACAGTTGGGGAAATAGTGGGCTCTGATGAGCCCCGCAAAAACCCCAGCTGCCAAACCGCCGCCGATGGGTCTTCGGACCGAAACCGTCTTGCAGGGACGGGGGAAGAAGAGGGGTGCCTCGGACAACCGAGAGGAACAGGCAAGTTCCTCAGAGGTCAGAATGAACCCTCTGTGAGTCGGCGGCGGGAGGCAGCAGCCATGGTGGCTGCCATGAAGATGACAACCGGGCAAGAAAAGTACTGGAGGAAAGCGGAGAAAAACGGAGCTCTTTGAAGCCGGGTTAGTGACAACAGCCCAGGCTTGTAACAATGTTTGGAACATCACTAATAATTAGAAGACCCCTAGCATAAAACAGCGACTATGCAAGAAAGGGGCTTTGGAAAAACTTTTTCCAAAAATAAATAAATAAATAAATAAAAAGTATTTTAAATATCCAGATGGTAAATATAGGTCATCGGGATGGATGGAAAAGCTCGAAGTACTAGATATTAGGTTGCCAACTCCCTTAAGTCATAGCATTGAAGCTTTTTTTCTGGATTTGTATGGCTTTCTGTTAGCTGTTCTATCATTAGCCCAGCAAGTTTAACTCTGTTGCTCTATTCTGTTTATCATTATAGGATGGGTTATGGTATGGTAGGTCATTATGTTATGTTTTGTTATGTTGTGTTGTGATACGATGTTGTTATATTAACCTGTTTGGTCTAGTGGTTAAGGCACCAGGCTAGAAACCAGGAGACTTGAGTTCTAGTCCTGCCTTAAGCAGGAAAGCCAGCTGGAAGGCTTTAGGCCAATCACCAAGAGACTGGGAGTTCTAGTCCCGCCTTAAGCAGGACAGCCAGCTGGAAGGCTTTAGGCCAATCACCAAGAGACTGGGAGTTCTAGTCCCGCCTTAAGCAGGACAGCCAGCTGGAAGGCTTTAGGCCAATCACCAAGAGACTGTGAGTTCTAGTCCTGCCTTAAGCAGGAAAGCCAGCTGGAAGGCTTTAGGCCAATCCCTCTCTCTCAGCCCAAGCCATCTTACAAGGTTGTTGTGGGGAAAACAGGGGGAGTGAAGAATATGTTTTTCATCACACTTTTTGAGAAATGACACCAGGTATTTTCCCCGCAACAACAGCCATGTGAAGTGGGATGGGCTGATAGAGAGTGATTGGTCCAAGGTCATCCAGCCAGCTTTCATGGCGAAGGCGGGACTAGAATTCACAGTCTCTGATGATTGGCTCAAAACTGTCCAACCAGCTTTCCTGTCTAAGGCGGAACTAGAACTCACTATCTCCTGATGATTGGTCGTACAGGCAGCTTTCTTGCCTAAGGCAGGACTAGAACTCACTATCTCCTGGTGATTGGTCATATTGGCAACTTTCCTGCCTAAGGCAGGACTAGAACTCACAGGCTCCTGGTGATTGGCCCAAAGTCACATTGCCGGCTTTCATGCCTAAGGCAGGACTAGAACTCACAGTCTCCTGATAATTGGCTCAGAATCACCCAGCCAGCACTCCTGCCTAAGACCGGACTAGAACTCATTATCTCCTGGTGATTGGTCCAATGTCATCCAGGCAACTTTCATGCCTAAGACGGGACTAGAACTCACAGTCTCCTAGTGATTGGCCCAAAGGCACATTGCCAGCTTTCACGCCTAAGGCAGGACTAGAACTCACAGTCTCCCAGTTTCTAGCTGGGTGCCTTAACCACTAAATCAAACTGGCTCTCTCAAATTGGAAAAGCAGTTTTTTCTTTTATTCAGGGAGGGGTCGTGACCTGCCAGCAGAGTCAAATTAGGCATTTTCTGCATTTTTGACACACCGAGGGCAAAATATTTGCTGCCGCTGTGCTAGGTGGATCAAATCAATAAAGGGAGAGGAAGCTTCCTCGAAGTCCTTTTTTGTGAGTTCTCTTCTTGGTTATTTTAGCTTACCCAGTCTTCAGTGAGAGATTAATTAATATGGATGCCCTGCAAGTACCCAAGAGCTGAGCCTGGCCCCAGCTCTATCTTTCTATCCACCTCACCTTTTACAGACAAACAATAACAAGAAGACTATTATTGTCATCCTGCTTTGCTTGGGAAGGTAAAGATTTAACAAGTCGGCATCTGGACCAGACCATCGTGGACAAGAAAGAAAGAAGCAGATTTCACCCCCCCCCCTGCCCCCCCCCCCCAATTTTATGAGATGCAGTTATAATTGGGTCCATGGGGGAACGAGAGAAAAAGACACCATTTTAATTGAACATTTTGCATCATCAACACAAGCAGGGTTAAAATCCCGCCGTCACCGAGTTGCCTCTGGGGTTACGGGCAGCTTGATAACTTAGAATTAAGAAAAATCAGGACGTCTCTGAAGAGGTAATCAACATCAGGCTAAATGCTTAAAAATAAAACTTCTAATGTCTCCTGAAAGCTCAACCAGCCACCTGCTTATAATTTGGCAGGATTTGCTGCTGAAAGCATCCGTTCAAAAGAAAATAATAATTAAAAAAAAAGGCACAAAGTTTTTTTTTAAAAAAGATGATTTTGGGGTGGGATGGATTGGGGTGTTTTTTGTTTTTGTTAGCCCTTTTGCCCGGTAACTTATTTGTTTATTTAAAACATTGATATAGCTGTCTATGTTATATACCAACTCTCGCACAGGTGGTATTGAGCTGGTTCAGATCAGTTTGGGTAAACCGGTAGTGGCGACTTGCGGGTGATGTGGGGCCACCCACCCGCCTCGGTGCTATGCCATCCTATTTAGCTACATTTTCTAAGCTGCGCGCATGCGTACAAGCCGTGTCTGCTTGTTCTGACCTAGGCTTCCTTAGAAAGTATACAGCACAATCGTAGTTCCGGCAAACCTCTTTTATTCATACGGCTGTGAATTATTGCCATTCCCAGTCCGAAAGGCTTCTCAAACAGTCTTTCAGGGGAGTGTTTACAAACACCCACCTTATCTCCCTTGGAATGCTGCCAGAGAACTAACTGCCACACGCAGGGCAAGGCTAAATTTACCACAGAGTCAAACAGAACTTTTCCACCAACCAGATGAGGTAATTGCTTCCTGCAAAAACTCATATCCCATTCGCTCTTCTTTTATGTCTTATGGGAGGGGCCAATCATCTCCAAGCCTTACTCCCAAGTCGACCCTGTTTCCTTAATTGTTCCTGTCTCCTGGCAGCTCCGCGCATGTGCACACTGGGAACAGGCTCCTGCTGTTTTTCTGCCTCGCTGATGTCAGACTCCGGCAGCAAAGAACTACTAGATGGCCTTGGCCTGCTCTCTGCCTCTGACTCAGAGCCCTCATCCGAGCCTTCCCCAGAGCCCAGGACTGGCCCACATTCCTCCCCAATCTCCTCACAGCCTGAATCTGCTGCCAGCTCTTCTGGCCGCTAGCGGGCCACAACAGTGCTCACATTTTCAGTGCGCGGTGAACCAGTGGTAAAATTATGTGAAACCCACCTCTGCGAACTCTGCATGACATGGCTAAATATAACACCAAAGCTGCAGCTCTCTCTCTCTGTCTCTGGGAGGGCTGCCCTCTTACAGAGCTCAGAATTTTCTTTCTGGTGTCAATGAAACGAGAGATAATTTGGAAAGGAAAGATCCGACCTCAGATTCCCCCACCTTCTCCTGCAAACGGGAGCACCTGATGTCAAGAGGAGGAGGAAGAAAAAGGAGGATTTGAGACAGAAGACTGAAGTGAAGAGGGGTTTATACCCGGTCTCTTGTCAGTCTAAAAATAAACGCAAATTATCCAGTTGCTTTTAGGGAAGGGGAGGGGAAAAAATCCCAATAAATCTCTTCACTTGGAGATTATTATTTTTTTGAAAGCAGAGATTCTACGCAGGGACTATAGGTAGTCATTGATTTATAACCACTAATCAGCAGGAGACAGTGAGCTCTAGGTAAAGGTAAAGATTCCCCTTGCAAATAATTGTTCCCGACTCTAGGGGGTGGTGCTCATTTCCGTTTCAAAGCCAAAGAGCCAGTGCTGTCCGAAGTCGTCTCCATGGTCATGTGGCCAGCATGACTAAACGCCAAAGGCGCACAGAACGCTGTTCCCTTCCCACCAAAGGTGGTCCCTATTTTTCTACTTGCCTTTTTTACGTGCTTTCGAACTGCTAGGTTGGCAGAAGCTGGGACAAGTAACAGGAGCTCACCCTGTTTCGCGGCACTAGGGATTCGAACCGCTGAACTGCCGACCTTTCGATCGACAAGCTCAGCCACTGAGCCACTGAGCCACCACAAGTTCTAGCTCTATCTTGGTCATGAAAGCCACTGGGTGACTTTGGACCAATCACCAGGTGACAGTGATTTATCGTTTGAAGTTATCATCTGAAGTTACAACAGCACTGGAAAAAAAGTGACTTAAGACTGGTCCTTAAAGTTACAACTGTCAAAATATCCCCATGGTCATATAATCAAAGTTCGGATACTTGACAACCAGGCTTAGATTGATGACAATTGCTGTCAGACTGGCCTGCCTTGCTCCCTAGGAAAGAACGACCCTTGACTTCATAGGTGCTAGAGAAAATGTACTTTTACTAGAGATGCTAAGTGTATAGCCAGCGAGGGAAACTCTGAAGAAAAAACACGTGAAAATCATTTATTGAAAGCAATCCTCAATCCCCAGTAGACAGGAAGGGAGAGAGGGAGGGAGGGGAAGGAAAGGGAGGGAGATGGGAAGGAAGAGAAAGAAGGAAGGAAGGGGAGGAGAGGAGAGGGAGGATGGGAGGGAGGGGAGGGAGGGGAGGGAAGAAAGGAAGGGAGAGGAAGAAGGAAGAGAAAGAAGGAAGGGAGGGGAGGAGTGGGAGAATGGGAGGGAGGGGAAGGGAAGGGAGGGGAGTTGACATGAAGAGAGGGGAGGGGAGGGTGGGAGGAAGGGGTGGTGAGGGAGGGCAGGAGGATAGGGAGGGGAGGAGGGAGGGAGGAAGGGAGGAAGGGGAGGAAAGGGAGGGAGGGGAGGAAGGAAGAAAAAGAAGGAAAGAAGGGGGAGAGGGAGGATGGGAGGGAGAGAAGGAGAGAAAGAAGGAAGGAAGGGGAGGAATGGGAGGGAGAGAAAGAATGGAGGGAGGGAGGGAAGGAGGGAGGGAGGAAGGGAAGGAAGGGGAGGAAAGGGAGGGAGGGAGGGAGGGAAGGAAGGAAGGAAGGAAGGAAGGAAGGAAGGAAGGAAGGAAGGAAGGAAGGAAAGAAGAGTTTCTTCAGTTTTTCGGCAGAAACAGTGTTTGTTGTCTCTTTTGTTATTGTTGCTGTTATTTCCGTTTGTGTGGCTGCCCATGTCACGCAAATAATTCTGGGCAACTCACAACAGGAGAAGAAGGAAAGAAAACGGCATACCAACCTTTCTCCTTAAGAAAGCTTCAAAAACCTTTATTTCATTCCGAGGTGAAATGGACGAAACCGAGCAATATATGACATCCGATCCGTCACCAGGCAGGTAAAGTGTTCAGACTTTTAACTTTTATTGTTTTATGGGTCTTTATTCAACCGAACTGCTCTATTGGCAATTTTGCTACGGTTTGGAATTGCATGTAACTTAATTGGTTTTGCTGTTTTACTGACTATAAATTGGTTGGCTTTTATTAGGTTGTCATGCTTTTGTAATTTTATTGTGCAAAGATTTGTAATTACTGGTTGTCTCTGCCACCCTGATATTTTAACAGCCCTTTGAATTCTTTGTTGCTTATTTGCCTAGTTGAAAAGCATGTTATACAATTATCATTATTATTATTGGTGGTGGTGGTGGTGGTCATATAGTCAGCCAGAAATTTAGTCAGGATTTGGCATTTTTGTCTATTTATCAACTCTTCCCAAAGATCTAGGACAGGCCAATGTTGTCGTTTGATGGCGTTGAAGGTCTCATAGCTGTTCCAAGCAAAGCTGCCTTCTGCGATTGACTGATAGTGATTTTGTCAATGTCCGCGGTGTTCAAGTTGGGCTCCAGATGTTTTTCGGATTGCACCTGAGCTGCCTATGACTATTGGTTACTTCCTTTGCTTTCTTTTGCTACAGTTGTTCTGTTTCTATTTGCAGATGTTTACATTCCGTGATCTTCTTCAGTTTAGAATAGAGTGGAGTGGAGTGGAGTGGAGTGGAGCAGAGCGGAGCGGAGCGGAGCGGAACGGAACGGAACGGAACGGAACGGAACGGAAAGGAACGGAACGGAACGGAACGGAACGGAATGGAACGGAATGGAACGGAACAAAGCAGAACAGAATATAATAGAATAACAGAGTTGGGAAGGACCTTGGAGGTTATTGAGTCCAACCCACTGCTCACGCAGGAGACCTGTACTAGGGATTCGAACCGCCAAACTGCCAACCTTTCTAAACAACAAGCTCAGTGTCTTAGCCACTGAGCCACCTAGTCAGCTTCTAGTCCAACCCTCTAGGTCATTGATGGCTAACTTTTTTGCCTTTTATAGGCCTATTGGGCCCACCATTGCGTGCCAAAAGCAGGGGTCGCATGGGGGGGGGTGTCACGCATGCACATGCCCAGACCCATAATTCTATGCGCCCCACCCCCTGCGCACGTGCGTGTGACACACACACACACACACACACACACACACACCGCTCCCCTGCATTTGGCACGCAATGGCATGGTGGGCCCAATAGGCCTATTTTTTGCCCTCCCAGGCTCCAGAGCCTTTCTAGGAGCCTTGGGAGGTGAAAATGGTGTTCCCTACCCCACCCCACCCCCACCCCCACCCCCCGAAGCCCTCTGGAGACCAGAAACGGACCATTTGTCGACTTCCCGTGGAACCGGAAGGCCTGTTTTTCTCTCTCCACAGGCTCCAGATGCTTTCTAGGAGCCTGGGGAGGCCGGAAATGGCCTGTTTGCCAATGTTTGCAGTGTCCCAAGATCATGCAGAAAAAACAATTACTACCTACCTGCCTTCCATTGAGGATCTGTATACTGCATAAGTCAAAAAAAAAGGGCTGTGAAAATATCTACAGACCCCTCACATCCTGGACGTAAATTGTTTCAACTCCTATCCTCAAAACGACACTATAGGGCACTGCACATCAGAATAGCTACATACAAGGACAATTTTTTCCCGCCAACACTCTGCTTAACAAATAATTCCCTCAACACTGTCAAACTATTCACTAAGTCTGCATTACTATTACTATTAATCTTCTCATCGTTCCTATCACCCATCTCCTCCCACTTAGGACTGCATGACTGTAACTTGTTGCTGTATCCTTACAATTCGTATTGATTGTTTCCTAGTATGATTTGATTACTTATTTGTACTCCATGACTATCATTAAGTGTTGTACCTTATGATTCTTGACGAATGTATCTTTTCTTTTTATGTACACTGAGAGCATATGGACCAAATTCCTTGCGTGTCCAATCACACTTGGCCAATAAAGAATTCTGTCTGTCTGTCTGTCTGTCTGTCTGCCTGCCTGCCTGCCTGCCTATCTATCTATCTATCTATCTATCTATCTATCTATCTATCTATCTATGCCAGGTTCACTTAACCACCATGTTACCAACTTAACAATTGCAGTGATCCACTTAATATTTGTGGGAAGAAAGGTCATAAAATGGAACAAGACTCACTCAACAACTACCTCGCTTAGCCGCAGCAACTTTGGGCTCCATTGTGGTTGTACTTTGAAGACTAACTGTAATCCTATTATTGCTAGTATTATTCCCCTAATAAAATAATTCTAACAAATTTTGCACTCTTTCCTAAGGCAAAAGGCACAATTCTCTATCTGGCAGTCATTTGAATTTATCACCTCCTTAGCTGGGAAGGCAGTGAATAATTGCAATGCTTCTGCTTTAATGATGCCATTAGTATGCAGATGCCCAGAGACCAATGTTGTTTTTTGGGTCTGAATTTTGAGGAGAGAGAGAGAGGGGCACACTTCAATTCATTGGATTGATTTAACCAACCCATAATCCATACTGTGTCCAGTGGCTTAAGGTGAGTTTTGACGACAGGGTTCACAGCTGTCACGATATCCTGATTGCTAAATAAAATAAGATTACAACAGCTGTGTGATGACGCCGTTAGTTGATCACGTGAATTGGGTTACCCAAATTTGGCTGACGCAGGCATCCTCTAGCGCAGGGATCTCCAATTTTGACAACATTAAGATTTGTGGACTTCAACTCCCAGAATTCCTCAGTCAGCCATGCTGGTTGAGGAGTTCTGGGAGTTGAAGTCCACATAATCTTAAGAGTTGCCAAGTTTGGAGACCCCTGCTCTAAAGCAGTGTTTCTCATCCTTGACAACTTGAAGATGTGTGGACTTCAATGCCCAGAATTCCCCAGCCAGCATGACTGACTGGGGAATTCTGGTTATTGAAATCCACATATTTTAAAGTGGCCAAGTGCTCTAGAGTAGGCCTGTCAAACTGGCGGCCAGCGGGCCAGAGGAGTCGTGCACAGGCCACGCCTCCAAGCTCCGCAAAGGCAAAAAACCATCGCGATACGTCACGATACGTCACATGACGCGATCGAGTTTGACACCTGTGCTCTAGAGCAATTTTTTTTCAAACATAGCAACTTTAACTCCCAGAATTCCCTAACCAGCCGCCATTTTGTTTGTTAGATTTAAGTTCTCCATCACAAGTTGGCCTCCAGCAGCTTCGTCGATGGAGGCTTAGAGCTAGAAACTAGTTCTATCTCTCCAATGCTCCCCAACGTTGGTTCAACATTCATTCATTCATTCATTCATTCATTCTATTTATTTATTTATTTATTTATTTATTTATTTATTTATTTATTTATTTAT
>WNWU01000037.1:1710424-1725162 GCA_012654045.1 Ptyas mucosa
TCACAGTCTCCTGGTGATTGGTCCAAAGTCACCCAGCTGGCTTTCATATCTAAGGTGAGACTAGAACTCACCATCTCCTGGTGATTGGTCCAAAGTCACTCAACTGGTTTTCATGCCTAAGGCGAGACTAGAACTCACCGTCTCCTGGTGATTGGTCCAAAGTCACCCAGCTGGCTTTCACGCCTAAGGTAAGACTAGAATTCACCATCTCCTGGTGATTGGTCCAAAGTTACCCAATCAACTTTCATGGCTAAGGCAGGACTGGAACTCCCAATCCCCTGTGTCTAGCCTTATCCACTAGACCAAACTGGCTCTGTATTTTGCTAGGGTCCCAGGAACGCCATCCGGGGTCCTTGTATAGCTCCCTAGCATGATCAAATTACCAACCTGTGTTTGAGCCTTTTCCTTGAGGGTCGGTTCCAGTTAAAATATGGAAGGCAGAAAAAGAAGGGAGACGTAATTATTCATACATTCTTCCATTCTTGGTCAAAGATGATGGATTTAAAATTGCAACACCGCGTGGCTTGCCGTGATACAGTCCAAATAATTGACTTTTCAACCCACAATAAATATTCTTCTTGGTGTCACCTTCTGATTGCTCCATAATTAACACAAGGGAGATTCTGGTCTAACTGTGTATGACAGATAGTTATTTAAAGCCCTTTCTACTGTATACATTAACATTTTCTCCGTCTCTTGTTTTAAAAAAATCACTTTCGAGTTGTTGCGAGAAAAATCAAATCCGTGGCTGGCTTCTGATGGCAACATTACTCCTCCTGATAGCATTCATTAAAAAGTTGATTGTTGTTTTGCTTTGTTTGGCAGAAGCAGGCAAATTCTTTCACTGCAACATAATTTGACAGATGTTAAGACAGAGACAGCTCTCACACAATTCTGTACACACAGCACCAGACAGACGTGGTGTCGTTCCCCGCGCACAATTTGCATTTCCAATTTTACGTGCCACAAAGCACCTTCTAGAAGAAGGGTTTCCAACCTTGGTCACTTTAAGAACTGTGGTGACTTAGATGAGGGAATAGAAGGGAGACTTACCAAATTTGTGGATGATTCTAAGCTGGCAGGAATAGCCAACAGAGCCCTAAAACAGTGATGGCTAACTCTAGGAGTCTCTGGAGGCTGGTGACAGCAAAAAAATGTCACTTCCTGTCCAACCGGGAGTTGGGAAATGGGGCGTTTCAGGCCTCTGGAGAGCCTCCGAGGGTGTGGGGAAGGCTGTTTTCGCCCTCCCCAGATGCATAGAGAGGATGGAAAGAAAAATGGGCCTTCTCCACCCCCCACCCCCCCACCGCCCAGGCCCTCCAGAGACAGGAAACAGCCTGTTTTCCTACTTCTGGTGGGCCATAAGGCCCAAAAATCAGCTGGCCGATGCGCGCATGCATGCCAGAGCTGAGCTGGCGTGCCCACTGATATGGCTATGTGTGACACCTGTGGCACGCGTGCCATACGTTCACCATCACGGCCCTAGTAGATAGGCTCAAGATCCAGATGGATCTGGACAGACTTGAAAACTGGGCCCTATCTAACAAAATGAAATTCAATGTCGAGTAAAGTCAAGTCTTACACTTAGGCAAGAAAAACCAAAGGTACACATTTAGACCGGGTGAAACCATGCTTAATAGAAGTAACTTTGAGAGGGATCTTGGAGTCTTAGTGGACAACCAATTAAATATGAGTCAGTAGTGTACGGCGGCAGCCAAAAAAGCCAAGGCAATCCTAAATTCCATTAACAGAGGGATACAATCAAGATCAAGTGAGGTACTAATACCACTCTATAAAGCCTTAGTAAGACCACACATGGAGTTCTGCATCCAGTTTTGGTCACCACCCTATAAAAAAGATGTTGAGACTCTAGAAAAAGTGCAGAGAAGAGCAACCAGGATGATGAGGGGACTGGAGGGTAAAACAATGAAGAACGGTTACAGGAACTGGGCATGGCTAGTCTAGTGAAGAGAAGGACCAGGGGAGACATGATAGCAGTCTTCCAATATTTGAGGGGCTGCCACAGAGATTAGGAGGTCAAGCTATTTTCCAAGGCACCTGAAGGCCAGACAAGGAATAATGGATGGAAACTGATCAAGGAGAGATTCCACCTGGAAATAAGGAGAACTTTTCTGACAGTGAGAACAATCAACCCATGGAACAGAAGTTGCCTTCGTAGGTTGTGGGAGCTTCATCACTGAAAGCTTTCAAGAAGAGCCTGGACTGCCATCTGTCAGAAATGGTGTAGGGTCTCCTGCTTGGGTGGGGGGTTGGACTAGATGACCTATAAAGTCCCTTCCAACTCTGTTAATCTGTATCTGTATCCGCATCTATCTGTCGACTTCAACTCCCAGAATTCCCCCAACCAGCATGAAGTTAAAACGGCACTGAATAAAGTGACTTATGACCATTTTTCGGACTTAAAACTGTTGCAGATTCCCCATGATCACATGATCAACATTTGGATGTTGGTTAACTGGTTCCTATTCATGATGGTTGCAGCATCCCGGGGTCAGGTGATTGCCATTTGCGACCTACCCAGATGGCTTCTGACAAGCAAAGTCAGCGGGGGAAGCTGGATTCGTTTAATAGCTACGTGATTTGCTTAACAACCTCAGAAATTCACTTAACAACCATGAGCAAGAGTTTGTACATTGGGCCCGACTTGCTTAACAAGGGCCTTTGCTAACTGTCATCATAAGTCAAGGACTACCTGTATAATGGCAGGGCTCAGGCAAATAATTCTAACATGTTTTTATTTTATAGCTTAATTGAAGCATCTTGGGGAGGGGGCACGATAGTGGTTAAAGATGCTGAGCTTGTCATCTGGAAAGCGACGACTACCAAGAGCCTTGGTAGTACAGTGGTTTAAAGCACCCTGTTATTAATACCAGCTGCCTGCAATTATTGCAGGTTCGAATCTCACCAGGCTCAAGGTCGACTCAGCCTTCCATCCTTTCTAAGGTAGGTAAATTGAGGACCCAGTTTGTGGGGGCAATAAGCTGACTTTGTATAAAAATATACAAAAGTATGAAGGCTATTGCTTAGTGCATTGTAAGCCACCCTGAGTCTCCGGAGAAGGGCGACATATAAATCAAAATTTAAAAAAAAAAAAAGCCAACAGTCCAGATTTGAAATCCAGTGTTGTGGGACAGGGTGAGCTCCCGTTCCTTGCTCCAGCTCCTGTTCACTTAGTAGTTCGAAAGCATGCAAATGCGAGTAGATAAATAGGTACCACTTTGGTGGGAAGGTAACAGCTGGTTCCCTAGGCTAAGAAACAGAGATGATCAGCGCCCCCTAGAGCCAGACATGAGTAAATAGGGGAAACCTATTTACCTTTTACCTAGCAATGTTTATTATTCCTCTTTCCTGCATTTCTATCCTTGCAAATCATCTTTGTTTCCTCCCTGGGCACCGTTATATACATTGCACTCTGTAAAAGGTGTGAAGTTTGTTTGTGCGTGTTAGTTAATAGCCTCGTCCTTGTTTTTCTGAATTTCCCTTTGCATCTTGGCGTAGAACTGGATTGGATTATGCTCAGAGCAGCCTTTTTGAACTGGATCTTTGCCAGGGATTTCCAGACTGGGCTTCCAAACTCCCTTTTGGAGTCTCTATGCAGCTCTAGTAAAAGTTAATGCTGCAATTACCTGGAAGCAGCTGTATCTGAGAAGGAGGGGAATAACTTAACTATCACGCTAAAGGAGGTCTTTAAGTCAAGGCGGGCTTAAAAACCTTTCTAAGATATCTCTGCGCTATTATTTTCCAGGCGCGCCGGTCGTTCAATGTCCTGCTTTAATTCTGGATAAAATATAAATAATTCCGACCATCCGCTCAGCTGTTCTTTGAAGTAGGATGTCTTTAGATCTCTGTGCAGCCTGCTTGATAGCTAACCCAGGTTTGATAGTGCATATAAGGTAAAGGTTCCCCTCGCACATATGTGCTAGTCATTCCAGACTCCAGGGGGCAGTGCTCATCTCCGTTTCAAAGCCAAAGAGCCAGCGCTGTCCGAAGACATCTCGGTGGTCATGTGGCCGGCATGACTCAATGCCAAAGGTGCACGGAACACTGTTACCTTCCCACCAAAGGTGGTCCCTATTTTTCCTACTTGCATTTTTTACGTGCTTTCGAACTGCTAGGTTGGCAGAAGCTGGGACAAGTAACGGGCGCTCACCCCGTTACCCGGCGCTCGAACCGCTGAACTGCCGACCTTTCAATCAACAAGCTCAGTGTCTTAGCCACTGAGCCACTGCATCCGTTTTGAGAGTGCATATATTACCAAGCAAATTATTCATGTTTAATGACCATCAAATGGCGCAGTTGAAGGTGTTGGGTTTTTGTTTTGTTTTTTCTAAAAATCAGTGTCTTTTCTTCTAAGAGCTTTAAAAACTGTGTTTGTGATTTGTTTGCCACCTGTCCCACCTCCTTTGGATGACTTTTATTCAGTGGTGGGCTGCAACCGGTTTAACAACCAGTTTGATGAGCGCGCGCGTTGATCGCGCACACGCTTAACGCTCTTTCATGCAGCATTCAGAATACAGCAATTTAAAGCTCAGCTGCTTACTTTCTAAGGCAGCCCCAGCAAGTAGAATGAGCTGAGCCAGAAAGAAGGAAATATAGGACAGGATAGGGCGGGGGTGGGTGGCCGAAGCCAGCTGATCGTCAGAACTACTGGTACGCCCAAACCGATCCGAACCGGCTGAATCCCACTCCTGCTTTTACTATAGTTAAGGCCATTGGTGAAATGGCACACAATTGTGTATGTTTAAAACAAGCCGTAGTGCCATTGAAAGCAATGGAAATTCCCAATTTTGGTCATAAATCGAGAGCTACCTGTATTCTCTGTCTTAGCCATAAGTTGAGATCTACCTGTATTCTCTTATCTTTTCCCCCCATATATATCAATTATGCTGTTCATTTTTACAGTAAGCAACAAGGGGCAACTTTCTGGAATGACGTACGAACGAGTTAGCGAAAGAAATGGAACATGAAAGATAAGGAAAAAAAGGCTGTTAAACTGCCGTTGTTAAATGAAACACACGGCCGTTAAGCGAATCCCATTTGCCCCATTGGCTTTGCATGTTCGAAACTACCTAGGAAGGTCATAAAAGGCCATCACACACACACACATCCCTGGGGCACTCCATCGGTTGCAAAACACATGCCAGTTGCAAGCGTCTGAATTTTGATCGCATGATCATGGGATGCTGCAACGGTCGTAAGTGTGAGGACCTTCCGGTATCCCATAGACCTGAACTTTCAGAAAACTTTGGTTAAGAAAAACTGCATCTACACAATCAAATCTCTACCCCCAGATTGATGGATCAGTTAGCTTGGCTTTCCTCCCCGAAGTTTTTTTTTAAACCCCATTTGTCTTCCTTTATGAAGAAATTTGGAACTCACATTCCTACAATATGACCAAATTGCTTCCAGTTTCTGCAATTTATGGAAATTCAGGAGGAGAAACTTCCTAACAGCGAAGACAATTAATCAGTGGAACAGTTTGCTTCCCGAAGTTGTGGGTTCTTCATCACTGGAGGTTTTTGAGAAGAGATTGGATAGTTACGTGTCTGAAATGGTATAAAGTCTTCTGCTTGAGCAGGGAGTCAGACTAGAAGACCTGCAAGGTCCCTTCCAGCTCTATTCTGATTAAATGTGTACTCTTTAATGTGTTTTTCACTAAAAATGAATCAATCAGTATTGGTTACACCAGTGTTTTTCAACCTTGGCAGCTTAAAGATGTGTGGACTTCAACTCCCAGAATTCCCCAGCCAGTTCACAGAACTTCAAGGAGTCTAGGCTGAGAAACATTGGATTATACTGTAGGAAGCCTCTCTCCCCCCCCCACCCAAGAATAAAATGTTCTTTATTCTTAATATTAAAAAGAGGCAGAATAGAATATTTGCCCTGAAGGAAGAAGAGGAAAGGCATCTTCTTAAAGGCAGAAAGCAGCCCCAGCCTTCCAGCTGTAGGAAAACAGCCTCAAGCAGAAGCATGAAGAGGCCAATCTTTAGGAGATTTCGTATCCATTCAGAAAGATTAGGCCACTCTATTCATATGCAAAGAGAGAACGGAAACTCCAAATAAGCAACACAATTAAGCAAACCGAAGCTGACAAGATTAGCTCAGACAAACACCTAGGATTTGCATTTCCCCTAGAGCCAGCCAGTGGTGGGATTCAGCTGGTTCAGGCCGCTTAGGGTGAACTGGTTGTTAAATTGCTGGCTGGCTCCTCCCTGCCCCTCCCCGCCCCTTCCAGGAGTCCCCGGGCACCTCGTTTTAGCTCACAAGTAAGTGCAGTGAGGCCTAGTAGGCCCAAAATGGGGCACGGTGTGTGTGTGATGCAGCCCTCCACCTCCCGTGGCTCGGTCTTGCTCCCAGAGGCTGCCAAAGTCACACACCCTGGCCATGCCCACCATGGCAACACCCACCCAGCTGGTCATTAGGGCAGAGAACCAGTTGTTAAATTATTTGAATCCCACCACTGGAGCCAGCCGTGAACCCTACATGACCCCATAGGAATCTGGCAACAGCCATTAGAATATTAAAGGACATGTTCTTGCATAGGGACAGGCATCTTAATCACGAGGCCCCAGAGAATGTATAAAAGCCCAACTACTCTCTACCCCATTTTGTCAGCCACCCCAGAAACATGTTGCTGTCACCGAAGTTTCTGGCTACTAAATAAACAGAGACCTCCTTTGCAAAATGCAGCTAGCTTCCCTTTGATTTTCAGTGTTTTTCTCCCGGCTTGGAACCGGACCAGATTTTTCTTCCAACATTACCATTTTTAATAGGTTTAATATCCCTGGTGTTCATTTTACTACCTTTCTTGGAATCGCTTTGAATTCTGTGGCTAATCGTTGGCTTTCATTCCATTCGCGCTGCTCTTACAACATTTCCCGGCGTTTTCCCCTCGCTTTAACGACTTTTATGTCTGTCTAGTGTCCTGAAAATTGCTAGAACCAGAATGTACATCGTGACACTTGCCAAAACAGGACAAGCACAAGGTGAGATGTTTTCAGAGCTTTGAATTATGTCTACTGTCAATAGTGTCCAGAGGGATCTACTGTGTATTTACTTGAACAAATGTCCCATCGTAATACAGCAATGTGAAATTTATCCTTGTTGTTGTTGTTGTTGTTTTAACAAAGAGAATTATAGCTAGTCTTTGCTCTCTTGTGATAAACGAAAGCTGCAGTGCATGACGTTCAGGTTGTCATAAAATCACAGGGGTGGAAGGGACCTTGGAGGTCTTCTAGTCCAGCCCCCTTGGCTAATCACCTCTATTGGGACCAGAATTTCTGTAACTAGGCAATGTGGTTATTATGTTTAATGGAATAACAGAGTTGGAAGGAACCTTGGAGGTCTTCTAGTAAAATCCCTGCTCAGGTAGAAAACTCTATACCAGTGATGGCTAACCTTTTCCAGACCAAATGCCCAAAGCTCACGGGCACATCCAAAGCCCCAAATGCAATATAATGCACGCCCCCCCCCCCATCATGCATTCATGGCAGAGACCCGAAGACCAGCTGGCAGGAGGGTGGCATGCACGCATGCGCAGCAAAACTGAACTGGGGTGATGGCCAGTGGTGGGATTCAGCCAGTTCGCACTACTTCGGGACAACCGGTTGTTAACTTTCTGAGCAGTTTGGCAAACTGGTTGTTGGAAGAAATCATTAGGGCAGAGAAGCGGTTGTTAAATTACTTGAATCCCACCACTGGTGATGGCTCATATACCATCAGAGCGGGCGCTGCGTGCCACCTCTGGCACATATGCCATAAGTTCGCCATCACGGCCCTATACTATTTCAGACAAATAGTTGTCCAATCTCTTCTTAAAAACTTCCAGTGTTGGAGCATTCACAACTTCTGGAGACAAATTGTTCCACTGATTAATTGTTCCATCAGGAAATTTCTCCTTCTTTCTAGCTGCCTTCTCTCCTTGATGAGTTTCCAGCCATTGGTTCTTGTCCTGCCTTCAGGTGCTTTGGAGAATAGTTTGACTCCCTCTTCTTTGTGGCAGCCCCTGAGATATTGGAACTCTGCTATCATGTCTCCCCTAGTCCTTCTTTTCATTAGACTAGACATACCCAGTTCCTGCAACCGTTCTTCATATCTTTTAGCCTCCAGCCCCCTAATCCTCTTTGTTGTTCTTCTCTGCACTCTTTCTAGAGTCTCCACATCTTTTTTACATCGTGGTGACCAAAACTGGATGCCGTATTCCAATGACCAAGGCCACTTTATAATGCCTCGGTAAGACCAACACTTGGAATATTCCATCTTTGTTCGCACCAAGGCACACCTAATTCCCTGCTTGGCAAATTACCACATTTGTAAGAGGGAGGGGGAGCAGCAGGCTTTCTGGGTTACTCCTGGCTCTGTTTTCTGCTATGATTTCTTCCTTTGAAAGTATTTTTGCTGGCTTGGCATTTTTCAAAGGCCTCCGTTGCTTCCTTACTGAGCGAAAGAATGTTAAAATTCACACCTACACTTTGGGGCCGTGAGTAGAACAGGTTGGAATTCATACATCATCCCTTGGATTCCTGCTGTTCCGGCTCCCAGTGGTTATTTTATCACATCAAAGTTCTCAACAGTTTTAAGACGGACACCTGAGCAAAATTCCATCATTAAAAGCTGAGAGAGTAGGGGAGGGATCTGTCTTTAGTGTCTCAGTGTCCCAGTCAGGCCTATTTGAACTCTGGAGCAAAACGATCAAAGAAATGTGTTTGAATATTAGTAGCTCAGGTTGTATTGTGGTCCACCAACAGCCTGCGGAGCTGGCAGCAGAGTCGGACAGTGAGGAGGCTGGGGAGGACCATGGGCCAATCTGGGGAAGGCTCGGATGAGGGCTCTGTGTCGGAGACAGAGAAAGGGCCATCTGGGAGGTACATGCTGCCTCCGGAGCCTCTGGAGTTGGACCTCAGCGAAGCAGAGGAAAGGGGGAGCCTGTTCCCAGTGCACGCATGCCCAGAGCTGCCAGAAGGCAAGAACGGTTAAAACAAAAGGGACGACTCGGGAGCAAGGCTTGGAGATGATTGGCCCCTCCCACTTTGCAGGAAGCAACGTTGTTAATTCTGTTCAGTTTAAAGTCTGAAGCTCTGTTTGATTCTGGACTCCGTGTGGCTTTGCCAATTAGGTCTTTGGCAGCGTGCCAAGGGAGATAATAAAGGTGGGTGATTGTCAGCTTTATCCCGAAGGACTCTTTACAACTATTTGGGACTCATTTGTGAATGAACAGAATTCACAGCTCTTAAAATAAAACAGGTTTTTGGGACTACTCGTGTGTTTTACTGACCCAGGAAGCGTAGGTCAGAACAGGTTGGTCGTTAGGCTGTTTGTTTGAGCTCCGAGTTTGGTTGCAAACATTTCATCACCATTCAAGGAGACATTGTCAGTGCACTTTGAATTGTGCTCGTCAGTCAGAACACAGATATTTAAATACCTTTTTTTTTAATGAGATGCAAATTAGTCTGAATGTTGTTTGCTCAGATATTTCTGAGTCATGGCCTGATTTCGGACTGTTTGACCAGCTGGCTGTTGTTGCTGGAGTGTAGTTAAGTATCTGTTATTCTATTCTATTCTTTCCCCCAAACAACCTGTAATTGCACAATTTCTTGAATTCTAGAATATTTTTTTTGCCACATACCGGCAGTCCTTGCTTACTGACAGTCTTGTTTAGTGACTGCTTGAACTTACAAGAGTGTAAAATCCAACTTTGCATCCAGCCCTCGCATTTACAAACTGTTACCATCCTGTGGTTAGGTGATTGCCGTTGGCGTGCTTCGCGACTGGCTTGCAACAGGGAGAGCGAATGGAAAAAAGCAGAAGTTAAATTGCAAGCCACGGTCATGTGATGTTTTGCTTAACAAACATGTTGAATCGCTTAACAACCAAATGAGAAGTGACTGTTGCAAGTCTGTTGCTGTCATGTAATTTTCTGCTTAGCAGAGTGTAGTTGCTAAGACACCCTGTACACTCCAAATCTGAAGTACCGTAGTGTATACAGCAGGGGTGTCAAACTCAAGGCCCACAGGCCGGATCCAGCCCATGGATCCATGGGCCCACCATGGAAAAGGCAAAGGAGCAGTCCACAGTGCTTATGCCAGCAAAAATGGAGCTCCTGGGTTCCATTTTCGCTGGCAGTCATGGCTGAAAACCGAACCGCAACAGCCTCCTGAAACCCTCTGCCAGCAAAAATGGAACTCAGGGAGGCCTCTTGTGGCCCATCCGGGCAGGCAATCAGAGCCCAGGTGGGCAATCGCGGCCAAAAACAGAACCTCAATGAGTGACAGTGAACTGGCCATGCCCCACCTGGCCCCCAGAGGTCAAATACCGCTTAGAGAGGGTTATAAAGCACTATGAAGCGGTATAGAAGTCTAAATAAAAATAAAATAAAATAAAAATAAATAAAAAGCTGATGCGGCCTCAATTATACAGAGCCTGTAGTACAGTGGTTTAAAGCACCCTGTTATTAACATCTATTAACATCTGCTGCTTGCAATTACTGCAAGTTCGAATCCCACCAGGCTCAAGGTTGACTCAGCCTTCCATCCTTTCTAAGGTGGGTAAAATGAGGACCCAGATTGTGGGGGCAATAAGCTGACTTTGTATAAATATACAAAAGTATGAAGGCTATTGCTTAACGCATTGTAAGCCGCCCTGAGTCTCCGGAGAAGGGTGGCATATAAATCAAATTAAAAAAAATTTAAAAAAAATTGAATTGAGTGTCACTGTTCCAGAAAAAAACCCAACTCCAAGTAAAGACTCTGAAGCAAGCATTTTCAAAGTTCTGTTTACTAGAATAGGTAAACTGGCACATCTGAGAAAACCCGAATCTGAGAGATCCGGGTTTTCCCTCAGTAAATCAAAACCCCCAAAACTATCCCCTCAGTCCTCAGTCAATCACATGCTCCAATCAACCACCGTCCCATCTCGAGACTTCACTCTGACCACTCCTTCTCCAGATGCAGGATCGGCCTGACCTTGACTGACAGGAAGAATGCTAATAGGTCTAAAGACAACCCCTCTACTAAATCCCCCCTCCTACTTTCCCACACAGGAGAAGGTGGCAGCATGGAAGCTTCCGGCCTAATATGGCTTCCAAAGCTGACATTGAGTTTGATACCAGTGGTGATATTCAGCCGGTTATATCCAGTTCCAGCGAACCAGTAGTGGCGGCTGTGGGTGGCTCCGCCCACCCAGCTGGACGTCATCATATCCCATTTATCCACATTTCTGATGCTCTGCACATGCGCGAAAGGCCCTGTGTGTGCATGGAAGTATGCTCACATTTGTGAACCGGTAGCGAAGGTAAGTGAATGCTACCCCTATTTGGCACCCCTGGTATAGTATACTTAAAAGAAAACAAAGCTTCACAAGTACAGTCTGAGCATTAGGTAATCAAGCAAAATTTCACTAAAAACAAAGCTTTTGTACGTAATAAGCACTGGATTACAAACAGGGTTATTTTCAGATTTCTTTGTTTTGGAGGAGAAAAGAAAAATCTATAAAACAAAGCAAGACCGTGTATATTCCCTTTGTCATCTCTAGCCCGGGAAGATTTTACATTTCTCTGACAACTGCTTTGAAATGTTCCTTCTGTTGCCACCAAGGCAACAGTGTGTCAACAAATCGGCAATGATTTAGAAGACGTCAAACAAAATTCAGCACCTTGACATCATTTCCAGACATCACCGCGGCCGCTCGATAAAGATGGACACGGCTGGTCTAGTCTCTTAAATTTAAAATCTTCTCCCTCCCTGCCTTTCTTTAAAAATGGGGATTGCAGCATTCAGGAACAGGAAGAACGAGGGGGGGGGGAAATAGTGAATTTGGGGGTCTCTAGAAAAGGGATGCGGTGGCTCAGCAGCTAAGACGCTGAGCTTGTTGATCGAAAGGTCGGCAGTTCAGCGGTTTGAATCCCTAGTGCTGCATAATGGAGTGAGCACCCATTAATTGTCCCAGCTTCTGCCAACCTAGCAGTTCGAAAGCACATTAAAAAAAATGCAAGTAGAAAAATAGGAACCACCTTTGGTGGGAAGGTAACAGCATTCCGTGCGCCTTTGGCCGGCCACCTAACCACGGAGACGTCTTTGGACAGCGCTGGCTCTTTGGCTTTGAAACGGAGATGAGCACCGCCCCCTAGAGTCGGGAATGACTAGCACATATGTGCGAGGGGAACCTTTACCTTTACCTTTTAGAAAAGAATGGGAAGAAAATTCTACTGGCTCTTGTAAAATCACAACATGTTTCAGAACAGAAGTTCAATCATTGCAAAGTGCTCCATTGTGAACTCTTAATGTGATGCTGAATAATGGAATTGCTTAAAAAGTTATGTGTGCGTGCACATATTCATATTTGTGAATGAAAACATTTTGGTGGAAATTCCAATTAATACTAAAGAACATGCAAGACAAGGATAGATCATTCTCAGGTAGACCAGATAGGAAACACGACAAGGAGAATTAAGTCTACTTTCTTCTAAGGCTACATTAAAAGAACCTTGCAAGTCTGAAAATACAAATCTCCCACTGTCACTTTTTATTGTCTGAGAAGAAGGAGCCGTGGTGGCGCAGTGGTTAGAATGCAGTATTGCAGGCTGACTCTGCCAACTGCCAGCAGTTCGATTCTCACCAGGCTCAAGGTTGACTCAGCCTTCCATCTTTCTGAGGTTGGTAAAATGAGGACCCAGATTGTTGGGGGCAATAGGTTGACACAGAACGCCAGGTGTGGTCTTATTAAAGCTTTATAGAGTAGTATTAGTACCTCAATTGATCTTGATTGTATCCCTCTGTTAATGCAATTTAGGATTGCATTGGTTTTTTTGGCTGCCCTGCACATTGCTGGCTCATATTTAGCTGGTTGTCCACTAAGACTCCTAGATCCCTCTCGCAGTTACCACTATTAAGCCTGGTTTCACCCAGTCTATATGTGTTCTTTTGGTTTTTCTTGCCTAAGTGTAAGACTTTACTTTTCTCAACATAGATAGGGCCCAGTCTTCAAGTCTGTCCAGATCCATCTGGATCTTGAGTCTATCTTCTAGGGCTATGATGGCAAATCTATCGCATGCATGCCACAGGTGTTACACGTTGCCATATCAGTGGGCATGCCAGCTCAGCTCTGGCATGCATTCATGCGCCAGCCAGCTGATTTTCGGAGCTTCTAGGCCCACCAGAAGTAGGGAAACAGGCTGTTTCCTGTCTCCAGAGGGCCTGGGGGTGAGGGGTGGGGAAGGCCCATTTTTCTTTCTCACCTGGCTCCAGATCCTCTCTATGCATCTGGGGAGTTCTCCGAACTACTCAAAATTTCCACTACCGGTTCTCCAGAACCTGCTGAAACTCACCTCTGACCTGGATGATTGAAAATCTCCACAGATATTTCTATTTGGCCCTTGAGAAACCTTCCTTGAACTTCTTTCTCTCTCTCTCTCTTCCCTCCAGAAACTTCCTCTTTATTCTATTTCCATTCCCAGATGAAGTGATGTCGGTGCAAAAAAATAAAATAAAATAAATTTCTTCTTTCTTAGCACTTGTGTTTGGTGTATGAATGCTACCTCTTATAAATGTTCCTCTTTTTTAGCTCCTGCAGGAAGCCTCAAATATATATATGTGTGTGCTGTTTTCCTTTATTGTGGAGAAAATCTTTTATTTTTCTCGTTCCGCTTTCTCCTTCTGCAGCTGAATGCTGTGCGAAATGAAAGGGATCTCTTCAAACTTCCTCCGCTTTCGGCTCGGCCCCTCTTTCAGCCGGCTCTCCAACTTTTTCTCATTGTATGGAAGGTGCTATTTTCTCTGCTCCTTGCCTTCCCCCCCCCCCCCACTCTCTGTGAACTTAATAAGGCACTAAACGTTCACCGTTGATTAACTGGGGCTGCTCTGACGGATGTCAATAATCAGCTTTCAATAGTCTTTGGCTTAAATTGCCCATAAATTGCCAACTTGTTGGCTTATTGCTTGATTGTCCAGTACACCAGGTGCCTTAAATGTTATTTAATCAATTGTATTGGCTGATTTTAATTATAGGTCCATGAGAAGGTTGAATAACCAGTCAGGGTAAGCTCCCAACCAAACTGAGGCCGTAAGAGGACTTGGCTTATAATAGAGGCTTCTGTTAGATCGGACTTCTGAGAAATGTAGATGTGATTTTTAGAAACTTAAATCAGATTTTCATTGCTGGATTGAAAAAAAAATATATGCTCAAATGTCAGGGTCAGTTGGTTCCAATATGTTTAAAACAGGAGCATCAGAAAAACAGAGTAATAGAGTCGGAAGGGACCTTGGAGGTCAGTTAGTCCAACCCTCTGCTCAAATAGGAGACCCTATACCATTTTGGGCAAACGGCTGTCCAGGTGAAAACCACCAAAGGGCTTCTTGAAAACCACCGAAGTATTTCTGTGGTGAAAAGATTTGCTGGTGACATCACCATTGCCAGAGGGACGTCCCTTTCACTTCCCCATGAAGTTGCCCACCAAAGTGGTACCCATTACTTAGATTAATTAACCATTAATCTATTTGCAGTTGCCCGTTTTTGAACTGTTGGGTCAGCAGGAGCTGGAGCATGTGATGGGAACTCAACCCGCCCTGAGGCAGCAACAGGTTTCAAACATGAGAACACCAATCATCAGCCCAGTATTCTGACCACAGGAACCCCCGTACTCCTTGATAACTAGAGATAAATAGAAAGAAGATAGAGAGCTAGATAGCTAGATAGCTAGATAGCTAGATAGCTAGATAGCTAGA
>WNWU01000037.1:1744184-1756279 GCA_012654045.1 Ptyas mucosa
TCCCTCTCTCTCTTCCTCGTTTCCCCTCTCCCACGCCCTCTCACCCTCTTGCCCTCTTTCCCCTCTCCCTCTCTCTTCCTCTTTCCCCTCTTCCTCCCTCTCTCTTCCTCTTTCTCCTCTCCCTCTCTCCCTCCCTCCCTCTCCTCCTCTTTCCTCTCTCCTTCTCCCTCTTTCCTTCTTTCCCCATCCCTCTCTCTGTTCCTCGCTTTGCCCTCTACCTTGCCCTCTTGCCCTCTTTCCCCTCTCCCTTGCCCTGTCTCCCTCCCTCTCCCTCTCTCCCTTCCCCTCTCCCTCTCCCTCTTTCCTTCTTTTCCCATCCCGCTCTCTCTTCCTCTCTTTCCCCTCTCCCTCCCTCTCTCTCTCTTCCTTCTCCCTCCCTCCCTCGCTCCCTCCTCCCTCTCTCTCTGTGTAAAACAAGCAAAATTATATATTTTTCTCTCTCCAATGGAGGTCTTAGCTCCTGGCATTAAGTGGAAGCCATCTAAGAGTATCAAAGAATGCCATTAATTATATCAGTCAACCGCTGCCTATAAAATCAAATCTTAAACACAATGCATCTTGGTGGGTGATAAATTAAGTCAATTAAGGCTTTGCTTGGAAAGAAAAGTTCTGCTTTGAAGTCGGTTGCTTCTGAGTATCAGTTTGTCTTCTCCATAATCCATTGGAGAGGCAATTAAAGAGCCAGAATTGCTAAAGAGGGTCACCAAAACTGTAGAGGGTCTCCGATCAAAAGAAATAGCGTACCTTCGCTGACCTGACAGGTAAAATAGAAACTCATAAATCTTCCTTTTTTAAATATATATATAAAGGGTGCAGGCTGGGAGAAATATGTTTGATTGTTTAATAGTTAGATTTATATCTGGCCTTTTCTCCAGGACTCAGAGCAACTTATCCTGGGTTCATTGCGCATTTATTTTTCCGATTAAGCAACAACAGCCCTGTGAGGTAGGCTTGGACTGAGAGAGACTAACTGGCTCAAAGTCACCAGCTGGGTTTTGGTAGCTGAAAGTCGTCTTCACCCTGATGCTCCCTGATTCAGCACCTGAATCCGAAATTTTACCTTCCGGTGAGGATGAAACTATCCTTCAAAGAAATCTGAGGGATGAATAAGAAACCGTTATTGTGGTTATCATGATAGCCAGCTGGGGGGCTTTGGGTCAGTTCCACTCTCTCAGCCCAGCCCTCCTCACACAGTTGTGGTTGTTGTGGGGAAAATAGGGGGAGGGAAGAATCTTATATATGTTTGTAACCCTATTGTTGTGGCCCGTCAGCGGCCTGTGCAGTTAGTAGCTGATTCCGACAGCAAGGAGGCTGGTGTGGTGCTGCGCCAGTGGCCTGTGCAGCTGGTGTACGAGTCAGACAATGAGGAGGCTGGAGAAGATGTGGTGCCTGAGGCGGGGATTCAGCCAGGGCCTTCAGAATCTCCAGAAGCTCCCATAAGTGAAGAGGAAGAAGAGGAGGAGCCTTTTCACAATGCATGAATGGGCAGAGCTGTTAAAAGGCAGGAGTGACTCCTCAGGAGAAGGTCTCCTCGAGAGTAAGGCTTGGGGCTAATTGGCCACTCCCCTAACCTATTTAAGGAAGGACGACGACTGATGCAATTTGCAGGAAACAACTTCATTCATATTCCTTCGCGTCTTGATTCCAGAAACGTTTGATTCGGCTCTTGTTTCTCTCTTCTCAGTTTTCCTGCCAATTGCTTCTGGGCATTCTGCCAACCACAGTAAGATTACGGTTATCTGAAATACTGTGTGCCCCAGAATTCAGTTATTATTCTTTGGATTCTTGTCGGCTGTTAATGAAGTTAAATTAACAGCCCTTGTTCAGAAAAGACTGATTTAAACTGTGCTTGTGTTCGAACAACTACTAAGAAAGCTCATTAGTAGTCCTTAATTAGTAAACTAAGGTTTGTATGGACTTTGTGTGTGCTGCGTTCTTTGGGGTCCGTAGCTGGGGCAGAACACCTATTTATAAAAATAGTAAGGTGGGATATATAATATAATATAATATAATATAATATAATATAATATAATATAATATAATACAACACAACACAACACAACACAACACAACACAACACATATAGTGAGTAGAGTAGAGTAGAGTAGAGTAGAGTAGAGTAGAGTAGAGTGACAGCGGAAGCATTGCACGCGCGGTCATTGTGGCCGTGCTCCAGAAAAGCTGAACTTCCAGGTTCTAGCATGCAAGTGCGCCCAACGATCAGTTGGCCAGCTAGCATGTACAGGAAGGTTTTCATCACTGCCGCGCACACGAAGGGATCGCACTCTGGAAAAGCCAAAGCTCTGGGTTCTAGCCCACATGCACACCTGACAATCAGCTAACCGGTGCACATGCACAAAACGGTTGTCAGCACTGCCGCATGCTCGAAAAGGCAGCTGATCATCGTGCGTGCATGTCCGCCAGAAATCCAGAAGACAAACAGGCAAGGCCATAGGTGCGGGGTGACATGGCTTCGTGTGCCACTTTGGGGACGTGTGTCATAGGTTCGCCATCATGGGTATAATATAATGGTACAATACAATACAATACAATTCTATCTCACTGGAGAACTGTTTACGCTATTACTAGTGGAAAATAGTAGGAAGAAAGTGTATTAGATACTGTATGTTTGCTGACTCAAGTTATTTGCAAAAATAAATAAATAAAAACCTAATACTCCTTCCTTGACCTATTTTCCCCTGTAACAAGAACCCTGTGGGGTGGGGTGGGCTGAGGGAAAATAACTGGCCCAAAGTCACCCAACTGGCTTTTATTCCTAAAATGGAACTAGAACTCGCCATCGCCTGGTGAACAACCCAAAGTCACCCAGCTGGATTTCATGCCTAAAGTGGGACTAGAAGTCTCAGTCGTCTGGTGATTGGTCCAAAGACATCCAGCTGGCTGCCATGGCTAAGGCAGGTCTAGAACTCACCATCTCCTAGTGACTGGCCCGAAGTCACCCAGCCAGCTTGCCTGACTAAGGCGGGATTAGAACTCTCCGTCTCCTGGTGATTGGCTCAAAGTCACCCAAGATACCCGTTGGGTGATGTTCAAACTGGCTATTTCCTGCTCATTGGATTTATGCTGATCCTTAAAATTTCTTCCTTGCCCCTCCAAATTCATAGCAAGGATTGAACGTTTGGATGAAGAATGCCGATCCTGATTTAAGATTTAGGAACTTGGACACGTGGCTTACGCAGTGGTGGGATTCAAATAATTTAACAACCGGTTCTCTGCCCTAATGACCGGCTGGGTGGGTGTGGCCATGGTGGGCGTGGCCAGGGGGTGTGATAAGCAGCACTCGGCCTCCTGCACCTCCCTGGGAGCAAAAATGGGCCACAGAGGGTGGAACGCACTTCCCATGCTCCATTTTGGGCCTAGGAGGCCTCCCTAAAGCCTCATGGGAGCGAAAACGGGCTGGGGGGGAACCCCATTTTGGGCCTAGGAGGCCTCCCTGAGCTTACCTGGGAGCCAAAATGTGGCGCGTGGGGACTCCTGGAAGGGGCGGGAAGGGGCGGGGCCAGCCAGCAATTTAACTACCAGTTTGCCGGAACCAGCTGAATCCTACCACTGGGCCAACGTCGAGTCTCACACGATAGAAGGAAGACCTGATCTGCATTCATTCTGGGTTCACCGCGGTGCCTTCCTTGCATTGCAGATCCATCAAATATTGACTTCCTACTGTTTGTGCAAAGTTTCTTTCAATCGCATCAGATTTTTTTTCCCCCCACATTGTGGAGTTTAAACAGCTGACAGTCTAAATAAGAGGGCCCCGAATTGCGGAGATGCTTTTCAATAATACATCTGTGCGGCATATCGATGCAAAAATAAAACACTTTCATCATTTAGTTATGAAACAAATGCATCTAGAATTTTGAACAGGTGAGGAGGATAAATTGTCTTTTCCCATGAATAACAGGTTAGGAGTTTTTTTTATTTTTATTTTTTATCCATGGGATCGGAAAGTATCGGTTCCCACCAAATGCAGAAGCCCAAAAAAGCATTTTATAGATTTTTTTTTAGTAATCCGTGCTGATGTTCTACCCGTTATAGGACATTTCCAGGAAAATAGAAACGCAGCAGGAGGAACGACTTCAAAATGAAGGAAAGTGTAACAGAAACAAAGATAAAAGATGACGGGGGGATTTTTTCTGCCGGTCAATAAAAAACCTTGACCAGGTTTTAATAGGGAAAAAAAAAGGGGATGTTCGTGAATTGTGAAATATCAGGAATTCATCTGCTGTAACATTAAAACAAATCAGGCCTCTTGTGATATAGTTTTGGAATTATTTGTGATTATTTTTCTTCTCCTTTTTTATGGTGAGACAGCGATATGGGAAAATGTTTCCTAAATGAGAAAAAGAGTCCCCCTTTCCCTCCCTCCCTCCCTTCCCCTTCTCTCTCCCTTTCTCTCCCCCTTTCTCCCTCTCCCCCTCTCTCTTTGTCTCTCTCCCTCCCTCTTGCCCCTCTCTCCCCTTCTTTCTCTCTTTCCCTCCCTCTCTTTCCCCCAGTGGAGGGATTCAAATAATTTAACAACTGGTTCTCTGCCCTAATGACCGGCTGGGTAGGTGTAGCCATGGTGGGCGTGGCCAGGAGGTATGACAGGCAACACTTGGCCTCCTGCACCCCCCTGGAAGCAAAAAAAACAAGTTGCATGGGGAAGCCGCCCCCCTGCACCCCGTTTTGGGCCTAGTAGGCCTCCCTGCAACCTCTTGGGAGCAAAACTGGGCCATGGGGTTATTTCTGGAAGGATCAGGAAGGATCGGGGTGGCCCAGCCAGCAATTTAACAACCGGTTCTGCCGAAGTGTTGCGAACCGGTTGAATCCCACCACTACTCTCCCCCCTCTCTCACACACGAACGCACATACACACAAACATACAAATGGATGCACACACTCTTTCCTTCCAATTTGTGACATTTTCGGGAGGGGGGGGAGAGACTGGAAAATCTATTTTTTTCTGCTTCAGGCAAGTTTCCTAGTGGTATATTTGTTCCTCAGGTATCTGTTCTTAAAAAAAAAAAAACCCTGACAAGCCAAAAATACATTTTAATTACATATTATTTCATTGCCTGATGCCCAAGGGTTGCTTCAAATATTCCAGTGAAAATATTTTGTTTTTCCTTCAAACGTTCCGTTAATTTCAACGTAATCTTGAAACCTCATGAGAAATTGGTGAGTCCAAAGATTTTTGTAGGCTGCAGTAGGGTTGTCCATGAGAAAGGGAGGGGATTAAAAAAAAAGTCAAAATGTTTGCAACCATCACCTTTTTTTTTTTTTTGGAGAAACAATTATTGGAGGAGATCTATGAGAACCTGCAGCTGCTAAATCTATCAGCTCGACTAAGTAAATCACCCCCTGAAACCAACTCCAAAGGGGGCTAAAACTACTGTTGTCGATTGACTGATAAATAAATAGGTAAAGGTAAATGGTAAAGGTTCCCCTCGCACATCTGTACTAGCCGTTCCTGTCTCTAGGGGGCAGTGCTCATCTCCGTTTCAAAGCTGAAGAGCCAGCCGAAGACATCTCCATGGTCATGTGGCCAGCATGACTAAACATCAAAGGCAACGGAATGCTGTTACTGTCCCACCAAAAGTGGTGCCTATTTTTCTACTTGCATTTTTAACGTGTTTTCGAACTGCTAGGTTGGCAGAAGCTGGGATAAGTAACAGGAGCTCACTCCGTTACACAGCACTAGGGATTCGAACCGCTGAACTGCCGACCTTTCGACCGACAAGCTCAGCGTCTTAGCTACTGAACCACGACATCCCGGATAAATAAATAGAAATGTATAAAAACATAAAAAGACAACTCATCTTCCAATTCACCTGAAAATAAAAAGAGGAGGGTAAATATATTCAGACTTCCAAGATTCTGTTACTACATTCTTTCTAACAAAAATAGCTTTAGGTCTATGTGGTGTCTGTTTCTTGGTCTGGTCTGCTTGGTAGGGCCGATATCATTGGTTTTTAAGACTAGGCCAAATTCATACCAGTTGGGGAAAAACTTGGAGGTCTCTCCCAACTCAATCATCTTATGGCAAGAGATTCTAGGGACTGCCACAAAGAAGAGCAGGTCAACTTAGCTGTTCCCATAGCACCAGAAGGCAAGACAAGAAACAATGGATGGGAACTAATCCAGGAGAGAAGCAACCTAGAACTAAGGAGGAATTTCCTGAACAATTAAATCAATAGAACAGCTTGGCTTCAAAAGTTGTGGGTGCTCCATCACTAGAGGCTTTTAAGACTGGACATCCACTTGTCTATAATAGTATAGGTTCTCCTGTTGGAGCAAGGGGTTGGATTAGAAGACCTCCACGGTCCCTTTCACCTCTATTTTTCTCTTAAGTTTATGTGTATCAAAATCACAGAGTTGGAAGGGACTTTCAAGGACTTCTAGTCCAACCCACTGCTCAGACAAGTCGTTGTCCAGTCTCTTCTTAACCTGGGCCTACATGGGAATCTTCAGATCTGGCTTTCCTACGCTGTAACCAATGAGCTTTAGTAAAAGTTATACCTTTCTGTTCAAAGAGGGAGTCGAGGGTCTTTCTTCCCTAAATGTCCAAGCTGGTCTCATTGGAACTTGGAAAACAGGCCTCCGGAGGGCCTCCGAGTGGTGGTGGGGAAGGCCGTTTTCACCCTCCCCAGACTCCTAGAAAGGCTCTGGAGGCTGGGGACAACAAAGAACGGGCCTTCCGGTCCTACCGGAAGTTGGCAAACAGGCTGTTTCTGACCTCCAGGGGTGGGGGGTAGGAGAGGCTTTTTGCGCCCTCCCCAGACTCCTAGGAAGGCTCTGGAGGCTGGGGAGAGGGAAAAAACAGGCCTTCTGGTCCCACCAGAAGTTGGCAAATGAGCCGTTTTCAGCCTCCGGAGGGCCTCTGAGGGGGAGGGGGGAGGCAGTTTTCACCCTCCCCAGACTCCTAGGAAGGCTCTGGAGGCTGGGGAGAGGAAAAAAACAGGCCTACTGTGCCATCACGTGCCAGGAGTAGGGGGAGTGGAGGCGGGGGTCACACACACATGTGTGGGGGCAGGGCGCCTAGAATTATGGGTGTGGCCGCGCATGCGTGCGACACCCCACCACCACCCCCACGCTCCTGGTACGCGATGGCAAAAAGGTTAGCCATCACTGGTCTAAGCATTCATCGTCATCATCTGGGACAGCAGCCAATGTAACCTTGTTGACTTCCAGCCATTTCGTGGAAATCTCTCACGAGGCCCTTCACTGCAAAGCATCTCCTCTTTCTTAAACAGCTGTGGTTTTCGCCTGTCAAATGACCAGAGGTGTCGTGGCTGCAGGGTCTACTACGATGTTTTTTGAATGCAATGGGGGGAAAAATGAATTAGAATGTCAAAAGCTTAATTGAGGATCAAAAGTGAACATTCTCTTGCTCAGAATATTAATTCCACTTGGTGATTATTTCCCCCTCCCCCCCCCCGCTCTTCAATTGCTCCCTAGGATATCTTGATTTTATACTGGCAGAGATCATTAGCGACCCATTGCACTTGATCGAGTTTATGCCTTTGACTCTGAGCGGCGTGTCTAGCGCAAAACACGTTGCAGGGTGAGCCATATGGAACCAGATGCCTTTTTATTTGTTTATAAAGTTTTGTTAGGGGAGACCTCCTGCTAAATTAGCACTTCCTTCGGGGCCTTGAGAATGAACCTTGATCTTTCTCTCGGCCCTCTCTTTTTGGATATGCAGCTCCAAGTTTTTCAGCATCTTTTTTTTCCAGTTCAAAACTGCAGATCGAACTAAACAAATTAACTGCATTTCCCTTACAGAGAGAAAAGCCATTTGGAGTTCACTATGGCTTATAGGTACAAACAACTAAATATAAGGCACTGGAGATCAATGTTGTTTAGCCTAAATGTAGGAAATGTCTTGTATCTTCTTCATCTTCTTCTTCATCTTCTTCTTCTTCTTCTTCTTCTTCTTCTTCTTCTTCTTCTTCTTCTTCTTCTTCTTCTTCTTCTTCTTCTTCCTCCTCCTCCTCCTCCTCCTCTCCCCTTTTCCTTCTTCCTTTTACTCCTCTTCTTACTCTTCTTCCTTTTACTCTTCCTTTTACTCCTCCTCCTCCTCTTCTTCTCCTTTTTCTTTTTACTTTTACTCCTCTTCTTACTCTTCTTCTTCCTTTTACTTCTACTCCTCTCTTCCTACACTTCTTCCTTTTACTCATCCTCCTCTTCTCCTTCTTCCTTTTACTTTTACTCCTCCTATTACTCTTATTACTCTTCTTCCTTTTACTCTTCTTCTTACTCTTCTTCTTACTCTTCTTCCTTTTACTTTTCTTCTTCTTCCTCCTCCTCCTCCTCTTCCTCCTCCTCTTCTCCTCCTTCTTCCTTTTCCTTTTACTCTTTTTATTCTTACTCTTCTTCTTCCTTTTACTTTTCCTCCTCCTCCTCCTCCTCCTCTTCTTCTTCTTCTTCTTCTTCCTCCTTTTACTCCTCTTCCTCCTCCTCCTCTTCTTCCTCCTCCTCTTTGCCTTAACCATTACCTCAAATTGGCTCACATTTTTATTATGAGTTTATAGTAACAGAATCTTGCTACTCTGAATATAAGTCAGGCCCTAAGTACCAAGAAAGACACATGGAATTACTTATGAGTAGTTTCCTTTCTTGCTCTTTCCCTATAGACTGAATCTCAACTTTAAGGTATGTGCACATCAACTCTCAGATTTCCCCAGTCAGCATGCTTTAAGTAGACTTCAGTTCCCATCATGCTGTTTGGGAAATTCTGGGAGTTGATGTCCACACATCTTAAAATTACCAAGGTTGAAAAACACTGACTTATAAAGGGGAATATATGTAGTTTAGGGTTGAAATGAGGGGTCGTTGGTGCTCTCTGAGCTTGGTTGTTTTCTTGCAGAGTTTTCATTACCAAGCTAGGTAACATCATCCATACTCGAAGGGAGTGGGGTTTGCTCCCTTTTATATACAGTAGCTTGCCCTGCCAGTGTTGGTGAGGGTGTGGTTTTTTTTTTCCTCGTAGTTCCTTGATTAAGGTATGGTTTTCTGCTTGATTGTTTGTCTGGTGTTAATCCCTGCTTATCTGGGAGTTGGTTCCAGGAAAGGTTGCGTTCTGGTCTTTTTGTTTCCTTCTTAGCTTTATATTGTCTCTTTTGAATGATTTGTAAATTGCTTCTTTTGAATGGTGTGTAGAAGTAAATGTTGTTTACCTCTAGGTCTCTATTGATGGCTGAAATTTATTCTGAATGACTGAATACCTCTATTGATGGCTGAATAAAAGAGAACAAACACAGTATTTTCTATTGGCTGGCTTGTTCTTCAATTCGTCATGTTGTAAAGTGTTTTTCTCTGGATTTTGGACTGAATGGAAAATTGCGATTTAGGGACGGTTTCATTTTTGTGCTTTTTCACTGTAGATCATTGTATTGGGTTGGTATTTAATGAAGTAGTTTTGTTAGCATTGTCTACTAACACAATTCACCTGGGCTGATTTTCGATGTTAAGCAGGGATGGGCCTAATCATTACCCCGAGTGGAAATGATCAGGAAAACTGACCACTATAATTTAAAAACAGTTTGGAAAAAGATAACGGCAAATCACTGTTGTATTTTTGCTAAGAATAATTGCTTCATTGAATTGCCTTTGGTGTAATCCCTTTTATGCTTTGTCATGTTTTATTCTGGTTTACTTTCCTGGGTTCTTGTTGTTTTAATTATATGCTACCCCAATTTTTTTTTAAGGGCAGCTATATAAAAGGATTATATAAATAAACAGACCTACAAACCGCCATGATGTCATCAAGAATCAAGGACAACTTTGAAGACCTAATCTCTAAAACCAATTCTCCAACCTAGCCAAGATTTACTAAGGTTTGTGTTTTCTTGGCAGAATTGTGTAAATGACAAGAATAACATTGGATGATGAGCTGTGATGGTGCTGTGGTTAGAGTGCAGTACTGCAGGCTACTTCTGTTGACTGCTGGCTGCCTGCAATTTGGCAGTTCGAATCTCACCAGGCTCAAGGTTGACTCAGCCTTCAATCCTTCTGAGATGGGTAAAATGAGGACCCAGATTGTTCGGGGCTGACTCTGTAAACCGCTTAGAGAGGGGTGTAAAAGCACTGTAAAGCAGTATATAAGCAGTAAATTGCTATTATGCTTGCACTTATAGAATAGAATATTCTTTATTGGCCAAGTGTGATTGGACACACAAGGAATTTGTCTCCGGTGCATAAACACTCAGTGTACATACAAGCTAAATATATAAGGCTAAAACATATAAAGAATGATAGCTGGAATTGGATATGTCTAATTTAATTAAAAGAAGGACTAGGGGGTGACATGATAGCATGTTAAATATCTCAGAGGCTGCCACAAAGAAGAGGGGGGTCAACCTATTTTTCAAAGCACCTGAGGGCAGGACAAGAAGCAACGGATGGAAACTAATGAAGGAGAGAAGCAACCTAGAACTAAGGAGAAATTTCCTGACAGTGAGAACAATTAACCAGTGGAACGACTTGCCTCCAGAAGTTGTGAATGTTCCAACACTGGAGGTTTTAAAGAAGATGTTGGATAACCATTTGTCTGAAGTGGTGTAGGGTTTCCTGCCTAAGCAGGGGGTTGGACTAGAAGACCTCCAAGGTCCCTTCCAACTCTGTTATTCTATTCTATTCTATTCTATTCTATTCTATTCTATTCTATTCTATTCTATTCTATTCTATTCTATTCTATTCTAATGTGAGGAAAATGAAGATTACCTTTGCGCAGCAGTAAAACTGGAATTTGGACTAACTGGAGAAGTTGGCCCAGAATAAAATCAGGATCTTGAGAAAGAAAATGCAAACTTTTTTTTCTTTTAGAAACTGTCTCTTTTTTCCTTCCCGTTTGGAAAATGCATTTCTAATCAGCTTTTCTAAAAGATTTGAAGTCCATCGAAGAGCGGTCCCCTCCGAATGAGCAACGTTGAAATATTAATGGCATGTTTGCTTGCCTTTCGCGTCATTTATTTGCGTTAAATGCTTGGGTGTCTGTATACAGTCATCAAATATTCAGAAGTTGTTTAGGAAAATGGTAATTAGTAGGAAATAGAAGCTGCTATTTACACTCTCGGATTAATGTTTGCTGGTGGGTATTCGGAGAACAATACAGCAGCAACACATGTCTGTTTTCTCCCTTTAGTATATGAAAAACAAGATGGGAAGACTCAGCTCTGCTCATATCAAGTTCTGTAACAAGTTACCGGAGGATTCTTTCCAAGGGCAAGGTTATAACAACCACAAATTAATGTCCTTCAAGTAGATCCCCCCCAACTCCTTTCTGAAAGATTCCCGTGTCACATGGATACCCATTGGTTTCTGACGCTGGCATTCTTCACAACAGCTCCCAGTTTAGAATGCCGTGACATTTCTTTTATAGCTTTGATCTTTTTTAAGTGTGCTTCCTGCTTTGGACGAAATCTGGGATGCAAAAGAGGATGGAGTAGATCAGGGGAGTCAAACTCAAGGCCTGCGGGGGCGGGGGGGCTTAGATAGATAGATACCATGTTTCCCCCAAAATAAGACCCTGTCTAATATTTTTTTGAACCATGAAATAAGCACTTGACCTTATTGCCATGCGCTCAAAAACCCGATTGGGCTTATTATCAGGGAATGTAAATCGAAATCGAACCAATAAATGTTTGGAGGAAATAGATAGATAGATAGATAGATAGATAGATAGATAGATAGAGAGGTAGATGTGAAAGAGAGAGAGAGAGAGATAGCAATAACCATAGCACTTAGACTTACTGTATATACCACTTCATAGTGCTTTTACAGCCCCTCTCTAAGCAGTTTACAGAGTCAGCCTATGACCCCCAACAATCTGGGTCCTCATTTTACCCACCTCGGAAAGATGGAAGGCTGAGTCAACCTTGAGCTGGTGAGATCTGAACTGCTGAACTGCAGCTAACAGTCAGCTGAACTAGCCTGCAGTACTGCACTCTAACCACTGCGCCATCTAGACACAGATAGATAGATAGATAGATAGATAGATAGATAGATAGATAGGAGAAAGAGAGAGAGATGATGAATGGATAGATAGATAGAGAATGATAGATAGATAGATAGATAGATAGATAGATAGATAGATA
>WNWU01000037.1:1767214-1802908 GCA_012654045.1 Ptyas mucosa
AGAAGGAGAAGGAGAAGGAGAAGGAGAAGGAGAAGGAGAAGGAGAAGAAATAGTGAAATAAAGTAAATAAGTAAAGAGGAGGAGGAGGGGAGCCAATTGTAGCTGCCTTAATAGATATATAATGTCAAGATCAAGAGAAGTACAGTAATTGTCTCTCCCTTCTTATTCTGTGTTAGATCCATTTCTGGGCACTACAATTTACAATATGCTGTTCTTATGTATATATGTGAAGATAATGGAGGGACCCATGAAATTGCTTCACCCCACTTCTTGCAAAAGTTCGGTTTGCCAAAGGGTGGCCTTTCCTGGACTTTGCTATAAAGATATTCAGTATCTTCTCCAACTGGCTTTCACAAAAAGTTCAGGAAAACCAAGTCCTCATCAGAGTAGACAGAAACATGGAGAAAAGCTAACCCCTAAAAAAAGAAAAAAAAGAGAAATAGATGGCTAGTAATCCATCAGCCTGTGTGTCCCTAATACATTCTTTTAAAAATTCAGTATCTATATATAAAAGCGAAAACCACTCACGCCGTAATCACGAAATCTCCAGAACTGTAAAGCCTACAAATTTGAAATTTGCCATGTATGTTCCTCTTGGCTTCTAGGTGCTCACTAAGAAAGAATTTTTCGACATGACCATTAGATCATTAGTATTGCCTATATTATGATTAACACATTCTGATGCTAAGGAGTTCTACTCCCACTCCCCACCTGAAAAGAAATCTGTTCCAAATGCAAAACACAAAGAAAGGAGAGGAGTTTCACTTTCAGTTTTACTTTCACAGTAGCAAGCAGCATTAAACAGAACAGTTGAGCTAAGCCACGCCCAGCCTCCTTCCTGTCTCCTTGCTCACACAGCAAATACTATTTCACTTTCCAAACAGCCCTCTGATGCTAAGGAGTTCTACTCCCCCTCCCCATCTCAAAAGAAATCTGTTCCAAATGCAAAACACAAGCAGAGGAGAGGAGTTTCACTTTCAGTTTTACTTTCACAGTAGCAAGCAGCGTTACTACAGAACAGTTGAGCTAAGCCACGCCCAACCTCCTTCCTGTCTTCTTGCTCACACAGCAAATATTGTTTGAGTTTCCAAACACCCCTCAACTCTCTCACACACTGACAGGATGCTAGCCAGATGAATACCTATGGATGCTGCTGGCTGGGACATTCTACTCTCCTTCCCCCTCTGTTCCAACTGCCAGTTGCATTATATTAACACACACTGATGCTACGGAGTTACAGATTCTACATTAAGTTTCAGGCTGTAAGTGTCAATTTATCAAGCCTGAGCACATAGTTTCGTAGCAAAGCACAGGCGTCCAGCTAGTATAGCAATAAAGAAATAAATGCACACATTTTTTTTTCCTTTTTCAGATTTTAAGTAACAGTAATTCGTGTAAAGAAATCGTTCCCATTTGGGTGTGTCACTATATATGCAAGTGTATTTTGGTAAATATATATATATATTCCATTCCTGAAACTGCCTAAGCCAACATTTTTATATGAGCAAATATATTCAAATATTCGAAGAGTTATGAGAAGTAATAACACCCTGATTAGTCTAATTCCAGAATCATCACTCTGCGCTAAGCTCAACTCCCCTTAAAAAAAAACTTGGGTGAAATGAAACAAGATCAGGCAGAAATATATTTAAATGAAGAGTAACCCAGGTCTACAATCGGAAGCGGAGTTTTATATCAATATTGAAAAAAGCCAAATTGTCACGGATGTAAGAAAGCGGAAAATGTACATTAGGAAAACAGTCTGGATGAAAAAAATTAATTCAATCCCAGTCCAATTATGCAACACGGATATGGCCTGTGGCAATCCTTGATCGTTATTTAATAGGGCTCATTTTTAAGTGAGAAAGAAAATTGAAATTAAAAACAAAAGGAACCTATTTTAAGGGATTACCCATTCAGCGATTCTTGGAACCTTCCAGCCTATTAGAGGTAGACCTTGACTTACAACAGTTCATTTAGTGACCGTTCACTGGGGGGAAAAAAGGGACTTAACCACCATTTTTCACACTTTGCAGCATCCGCATGTTGACGCGATCAAAATTCAGAGAGTTGGAACCCAGGGATCATGTGATCCCCTTTTGCGACCTTCTGCCAAGCAAAGTCAATGGGAAAACCAGATTCACTTAACAACCGTCTTGCTCACTTAACAACTGCAGTGATTCACTTAACAACTGCGACAGAAAAGATCGTAAAATGGGGCAAAACTCACTTAGCAAATGTCTCGCTTAGCAACAGAAATTTTGGGCTCAATTGTGGTCATAAATTGAGGACTACCTGTATTAGCGATAGCAATAGCACTTAGACTTATATACCGCTTCACAGTGCTTTACAGCCCTCTCTAAGCAGTTTACAGAGACAGCCTCTTGCCCCCAACAATCTGGGTCCTCATTTTACCCACCTCTGAAGGATGAAAGGCTGAGTCAACCTTGAGGTGGTGAGAATCGAACTGCTGGCAGTTGGCAGATTTAGCCTACAATATTGCATTTTAACCACTATGCCACCATGGGAGGGAGGGAGGGAGGGAGGGAGGGAGGGAGGGAGGGAGGAAGGAAGGAAGGAAGGAAGGAAGGAAGGAAGGAAGGAAGGAAGGAAAAGCAATGGCACTTAGATTTATATACCGCTTCACAGTGCTTTTACAGCCTCTCTCTAAGCGGTTTACAGAGTCAGCCTATTGCCCCCAACAATCTGGGTCCTCATTTTACCCACCTTGGAAGGATGAAAGGCTGAGTCAACCTTGAGCCTGGTGAGATTTGAACTGCTGAACTGCAGTTAGCAGTCAGTTGAAGTAGCCTGCAGTATTGCACTCTAACCACTGCACCACCTCGGTTCTTAATGCAAAGTGTATTAGGAATACACTTTGCATTCAACCATGATTCCCTAAACATAGTTCATTAGATACACCATCTTTGTCTGGAGTTGAACAAGACATGACTGCATGATAGGCTTGACTGAATAGTGGCGTACAGGTAGTCCTTGAATTGCAACCACAAGTAAATTTTGCCCTATTTTATGCTCTTTCTTGCTAGATTGGTTATATGAATCACTGCAATTTTTAAATTAGTAACACTCTTGTTAAGCGAGTCTGGCATCCCCATTGACTGTTTATCAGAAGGTCACAAAAGGTGATCACATGACCTCAGGACACTGCAACCATCATAAATACATGGCAGTTTCACTGCATCCAAATTTTGATCACATGTTTTCCATTTCCTGTTTCCTGTTACAGTCATATAGTTGAGCAGTAAAGCACATGGTGACTGTACCCTGTGTGCTCTGTGTGGTGCTTTATATAAACAGAATTTCTAACAGTAACCTTTATAAATTCACTTGTTCTCCTGGCGCTCATTTTTCAAACTTTAAAGAAAGCTTGAATTGGACAGGTTCAAAATTCCATATCTCTCCTCATGTTCCTTGCAACCTTCTTGCAAACATAGGTAGATAGATGAGCTGTATAGGCCACGGATTAGATCCTCTGTAAAACAGAGGATGCTTTTCAATAGAAGACAGTCATCTGACATCCCATCAAAGGCTTACGGTGAATTAAAAGAAGTGAATTATATTCAAAACTCTTCCCATTTCCTTTTTATATTTCTGGGATGATCTCATGACCATGGAGGTGATTGAGATAGTCATAAGGGCAACAATTGGGCATAAGTGTGAGGATCTGACATTTTTTAGCACCATTATAACGTCAAATGGTTGCTAAACAAATTATCGTTGGTAGAGAGCTACCTCTAAAATAAAATTAACTCACCTGGTGATGTCTCTTGTCTAGTCTACCTGGGAAAGCCGACATCCAGATACCTGCTCCCTGAAATTTTGGATGCAGCTCCCGGAAACCTGCCAAAACATGGCTCCCAAACTGTCCTTTTTAACATGACAGAAGGGAGAAGTTGTTCAACGCATTGATAGTAATTCTGTTAGCCGTACAGGCTGAATTCAAATTAATTGAAATCAATGTATGCGTAAATCCAATTAAAACAAGTTTCTGTTTGTATTTGGATTGCCTCGCCTTTCGAACATCCTTTAAGGGTCAAACCTAACCCCTGTTGTGCCCAAAATATCAAAGCTTGCATTTCAGGGGTGAATAAATTGTAAGAAAGAAAAGTTAGGGATGCCTTAGCATCATCAGTTAGTGGAGAAATCAGAATTCCCTTTAGGAGCTCAGTGGCTTGGTGTAAGGAGAAGGGTTACACTGCCCACTGCTTGGCTTAATTGATGCTAAGTAGATTTATTATGTCTGTGAATATTCCCTCCAGATTAGCTGCTTATTTTGATTAATAGATACAGCATAAGGCAGGAGATGCCCTTTGGAAACCCCACACCATGTAGTTTAGAGTTTAATTAAACATAACAAATCAGGAGGAGTTAAAACTCCTCCATCATCCTTTTTTTATTAAAAAAAAGAAAGTATATTACCTTTTTTTGAGAGGGATTTCAAATTTTGCTTTCTGGGATGTTTCAGAGATAAAGATGCAGTTGGATTTCGCTACTCCGCTCATCACATTTGGTACTCAACGCATTTTGACATGATATTTTTTGTCACAGTACTTATCATTCGTTCGGTACTCAACGCACAAGCTAGAACTTCTCAATGTCAGCTGCTTTGTGAGCCCTGGTGGCACAGTAGTTAGAGTGCTGTACTTCAGGCTACTTCTGCCGACTGCCTGCAATTTGGCAGTTCGAATCTCACCAGGCTCAGTGTTGACTCAGCTTTCCATCCTTCTGAGGTGGGTAAAATGAGGATCCAAATTGTTGGGAGAAATATGTTGACTCTGTAAACTGCTTAGAGAGGACTGTAAAGTAGGGGTGAAATGCTTCAGACCGGATCGGGCGATCCGGTAGCGATTATGGCAGGTGGTTCGGAGAACCAGTAGCGATGGCGGTGTGAGGCTCCGCCCACCCGCCCAGGTGTCGTTGCTTCCTGCTTTTAAAAGGTTAAAAAAAAAGGCTCTGACAATCGGGTGCCACAGCTGTGGTCGTCAGAGCCTTTTTTTTTACCTTTTTAAAGCATTTTTTTTACAACCTATTCGCCGAAAAATGCTTTAAAAAAGTTTTTTTTAAAAAAAAAAAAGTTGGCCATACCCACCCAGTCACATTACTCCCCCACCAAGTCATTCCCACAAAACCGGAAGTAACAAATTTTACATTTCACCACTGCTGTAAAGCACTGAAAAGCGTTATATAAATCTAAGTGTTATTGCTATTTTATACTACATTATATACTATACATTACATTATTCCTTATTGGGGGGGGGAATTGTTTGGTAGTTGTCATTTTTGGTACTCATCACAGCTCCTGGAACCAATTAGTGATGAGTACTGAGGTATTTTTTCAGCCATATGTTTCCTTTTACAACACTCTCTTTTGTTCAGTTTTTTTAAATCCTATGTATATCCCACCCAATGCTCAAAAATTCCTTGTGCATACATGAAGAGATATGGAGACTGGTCTTCCACAATGGGCATTTCTTGCTTGCCTTCTCAAAAGTTCTTTCTTGGATACCCTTCTGAGATTTAACCTGAGAAAGAACCTCAACATTTATATTAAATTTCAAGAGAACTAAAAGCAGCGTGATACTCTGGGATATCTTTAGGCCCACAGAGAATGATGTTAATTACTTTGGTTTCTGTTGAAGTTCACCAGGTCTTTCGAGGAAGAAGACGCTAACACCAATTTGTTTCCAATACAATTCGCAGAGGACATAGGAATCTTATTTGACCCAACCCAAGTTCAGTATAATCCAACTTTGTTGTTTCCACATAGCCAAGGAGATGACAATGAGAAGAACAACAATGGAAAGTGAATGCTGTAAGCAATTAGTATTCAAAGGTATGCAGACTCTAATACTGCAGATAATAGAAACACCTCGTGATAAATGCCTACTGCTCAATATAAACTCTATAAAATTATCCAGTTCCCTCCATAAAATTACCTAAGTCTCTCCATAAAATTATGGAAGGAGGGTGGGAGGAGAGTGAGAAGGAGAGAGAAAGAAGGAAGAGAGAGGGAGGGAGGAGGGAGGAAGGGAGGAGAGGAGGGAGGAGAGGGATGAGGGGAGGAAGGGAGGGAGGAAGTAAGGAAGGAAAGGAGGGAGGGAGGGAGGAAGGAAAGAAGGGAGGGAGGAAGGAAGGAAGGAAAGAAGGGAGGGAGGAAAGGAGGAGAGGAGGGAGAGAGGGATGAGGGGAGGAAGGGAGGGAGGAAGGAAGGAAGGAAAGGAGGGAGGGAGGAAGGAAAGAAGGGAGGGAGGGAGGAAAGAAGGGAGGGAGGGGTGGAGGGAGGGAGGAAAGAAGGAAGGAAGGAAGAGAGAGGGAGGAAGGGAGGGAGGGAGGGAGGAAGGAAAGAAGGGAGGGAAGAAGGGAGGGAAGGAAGGAAGGAAGGAAGGAAGGAAGGGGAAACAAGGAGAAAGGGAAAAATTGTAAGCATTTTAAGCCGCCCTGAGTCTCCGGAGAAGGGCGGCATATAAATCAAATTAAAAAAAAATAAAAAAATTAAATTAAATTAAAAAAATGAAAGAGGGTGAAATTCAAATATGACATTACTGTGATGGAACGTAAAAAGGAGGTGGAGTCCTGGGAGGGAGGGGCTGCATTCCGCAGGAGTAAGCGGCAACTCAGGCCAGAAATCATGTGTGAGAGAAAGGGGGTGAGGACAGTCTCTCCTTAATAGTTCTCAGAGTATATTGTAGATGCATATAATCGGGCCTTTCAGTCTGGCAATGTTTTGTCTATGGGTGTGAAACAATAAAGAACTCAGCTCGCAAGAATCACCACCTGTTATTCTTGGCTTTGGGCCTGACAAGGGCACATCTATAGGGTCTGAGTGAAGTCTAAATTCCTGTGACCCTCACCCTCCCCCCCCCCCCGGAGCAGTGGTGGGATTCAGCCAGTTCGCACCTATTCTGGACAACCAATTGTTAACTTTCTAAACAGTTCGGAGAACCAGTTGTTGGAAGAAACCTTATTTTGTTTTTTTTTCACTTTACAGGGCTAATCCTGTAAGGAAGGCAGGAAGGAAACATTCTGATGTTGTTTCTAGCTTGATTTTTATTGCCCTGCTTACAGAAACTGCCTCTCTGGTTATCCCTTATTACATTGTAACAGTAAGGCAAAGCACCCATCAACATGAGTGATGTTGAGTTGGCCACGCCCACACAGTCACATGACCACCGAGCCACGCCTCCCCAGCTGGTCATTAGGGCAGAGAACCGGTTGTTAAATTATTTAAATCCCATCATGGCCCAGGAGCCTGTTTTTTTTTTTTTCCTGCCGTGCTTTTTCTCAAATACGTTTCAAATATCCTTCCTTATTTGGAAGTATCAGTGAAAACAAAATTTTGGCAATTCCTGGAGCTCGGGGAAAAGAGATGGAAGCCTACATTCCCCAAAAAAGAGGAAGAAATCCCCATTTGCAAGATGTAGGAAAAGGAATTGAGACATTTTGTCTGCCGGCAGTTTAACGGAGAAGCGTAATCTGTATTTTTCAATGTTTATTTATAGGAGGAACATTTATTATTATGTACAGGATGTTCATCTGATTGGACGCAATGATGCAATTAAATTGCGGCATGTTGAGACGGTTTTTTATGGTGCTTATTAAAAGCAAACGCAAGTAAATTGAGAGTGGCGGGTTTGAGAAAATGCTCCCTTCAATCGTGCCCTGAAGTATAGTGACAGACAAAAGAGACTGAACCCCTAGGCTCTGGAAGAAGAACAATGGTGTATTTTCCAATAGAATGGATTAGCCAAGGAATGATTGATGTAATTAATTAAGAATTTTCTTTTTATAAAAAAAGGAGGGGGAGGGAGAGCTTTATAGGAGTCTGTTAAAGAAAGAAAACCCATCCAATTGGGTGGCAAGGAAGCTGGGAAGGTCTATGCTTGTTGATTTTAGGGAAATATCCTTCTATGTCTTGACAGAATAGACATTGTTTGGAAATTTCACCTTCTATCACCATAATTATAATCTCTTTCTCCCTTTCCCCCCTTCCTCCTCCTTCCGGTTCTGTGGGCATGGCTTGGTGGGCATGGTGTGGCTTGGTGGGCGTGGCTTGGTGGGCATGGCAAGGGAAAGATACTGCAAAATCTCCATCCCCACCCCACTCCAGGGGAAGGATACTGCAAAATCCCCATTCCCTCCCCACTCCTGGGGGAAGGATATTGCAAAATCTTCATTCCCACCCCACTCCAGGGGAAGGATATTGCAAACTCCCCATTCCCACCCCACTCCAGGGGAAGGATATTGCAAACTCCCCATTCCCTCCCCATTCCTGGGGGAAGCATATTGTAAAATCTTCATTCCCACCCCACTCCTGGGGGGAAGGATATTGCAAAATCTTCATTCCCACCCCACTCCAGGGGAAGGATATTGCAAACTCCCCATTCCCTCCCCATTCCTGGGGGAAGGATATTGCAAAATCTTCATTCCCACCCCACTCTGGGACTAGGCAGAGGTGGCATTTGCCGGTTCTCCGAACTACTCAAAATTTCCGCTACCAGTTCTCCAGAACCTGTCAAAACCTGCTGGACTTCACTTCTGGTCCAAAGGCTATTTCTAATTCCTACTCATTTCCCTTGACTGTTAGTAGTTCAGATTCTTGTATAGAGCCTAAGTTTACAATAAATATTTTTACCCATTTGAAAATTGTCTGGATCTCCTGATTTTCCTGGCGCTTGACAGAACTTTGCATTAGGATGATTCATTCACTGCAAGATTTCCTCTTTTTTTTTTTTAATGCTTTGATAACGGTGCCGATCAGTTATTTGAAAACCCGTGAGAAAGATATGGAAGCTCTGGCTAACAATCAAGGTTTAGGATTAATTATATTTAATTTTAATTGAATGCAATGAAAATTAAATCAGATTGAGGGCTCATTTAAACTGGGCTGCACTTTCTACTCATCTGAAGTGTGATCCCTGACTTGGCGCTTACTAGACCTCTCAGTTTTGCAGAAATGATGTGCTTTTGCATTAATAACGGAGGCACACATCCTAGGTGCACCAAACTGCTATTGTTCACTGCATCACCATCGTGCTAAAAAGCTAAGCAGAAATAAAGGGTGATCGGTCACATCTGAATGTATAAATCATGAAGCAGATGTGTTTTCTTTTATGTATAATTCTGTTCTGACCCAACTCCCCAAACACGACAAACCCTCTGAAGTTAACTCTAAGATTCCTTTATTAGGAATGCCGGCAGCCCTGGCAAAAAGTTTCTCTTTCACCGCAGGCGTACAAGTCCGTCCAGCTGGAAGTTGAATTGTTGTCTGCCAGACCTATTGATCTCCGCCCCCTGCCTTTGATCCCCAGAGCTAGGGTGGGGCTTCGCTAGCACCAGTGGCTCTCCCTTCCCAAGGATCGGCCCATATATTTCCACTGTTCTCCTCTCCTCTGCTTTCTGTGCATCTGCATGTCAGGCACTGGACCCAGCTGTTCCTCCTCTTCCTCATCAGCCACCTCCAGTCCTGGGGGCTGTTGACTCTCCATCTGAGGGCTGACAGACGGTCCAGACTCTGCCTCCATCTCTCTCTCCATTCTCTTTTCGCTCTTGGAGCTCTCAGGTTGCCTTGATGCCAGCCCTGACTCCCACGGCGGCTCCTCCTCCTCCTCCTCCTCCTCCTCCTCCTCTGATTCGGCTGAGAAAAATATGTTACTGCTTTTAAAAATGTACCTTGCAAGGAAGGAAGGGAGGGAGGGAGGGAGGGAGGAAAGAAGGAAGGAAGGAAGCAAGGGAGGGAAGGAGGGAGGAGGGAGGAAAGAAGGAAAGAAGGAAAGGAGGGAGAGAGTAAGGAAGGAAGAAAAGAAGGAAAGAAGGGAGGGAGGGAGGGAGGAAGGAAAGAAAGAAGAAAGAAAGCAAGGGAGGGAGGGAGGGAGGAAGGAAAGAAGGAAGGAATGAAGGAAGCAAGGGAGGGAGGGAGGAAAGAAGGAAGGAAGGAAGCGAAGGAAGCGAAGGAAGGAAAGAAGCGAGGGAGGGAGGGAGAGAGGGAGGAAGGAAGGGAGGAAGAAAGGAAGAAAGGAAGAAAGGAAGGAGAAGGAGAACATCACTAGCAAACCACTTCTAAAAACATTTCAAGAAAACCTCATGGCTCTATCTATGTGGCCACCAAAAGTTGGATGGATTTTTATGTTATACATTTTACATGTTTCTTGCTTCAAAATGTCAGGAAACGCTGCTTTTCGCGTTCTGTTGTCGTGCTGCTAAAATTTGTTCATGATCCCGGAGTTGTAAAGAAATGGAAAAGAAATTTAGGGTTACGTGTGGTTCTAAAGCTGCAAAATTCATATTTCTCCTCTGCTTCAAGATTAGCCCTGTAACGAAGGCCATCACCATTGCAAACCCTACCGCCAATCTTTGTTCCGTTGGCTTGATGCTTTGAGAAATCTGGGACCGACATCTTTACAAGGTCTCTAAACAATACTGCTTTGAGAAGACACTGAGAAATTCAGCGGGTAGCTGGAGCCAAATTGTTGGAGTTAGCACATCCCAAAACATTTGGTTTGCCAAAAGATATCCAGGGAATAATAGACTACGGAGCTGATGCATATATTTTTTTTAAAAAAATGATATCCTTGAAAACAGTTCTCCCAAGGTATGCTGTTATTTTAGCACCTGAGGCATTCAAGCAGAAATGTATTCTACTTTCTCCCTGCCAGTAGGGGGAAAAAATGCAAATTAATACACTGACAGCATTTAGAGTCAGCTGGTTGCAATATTTATTTGCAGCCAGCTGCAAATTCCAGGCGAGTTCTTTGCAACAGTTCAAAATTTGACCTGGGCTGGACCCACCACATAACATCAGCAATATCTGAAAGGCAAGTTGATTTATTCTTGGCTGAGCTGTAGTGTGTCTACAGCTGTCAAAGCTGGTCTTTTTTTTTTTCCTTTTCTTTTTTGCTTGATATGCTGCCACTCCGTACAAGTTTCGGGCAGTCTCTCCTCCTTTAAATCTTGTTTTATCCAACTTTCCTGTTTCTCAGTCTTGTATGGGCCGGTTGGAGACAGGGCCAACTGGCGTCACTTCAGCCTCTCAAAATGCTGAGACAATCCTCCAAATCTTGGTTCTAAACTCTTTATTAAGCTGTCGAATTGATCCTAAGTGGGTAGTTCTTAAGACAGGTAATCCTCGAATAGAATAGAATAATAGAATAAGAATAACTAACTTTGTTGTCACTTGGAACGTACATTAATCGGCATAGATTAAAATGAAATTTCGTCCCGTACTAAAGTAGGAAATGCGGGTCCAGCTAGATGACCACTGAAGGGCCCTCTCTAATAATAATGATGATGATGATGAATTGGGGACCTACTAAATGACCACTGGACATCTTTCTAGTATTCCTTTCCAAATGTATCCAGTGTAAAAATACAAAAGCCAGCCAAACTCCTCTGTATAAGCAACATTCTGTAAGGGAGGACCCCTCGCTGTCAGAAAGACCCATATCTTGGGTGACATACGGTTTGAAAGTTACAAATGCCAAGGATACCAAAATGAGACAGTGAGTCTCTATCACCAAAGATAATTTTCAGAAAAGTTATATTTGTTTGGCAAGATATGTAAGAACCTCTAATCAGGAAGATATCATTTCATGTAACAAATGTTTTTAGTCATTAGAACCGCTGTGTTAGCACTTTCCTTTGTTTGAAACTGTATAAAGACCAGGGTCCCCGACCCATAATTTTGTTCAGACTTCCAGGTATGAATCGGACTCTGAACCTTATTGCAATAATAAAATCTGATTCTGTTTGCCCTTTGGGATGACTCTCAATCTCTTCATTCCATAACAGTACAGCTCGCAAAGGGTCACACCCAGGGGTGGGATGCTGGAGATTTGCAGGGGTTCGGGAGAACCTCTAGTTAAGATTCTGTGCAGTTTGGAGAATCCCCAAATCTGTAGTGACCCCGACTCCCGAGACTGTCCTAACAGAGGAAGAGGACTCAGAAGGTGATGGGGAGGAACTGACAAGGCCTCCCTCTCCAGGACCCTCCTCTCTGGCAATGCCTCAGGTTCCATCCGAAGGCCAAGAGGAACAGCCAGGGATGTGCCAGGAGGAAAGCATATCGGAACAACAACAGATAGGGAGCGAGGATGATGAATCCTGGCTTGATCCCAGGCAGCGTCGGAGGGAGAAGCGTGCGCAGCAACGAAAGAGGCGTGGGGGGGGGGCAGAGATTGAGCTGAGTCACTGAGCCACACCCCACAAGGAATAAAAGTGGGTGTGATTGCTCTCCAGGCTTTGTGATTAGGAGCCTGAGTGGCGTAGGAGGCAGGCAGCATTTAACATCCAGCTGCCTGCAATTACTGCGAGTTCAATTCTCACCAGGCTCAAGGTTGACTCAGCCTTCCATCCTTTCTAAGGTGGGTAAAATGGGGACCCAGATTGTGGGGGGCAATAAACTGACTTTGTATAAAATATACAAAAGTATGAAGGCTATTGCTTAACGCGCTGTAAGACGCCCTGAGTCTCCGGAGAAGGGCGGCATATAAATAAATAAATAAATAAATAAAAAGTTAAAAACCTGAGAGTCACATCGCGTTACCTGAAATCTGGCTTGTGCATATTTGGGTTGGACCTTGGGTAACTCTAGATTACGTTTTGCTACTGAACCGGACTGAGGAGAAACTCTCTCTCTTGCTGACTGTGAGTGAAAACTGACTTGGCAGGCATTTCGCAGTTTACTGCCAAAACTCTTATCTGCAAGGGTTTCTAGTCCGATTGCTTAATAAAATCTTGGCAGGCGTGCCTGGTTGTGTGTTTGCCTGTGTGGGGAAGGGGGACAGAACAAAATCCCACTCCTGGTAGGCCCCACCCACTCTGCCCCTCCCCTCTCAGGAGTCCCTACTTGGCCCATTTTGGATGCAGGTAAGCAAAAGGGGTGTGCAGAGGCTCAGGGAGGGCGAAAAACGGGCCTACTGGAAGTTCGGAAAGACTTGAAATGGGCCTGTTTCTAGACTCCAGAGGGCCTCTCGAGCCTGGGAGGCCATTTTCGCTCTCCCAGAAGCTCGAGAAAAGCCTCTGGAGTCCAGGAAGGGCAAAAACGCCCACCTTCCCTGCCGTGGTGCAGGAGGCCAACTAGCCACACCCACCATGGCCACGCCCACCCAGCAACTGGGCAGAGGACCCCTTGCTAATATTTTTGAAGCCCACCCCTGGTCACACCCCTTTCCAATATACACTACATAAACATGACAGAATAAATAGCAATAGCACTTAGACTTATATACAGCTTCACAGTGCTTTACAGCCCTCTCTAAGCGGTTGACAGAGTCAGCAAATTGCCCCCCAACAATCTGGGTCCTCCTTTTACCCACCTCGGAAGAATGGAAGGCTGAGTCAACCTTGAGCCTGATTTAGATTTGAACTGCCAAATTGCAGGCTGCCGGCAGTCAGCAGAAGAAGCCTGCAGTACTGCACTCTAACCACTGCGCCACCGTGGTTAGAGTGGACCGTATAAACGAATAAATACAAAATTATGCATATACCCACTTATATTGTATGACACAGAGATACTACACAGTCCAGTTCGGATGTATACATGTACACAGCGAGAGAAACGAATCTTGTGAGTTTACCAGACTGATGGCATAAGGCAGGGATCTCCAACCTTGGCATCTTTAAGCCTGGAGGACTTCAATTCCTAGAATTCCCCAGCCAGCTTTGCTGGCTGGGGAATTCTGGGAGTTGAAGTCCACCAGGCTTAAAGTTGCCAAGGTTGGAGATCCCTGGCATAAGGAACTTACCCCTATGAGTTTAATGACCAAAGTTGCAACAGTATTGAAAAAAAAGTTATTTATGAATGTTTTCACACAGGCTTTGCAACAATCCCTAGGGTCACATTTTTTAAAAAAAAATTGATTTATATGCCGCCCTTCTCCGGAGACTCAGGGCAGCTTACAATGCATTAAGCAATAGCCTTCATACTTTTTGTATATTTATACAAAGTCAGCTTATTGCCCCCCCAATCTGGGTCCTCATTTTACCTACCTTAGAAAGGATGGAAGGCTGAGTCAACCTTGAGCCTGGTGGGATTTGAACTTGCAGTAATTGCAGGCAGCAGATGTAAGTGGATGTTAATCGCTGCCTTAGTCTACTGAGCCACCGGAGCTCCTTATGAGGGATATGATCAAAAGTTGGATGCTTGACAGCTGGCATGGATTTAGGACGGTCGCAACATCCTGGAGTCATGTGTCACTGCTTCAGTGATGGGTTGCCCCCGGTTCGGACCGGTTCGCAAGAAGCGGTAGTAAAACCGGCGGGAGGCCACACCCACTACCCCGGATGTGATCATCGCACAATCCCGTTGCGAACCGGTAGTAAAGGTAAGTAGAATCCACCCCTTCCCTGCTTGTCAGAAAGTTGCAAAAGGTGATCACATGACAGGGGTGAAATGTAAAATTCGTTACTACTGGTTCTGAGGGCGTGGCTTGGTTGGGGGTGGGAGGGTAATGTGACTGGGTGGGCGTGGCCAACTTTATTTTTTTCTTTAACCTTTTCAAAGCATTTTTTCTGCGAATGCAAAAGAAATGCTTTGAAAAGCCTCTGCCGATCAGGCAACACAGCTGGGATCGTCAGAGCCTTTTCAAAGCATTTTTTTAACCACCTCTTCCGCTGAAGAGATTGCAGAAAAAAATGCTTTAAAAGTCTCCCTGTCGTTCCCAGCTGAGTTGCCTGATCTTTTTGAAAAAGATGCTTTAAAAGTCTCTCTGACGATCCCAGCTGAGTTGCCTGATCGTTTTCAAAAATGCTTTGAAAAGTCTCTCTGACGATCAGGCAACTCAGCTGGGATCGTCAGAGAGACTTTTAAAGCATCTTTTTCTGCAACCTCTTCCGGGAGGTTGCGGAAAAAAATGCTTTGAAAAGCCTCTGATGATCCCAGCTGAGCCGCGCGATCATCAGAGGCTTTTTTTTACTTTTAAAAGCATTTTTTTTGGCGGAAGAAATTGTAGAAAAAAGGCTTCTAAAAGTAAAAAAAAAAGCCTCTGGTGATCGTGCGGCTCAGCTGGGCATGGTGGGGGGAGGGGGGGCACAGGGATTTTTGCTACCGGTTCTCCGAACCACCCGCCGCCATCGCTACCGGATCGGACGATCCGGTCCGAACCGGGAGCATTTCACCCCTGTCACATGACCTTGGAACACTCCAACCGCCAAGCCTCTGGATTTTGATCACCTGACCATGGGGATGCTGAAGTGGCCGTAAGTGTGAAAAACAGTCATCGTGGACCTGACAGTAGTTGACTCTATTTTTTTTTTCCTCTTCTTGGATTCCATGTTCTTTTGGCTAACTCGAGGGTTTGTTTGCCTTCAGAAATTGTGAGAGCTCCATCACTGGAGCCTTTTAGGAACATACTAGGCAGCCATTTGTCTGGAATGATATGCAGTGATGTTAAACCTTTTCGGCACTGTGCCCAAACTGGAACACGGGCATATGTGTACATGTGCATATGCGTGCGCCAGAGCGCCAGAAACCTGAAACACACCTGCCAGCTGGTCTTAACTTTCCGGTGCATACATGCGTCCTGGCCAGGTGATCTTCGTGCATGCTGGAGCACCAGAAACCTGAAGACCAGCTGGCCGGCATGCACATGAGCACTGGCCAGCTGGTCTTTGGGTTTCTGGCGCTCCGGTGTGCATGACGACCACCTGGCTGGTACGCATGCACATGCCAGAAACCAGAAGTCCAGCTGGTAATGGTGTGCGTGTCCACATTGAGGGCTCTGCGTGCCACCTTTGGCATGCATGCCATAAGTTGGCCATCACGGGTATAGAGGAAGGGTGAATTCTAGCAGGTTCTGACAGGTTCTGGAGAACCGGTAGCAGAAATTTTGAGTAGTTTGGAGAACCGGCAAAACCACCTCTGGCTGGCCCCAGTGTGGGGTGGGAATGGGGATTTTGCAATATCCTTCCCCCAGGAGTGGGGAGGGAATGGGGATTTTGCAGTATCCTTCCCCTGGAGTGGGATGGGAATTGATTGATTGATTGATTGATTGTCCAGTCTCCATTGTCCAGACAATGTCGGTTGGCGACCCCCAGGGGAAGAGCCTTCTCTGTGGTGGCGCCCACCCTCTGGAACGACCTCCCCCCAGAGATACGAGTGATCCCAGATCTCTGGACTTTTCGTCGGGCCCTTAAACTCATTTTTTCCAGTTAGCTGGGCTGGCCTGACCCCATGTTCTCGGTTTTAAAGTTTTGATACTGATTTTAATTCGAATTGTTTTAAATTATGGGCCAAATCTTATTTAAATTATTTTAAAATTTGACTTAATTTTTGTATATAAATGCTTTTTAGTTGGCTGTTCACCGCCCTGAGTCCGCAAGGAGAAGGGCGGTATAAAAATTTAAATAAATAAATAAATAAATACATACATACATACATACATACATACATATATATATATACATACATACATAAATAAATTGGTTCGATTTATATGCTGCCCTTCTCCGGAGCCTCAGGGCGGCTTACAATGCGTTAAGCAATAGCCTTCATACTTTTGTATATACCTGCTTAGTAGGGCTTTCCCACCCCCCCAAAGTGGTGTTCTTTTTTATAAAAAGTCAGCTTATTGCCCCCACAATCCGGGTCCTCAATTTACCTACCTCGGAAGGATGGAAGGCTGAGTCAACCTGGAGCCTGGTGAGATTCGAACTTGCAGTAATTGCAGGCAGCTGGTGCTACTTAACATCACTTTAATCTGCTGTGCCACCAAGGTTCTTTGGTTTTTTTTGTTTTTTTTTTGCAGATTTTGCAGTATCCTTTCCTTTGAGTGAGGTGGAAATGGACACCAAGCCACACCACGCCCACCAAGCCACGCCCCACCAAGCCACGCCCACAGAACCGGTAGTAAAAGAAATTGGATTCCACCGCTGGTATAGGATCTCCTGCTTGAACAAGGGGTTGGACTAGAAGACCTCCAAGGTCCCTTCCAGCTCTATCCTGATCAAAACAACCAAGCTCAGAGTGCACCAACATTAAATTTTGTTATTACCGATGCAAAGTCCTTTTCAGGGCAGTTGAATGATCACACATCGCTCTTCTCCAGATTTTCACTATTGCTTCTGACTTCACATTCCCTAATATTAGAGCTGCCTTTCCTTGAAGCTCTCCGCAATATCTGCCAGAAATATGTTTTCTGATTTATATTTTCTCATAGAGTGATACACCATAGAGGGCATTTTTTTCTCTTCCTCTATGAATAAAAATGGTTATAAATTAGAGCAGTCCATAAATAAGAGCTCCGAGGTAGAGATTATTCAAAATCCACTGAAAGAAGCTAGAAGGATCTCGTAAATCTCCTTGCTTGCTGTGGAATATCAGCATTTCTAAAGTAAACTTTCACCACCAAGGGATACTTTCCACATCAGTTCCTCAAGGGACACTCAACCCCAAATCCCACACATACACACACACACACACAAATAAGTAAGGTTTATAAGGTAAAGTTAAAGGTTCCCCTTGTACATATGTGCTAGTCGTTCCCGACTCTAGGGGGTGGTGGTCATCTCCGTTTCTAAGCCGAAGAGCCAGCGCTGTCCGAAGACGTCTCCGTGGTCATGTGGCCGGCATGACTAAACGGCAAAGGTGCACGGAACGCTGTTCCCTTCCCACCAAAGGTGGTCCCTATTTTTCTACTTGCATTTTTTATGTGCTTTCAAACTGCTAGGTTGGCAGAAGCTGGGACAAGGAACGGGAGCTCACCCCATTACATGGCACTAGGGATTCGAACAGCTGGACTGCCGACCTTTCGATCGGCAAGCTCAGCGTCTTAGCCACTGAGCCACCGCGTCCCTCTAGGGAGGTTTATACAATACCTTAAATCCAGGTTAATGAGCAACATTTCTTTGATCACAGAAGGTTTCCAAATAAGCCATATTATGGTCTCCGAATCTTCTAACCTCCATCCTTGTCATTTTTGTCTCTGCCTGCTGGACTCCCTTAACGATATGGTCCTCCTATCTCACCTCTGTTTAAACAGTGGTAGATAAATTGGCACCGTTCTCTGGCTGTACAAGATAAAGGAGAAATGGAGGGAAAACACGAATGATTGACCCCATCCCAGAACGACAGCTTTTGATAAAGCAAAAAAATCAACAGTTCTGACCGTGACCTGTAAGGGATCACCCTATATTTAGAGATGGAACTATCTTTAACCCAGGAAATGCAAGGGGTTTTGTGGCTGTGTGTTTGTCCCTTGGTGAAGATAGATTGCTTCTTGCTTTCAACCCTTTACGTCAAAAGCTTCTGTGAAATATATGGGTTGCAGAGGCCATTTTTTTTCCACCAGTCCAATCTTAAGTCAAACCCTATCTCTATATTTTGTGTTGAAATCCTTTGTTGTGTCAGAAGTTCGCTTGAGGGTCAAATCCTCATATCTCCAATGCTTAATTCAGTTTCTTCTTCTTCTTCTTCTTCTTCTTCTTCTTCTTCTTCTTCTTCTTCTTCTTCTTCTTCTTCTTCTTCTTCTTCTTCTTCTCCTTCGCCTCTTTCGCCTTCCTTTTCTTCTCCTCCTCCTCCTCCTTCTCTTCCTTCTCCTTCTCCTTCTTTTTCTTCTCCTCCTCCCCCCTTTCCTTCTCCTCCTCCTCTTCTTCTTTTTCTTCTCCTCTTCCTCCTGCTTCTCTTCCTTATCCTTCTCCTTCCTTTTCTTCTCCTCTTCCTCTTCCTCCTCCCCCCTCTTTCTCTTCTTCTTCTTCTCCTCCTCCTCCTCCCTCTCTCCCTCCTTCTCCTCCTCCTCCTCCTCCTCCTCTTTTTCTTCTCCTCCTCCTCCTCCCTCTCTCCCTCCTCCTCCTCCTCCTCCTCCTCCTCCTCCTCCTCCTCCTCCTCCTCCTCCGCCTCCTCCTTTTAAAGTGTCTGTTCCAGACCCATTAGTTACCAGGAAACTAAGAATTATGCCTAAAAGGTACTGGAAAACCCCAACTAGATACTTTGACTAAAAGGGGGGAATCTGTGGCATTTGATTAACCTTTTTTAAAAAATCCTGCTTATATATAAAAACCAAGGGCTTTGCTTTCAGATCAATGCAGCCTGAGGTTTAGAGTGGTCCTTATAGTGCTTGAATTAAAGATGAGGTTTAAAAATTCCTCTGGATGGTTTTTATTTGTAACTTAGGGTTAAACCCCCAATTTTTCAAGTGAGTATTGATGATGTAAAGGATGCGCCAAGCAAGATTAGCCTCAACTGAGTCTCTTTCCATTCCCAGATAGCTTTGGGTCTGCCCTCAATATAATCCCTTACCAATTACCAATTACCCATTTTGTGTTGTAATTTATCCATATGGATCGTATTTATTTGGTGCCTTCCTATTGGTTGATTGGTGTACTGATGGCTGGCGATTGGTTCTTGTTTCCTTGTGCTGCCCAGCTCTCGGCTCCTAAGTATGTGATAAAAGGTTCCCCTCACACATATATGCTAGTCATTCCCAAGGGGGCGGTGCTCATCTCCGTTTCAAAGCTGAAGAGCCAGCGTTGCCCGAAGACATTTCCGTGGTCATGTGGCCGGCATGACTAAACACCAAAGGTGCACGGAACACTGTTACCTTCCCACCAAAGTGGTCCCTATTTTTTTACCTGCTTTTTTTTTTTACGTGCTTTCGAACTGCTAGGTTGGCAAAAGCTGGGACAAGTAGGGAGCTCACCCTGTTACGTGGCACTAGGGATTCGAACCGCTGAACTGTCGACCTTTCAGTTGACAAGCTTAATGTCTTAGCCACTGAGCCACCACATCCCTGCAAGTATGTGATAAGCTGGTGGTAAGTTACCACTCCTGTTTGACTGACACGAGGCCCGTTTCCCAAGCTTCAATCATTTCCCTGGCTATTTTTGTTCCTGCTCGGCCAACAATCTTAGTAGCTGCGAAATTAAGCACATGTCCACCTTCATTGCAATGTGAGGCTACCAATGAGTGCTGAGTCTCATCATGAATTTAAAGAAAGTGGCATGACAGAGCATCAGCTTTATTTCATGCGGCCTTATTGTCTTTACGATCGGCCGGAAGGATTGAAATGTATCTAATTTCTAACTTACTTGCTGGTGGTCGGACAATAGCCCTGGAGGGAAGAGGAAATGCACAGATGGGATTTATTTTCCATGCCCTCGATGTAGATATACCATCTCCTGAACTAGGTGACTGCTAAGCTGATGGGTGCGGATATAAATCCCCAAAATTAAAAACCACCTCTTGTTACCTTGCCAATCTCATTTCTCTGTAGCTCTCCGAAGAGCTAAAAACTGCTTTCCTCCCCACCTCCTTGGCCTTATGACCCAGGATCCGCCGAAGGGTTAGAAATAAATGAATTGTGCTTGTCCAATCAAGCTTTTCTTAAAAAATAAAAAAGACTCCAGCCAATTTAAAGAAAGCTTTGTTTTTGTTTCTCTCTTTTGCTATGGGAAGCAGAAGAGGGTATATTTGGGGTGTACAGCTTTTTGATTGCAGGAGAGAGGAAAAAAATAACTTGCAAAAATGCCATTGCATTTTTCGATTTGGCAATATGAAATATGTCGACGTTTTTGCCTGAAGGGAGGATGAGGTCATGCATAGAAGGTGTGTGCTCACATTTTCGGGGCGCGGCAAACCGGTAGTAAAATTATGTGAAAACTGTTGTGACCGAGGCCCATGTAGTGATTACCAAACACAATTCAGTCCTGAACAAACTTATTTTATTAAAACAGCTGAGAATTCATTCATTCTCAGCTTTAGTCTAAAACGAATTCTTCGGCCTTATCACCAACCTTTGATGTCTTTGGCAACCTGCCAAAGGCTTTTCTTGGCAAAACTCCCACAAAGTTCAAGAGACGCTGACAAGAAGCACTGGAATCAACGTTGCTTTTCTACAAAGAATCCAACTGCTTGTTGCTGCTCTTTTAAGCCTTGTGGGAGGGGCCAATCATCTTCTGGCCTTACTCCCGAGTCGTCCTTTTTATTTTAGCTGCTCTTGCCTTCTGGCAGCTCTTCGCATGCGTGCACTAGGAACAGGCTCCTCCTGTTCCTCTGCCTCTCTGCTGTCAGCCTCTGGAGGCTCCGGAGTCTGCGCATCACTCCCAGATGGCCCTGGCCCCATCTCTGCCTCCGATGCAGAGCCCTCGTCCAGGCCTTCCCCAGCCTCCAGGACTGGCGCATGGTCCTTCCCAGCCTCCTCACTGTCCGACTCAGCTGCCAGGTCCACAGGCTGCTGGCGGACCACAACAAAACCCACCACTGGTTAGCATAGATGAATTTGGCCTACCACAGTTGAATTGGATGCGCCTTCTGAGGGAAGACGCGATCCTTGGCACCTAGCAATTAACCTAGATGCTCTCCCACAGGCAGCAAGTTAAATGCTTCAATATTGGAATGTCTGTTGAATAAAATTGCTCCACTTTTATTTCAGCAGATTTATCTCTGGCCTTTCTTCCAGGATCTTCCATCATTGTATCCCCAAAATAGCGGCCCTGTTATTTATAAATTATAACCAAGCTTAGTTGAGGGTACAAATACAGTCACTAGATTTTTGCCTTTAGTTCAGGGGTGAAATTTAGCAGGTTCTGACAGGTTCTGGAGAACCGGTAGCGGAAATTTTTTAGTAGTTCGGAGAACTACTCTGGTGGCTCTGGTGGCTCAGTAGACTAAGGCAGTGATTAACGTCCATTTACATCTGCTGCCTGCAATTACTGCAAGTTCAAATCCCACCAGGCTCAAGGTTGACTCAGCCTTCCATCCTTTCTAAGGTAGGTAAAATGAGGACTCAGATTATGGGGGCAATAAGCTGACTTTGTATAAATATACAAAAGTATGAAGGCTATTGCTCAACACATTGTAAGCCGCCCTGAGTCTCCGGAGAAGGACGGCATATAAATCAAATTAAAAAAAACAACAACGGCAAATGCCACCTCTGGCTAGTCCCAGAGTGGGGTGGGAATGGGGATTTTGCAGTATCCTTCCCCTGGAGTGGGGTGGGAATGGAGATTTTGCAGTATCCTTCCCCTGCCACACCCACCACGCCACACACACACACCAAGCCACACCACGCTCACCAAGCCACGCCTGTAGAACTGGTAGTAAAAAAATGTGGATTTCACCACTGCTGTAGTTGTAGTTAAATTGATGAGAATTGCTGAGAGTCATAACTGATTTGAAATATACATTCATACACAAACACATCAAAGGAGAAATCTTTTTTAAAAAAAAAAAAAACAACTCATATGATTGAAGCCAACTGCAAACTACCTAGATAAACAAGCCAAGATTTGAGATTATGTTTTCTCTCCGTTTACTGGTCTCGGTTTAGTTTTTGCATTCTTCTTCTGGCTGGCTAAAATGACTGATGTCCCGTTTAACAGGCATGTCCATTAAATCAAGGCTTTCCCATTAAATAAAAAGATTGCCTGTTAAACCGAGGATTTACAGCAAATGACACCATGGATGTCAATTATATAATTACAGAAATGACATAAATTGATCCAAATGGCACAAAATTGGATTTAGCTGACACCCGCTCCCCACGGTCCATTAAATTGAGGCTTTAGCGTACATAACAACTTTTTCGAATATACGTTAACATTACTTGTAGATATTTTTGGACCTGCAAGAAAGAAAAAAAAAGGGAGGGGAAGAAGTTAATTTAGAATTTAATATTCAGAGGTAGAAATGTTCCTTGCCTATCAGTATACAGTAAATATTATGTGACTGAACGTATGAAATTATGAAGAGTCAAACTGAATTAAATGTTGACTTCACCTCAATTTCCTTTCCCAAAGTTTAATTTGCAGTTGTCATCAATAGTCAACAGTGGGTAGGATTCACCGATTATGCTGTGTAATAAACGTTGGGAGTTTCGCTATATTCATACCACAATTGAGCCAGGGGTTAAATGCTTCCGGTTCGGACCGGATCGCCGGATCCAGTAGCAATGGCGGTGGGTGGTTCGGAGAACCGGTAGCAAAAATCCCTGTGCCCCCCACCCCCACCCACGTGCCCAGCTGAGCCGTGCGATCATCAGAGGCTTTTTTTTTTACTTTTAAAAGCATTTTTTTCTAAAACCTCTTTGACCGAAAAAATGCTTTTAAAAGAAAAAAAAAAGCCTCTGGTGATTGTGCAGCTCAGCGGGGATCATCAGAGGCTTTTAAAAGCATTTTTTTTCCTACAACCTCTTCGGCTAAAGAGGTTGTAGGAAAAAAAATGCTTTTAAAAGCCTCTGACGATCCCAGCTGAGTTGCCTGATCGTCAGAGGCTTTTAAAAGCATTTTTTTTCCTGCAACCTCTTCGGCTGAAGAGGTTGTAGAAAAAAAAATGCTTTTAAAAGTAAAAAAAAAAATTGACCACACCCACCCAGTCACATTACCCCTCCCCCACCAAGCCACACCCACAGAACTGGACTGTTTGCAACTAACTGGGACTCAGCTGTGAATGAACGTAATTCACAGCTGTTGCAATAAAAGAGGGTTTGGGGGCTACTCGTGTGTCTTAATGACTCAGGAAGCCTAGGTCATACTACCTGCCCACCCACCCCTCCGCTATGCCGTCTTATTTAGCCACGTTTTCTAAACCATGCGCATGCGTGCAAAGAGATTTTCGGTGCGTGGCGAACCGGTGGTAAAATTATGCGAAACCCACCTCTGCTTCACACTAGGTGTGATATTAGACCCGACTGTCCCAAAAGCCTGGGCCTGGTTTAGCTCAGCAGACTAAAAAAGCATAGTGATTAAAACCAGCTGCCTGCAATTATTGTAAGTTCGAATCCCACCAGGCTCAAGGTTGACTCAGCCTTCCATCCTTTCTAAGGTAGGTTAAATGAGGACCCGGATTGTGGGGGCAATAAGCTGACTTTGTATAAATATACAAAAGTATGAAGGTCATTGCTTAACGCATCGTAAGCTACCCTGAGTCTCCGGAGAAGGGCGGCATATAAATCAATTTTTTTTTTTTAAAAAAAAGTGCATTTTCTAAAAGGCAACTGGACTTGCTTAGGGGTTTTTTTCTTCTTTGGGAAGTTCTTGCTTCTCATCCAGGAACTGAATACTATTCTTCCTCATACCTAATATGAAAAATCATATCTAATGATCTAAGTGCCAAAGCCCACTGTAGCAACATCGCCAAAAAGGCATTAAGGGTTGTAAACCTAATCTTGCATAGCTTCTTCTCCGGTAATATCACACTACTAAACAGAGCATACAAAACCTTTGCTAGACTGATTCTCGAATACAGCACATCTGTCTGGAACCCGTACTGCATATCGGACATTAATACAATCAAACGTGTCCAGAAATATTTCACAAGAAGAGTCCTCCACTTCTCTGCTCGTAACAAAATACCCTATGCCACCAGGCTTGAAATTCTGGGCCTAAAAAACTTAGAACTACGCTGAATGACCTAAACATAGCTCATAGAAACATCTGCTACAATGTCCTACATGTCAATGACTACTTCAGCTTCAACCACAACAATACAAGAGCACACAATAGATACAAATTTAAAGTGAACCGCTCTAAACTCGATGGCAGAAAATACGACTTCAGCAACAGAGTGGTCAGTGCCTGGAATGCACTACCTGACTCTGTGGTTTCACCCCAAAACTCCCAAAACTTCAACCTTAAACTGTCTACTGTTGACCTCACCCCATTCCTAAGAGGTCTGTAAGGGGCATGCATAAGAGCACCCACGTGCCTATCGTCCCTGTCCTAATGTTTCCTCTACTTGTGTCTATTTTATGTATTCAATTCATGCTTATAATTATATTCCAAGAGCGTTGGTGGCGCAGCGGACTAAAGTGCTGTTAAAGTAGCACTTAGCTGCCAGTTGCCTGCAATTACTGTGAGTTCAAATCTCACCAGGCTCAAGGTTGACTCAGCCTTCCATCCTTCCGAGGTAGGTAAAATGAGAACCTGGATTGTGGGGGCAATAAGCTGACTTTGTATTTTAAAAAAAACACTGCTTTGGGGGGTGGGACGAAAGCCCTACTAAGCAGGTATATACAAAAAGTATGAAGGCTATTGCTTAACGCGTTGTAAGCCGCCCTGAGTCTCCAGAGAAGGGCGGCATATAAATCGAACCAATGAATGAATAAATGAATGAATAAATAAATAAATAAATAAATAAATAAAATTACCTAATACGTTCTTAACAAATAAATAAAATAAATAAATAAATAACTAATTGGATGAGAAGCAAAAGAGGGGAAAAAACAACAACCAAGGAAGTCCAATTGCCTTTTGGAAAAAGAACTTTTGGGCCAACCATGATCTATGATTGAGAATATCCATCGACATCAAAGCTGACTATTACCATAACAAAGAACTGGGAGAAATGTTCCCTTCCATAAAAGACAAAGACTGAGAATAATAGAAACCCAAGCATTTTGAGCATAGATTTTACTCTAAACAGAATTTGTTTTAGCCCCAACTGCTGGCTTATGAACAATAAATCAGAAGTTTACATCCTCTTGTCTGCCTGTTTGTCTGTTTTGTCTCATTAGCTGGGGAAAAGCCAGAAATGGGTTTTTTAACTTTCTCTAAGACAGAAGAAGGGCGCAATGGCTCAGTGGCTAAGACGCTGAGCTTGTCAATCGAAAGGTCAGCAGTCCAGAAGGTCGAATCCCTAGTGCCGCGTAACGGGGTGAGCTCCTGTTACTTGTCCCAGCTTCTGCCAACCTAGCAGTTCGAAAGCAGGTAAAAAATGCAAGTGGAAAAATAGGGACAACCTTTGGTGGGAAGGGAACAGCGTTCCGTGCGCCTTTGGCGTTGAGCCATGCCGGCCACATGACCATGGAGACGTCTTGGGACAGCACTGACTCTTCAGTTTGAAACGGAGATGAGCACTGCCCCCTAGAGTCGGGAACGACTAGTACATATGTGCGAGGGGAACCTTTACCTTTAAGAAAGATAATTACTAAGACAGAGGTGGACAACTATGGCCAATTTACGACATGTGAACTTCGATTCCCAGAATTCCTGAGCCAGCTATGCTGACTCAGGAATTCTGGGAGTTGAAATCCAAAGGTCGTAAGAGCCAATATCTATGGAGATTTTCGGTCATCCAGGTCATAGTTGTCCCAAAGGTGCTTTTTTTTCAAGAGGCACCTGGACTTTCTGGTTTTTCTTTGTTTCACTTCTTCTCATCCAAGAAGCTTCTTCAGCTCTGGCTGGATGGTGGGGAACAGAAGGATTTATACTCCTTGCAGACAGCTGGACATTTGCATTCTTTCAGCAGGTCGTTAAGGTCACCTGGAGGTTTAGCTGTGTCCTCATGGTTATCTGAGTGGAGTAAATGGGCGTGGAGCCTTCTTGGAACTGCTGAAAGGACTGTGTTGTAGACTGGAGATGATGTCATACCCTCCCTCCCTCCCCGTGTTGAGAGAGGGCTGTTCAATTTTCAACATAGATGGCCTCTTTAACCCCTCTTTCAAACCAGCGATCTTCTTGGTCCAAAATACGGACTTGGTTGTCTTCAAAAGATCGCTTTTTTTAAAAAGAAATTGATTTATATGCCGCCCTTCTCCGGAGACTCAGGGCGGCTTACAATGCGTTAAGCAATAGCCTTCATACTTTTGTATATTTTATACAAAGTCAGCTTATTGCCCCCACAAACTGGGTCCTCGATTTACCGACCTTAGAAAGGATGGAAGGCTGAGTCAACCTTGGCTATTGGTAAAAGCCAATCGTTGCCCGCTCCTGTACGAAGGTGAACATCAAATCTCCTTCGCTGGAATATAATTCTTGGTGAAAGAATTGATGGATAGAATTGTAGCATGTTCTTGAGAACAACGAAAGTGGTTTACCCCTGGCATTGTTCCCCCCCCCCCCCGCAACTTCGATAGTCCTTATCCTTGAGGTTTGTTAGTGGTCTTTCATTCAACAGGTGTCCTCATTTTAGCTTTCGGTTATCAGCCAAATTCAACTCAGTTCGCTTATCTAAACGGGTTGTAAAAATCTCCTTGGGTTGAGTTTGCATCCTGGTCGTTTGATCTAACTCTTTGGCAATGATGTAGAAGTTGCTTTCGTGTAGAACCTTTTTTTTTATGTACATGTATACATCCGAACTAGACTGTGTTGTTTCTCTGTGTCAAATAATATGTGTTGAGTATGTGGGTATATGTTTGTTTGTTTGTTTATGTCTGCCTGTCATGTTTATACTGTATACTGCACCAGTCAAAAAGAGGGTTGTGAAAATATCTACAGACCCCTCACATCCTGGACATAAACTGTTTCAACTCCTACCCTTATAGTATAGAGCACTGCACACCAGAACAACTAGACACAAGGACCGTTTTTTCCCGAACGCCATCACTCTGCTAAACAAATAATTCCCTAAACACTGTCAAACTATTTACTAAGTCTGCACTACTACTAATCTTCTCATCGTTCCTATCACCCATCTCCTCCCACTTATGACTGTATGACTGTAACCTTGTTGCTGGTATTCGTAAGATTTATATTGACCGTTTCCTAATAGGATTTGATTGCTTATTTGTTCCCTATGACTATCATTAAGTGTTGTACCTTATGATTCTTGATGAATGTATCTTTTCTTTTATGTACACTGAGAGCCTATGCACCAAAGACAAATTCCTTGTGTGTCCAATCACACTTGGCCAATAAAGAATTCTATTCTGTTGTTCTGTTCTGTTCTATTCTATTCTATTCTATTCTATTCTATTCTATTCTATTCTTCTATAATTCTATAATTCTATAATTCTATAGTTCTATAATTCTATTCAACTCCCAGAACTCTCCAGCCAGCTATGCCGGTCTATGTGGTTTTTAAGAATTGACAATTGGATTGTACACAATCAATCAATTTCTATCCAGGCAAGCCATACAAACCTCAGGGAAGTCCAGAATCCTGGGTAAAGTGAAAGGGAGAAGAAGAGGGTGACCAGAAGCATGTAGATGGACACCGTTACCATGGCAGTGAGGGCACCAGTACAACACTTGAAAGACCAGGTTAGGGACAGATGGACCTGGAGACATTCCATCTATGTGGTGGCTAAGAGTCAACATTGACTCAATGGCACACAATCCTTAATCAACCTGCCCCCAAACCATGGAATTTCTAAGTGGTCTTTCATTCAAGTAGCAACCAGGCCAATACAGCTCAGCTTCTATCTCTCAACCCCATTTTAATGGAGTGTCACCTATATCAGGGGTCCCCAACCTTTTGGACCTCAGGGACCACTAAATTCATAATTTTAAATACAACGGACCACTAATATGATCTGCCTAATGACTGGCTGGGTGGGCGTGGCTAGGTGGTCATGTGACTGGGTGGGCATGGCCAACTCGATGGCCAACTAAATGCCACTCACATCTACTCACCCCTCCCCTCCCAGCCACTCCTCGCCTCCCCACCTGGGCTCCTTAGGGACCCAATAGGAAGCAGTTGTTGGAGCTAAGCAGCCACCACAAGAAAGAGTTGGCAAAACAGCTCAGTTCAAATTGGATCTGACCAAGGAGGAGGCTCAGAAAAAGCACCTCACTGAGGACTAGGAACATAGGCTTTCCAAGCAGAGAAAAGATCTGCAGGAGTGCAAGGCCAGGTACCAGCACCTGGACACTCAGCGGGCTGAGATGGTCAACCAGTTCCAGGCCATGATGTAGTCCCACTGGAACGAGGCCCTCCGGCTCCTTGCCACCAGCAGCACTTCCCTTCAGCCTTCACCCGAAGCCCCACACCAGGAGGCTGAAGCAGACCCCAAATCAGAATTTCTGCCCCTCTCCGACCCACACAAAAAGACCCCGAAGGGGGAGACTCTCTGCAGCAACACCAACGTTCATTGCACGTATCTGTCCCAGGGGCCGTAGTTTGAGGACCCCCGATTTAGTGCAATATAAAAAATGCAAATAATTTTTCTGCGACCATCAAAGTTTTCTCACGGACCACCAGTGGTCCACGGACCACCAGTTGGTGCCTGCTGACCTATATACTCTGTTGGAGATGACTAATTGTCAACTTATAATTTTTTTGATGGGGAAGGTGTTGCTTCTCTGCTTAACAACATTAATGATGTGTGGTTGGGCTGTTCTGATTTGCACCTTGAAAAAATGAACAACTCTTGTTACCTACTGAAAAGTAGAAAGAATCAGAATCAGGTGAACTTCTAATGTGTGGGGGGGGGGAGAAAAGAAGAGGAGAGAAAAGAGAAGAACAAAAAGAGCAGAGAGAAGAGAAAGATGAGAAAATAAAGGGGGAGAAAAGAAAAGAGTGAAAAGAGAAGGGAAAAGAGAGGAGAAGATTAAGAGTAAAAAAAGAGAAGACAGAAGAGTAAAAAGAGAAAAGAGGAGAGGTGGAGGAGAGGAGAAAAGAGAAAAGAAGAGAAAAGGGAGGGAAAAGAAAGAGGAGAAAAAAAGAAGATTAACAATAAAAAAGAGAAAAGAGATGAGATGAGATGAAAAGTAAAAAGAGGAAAGAGAAAAGAGAAGAGGAGGAGAGGAGAAAAGAAAAAAGAAATGAAGAAGAGAAAAGGGAGAGAAGAGGGGGAAAAGAGAAGATTAATAATAAAAAGAGAGAAGAGGAGAGGTGGAGGAGGAGAGGAGAAAAGAGAAAAGAAGAAGAGAAAAGGGAGGGAAAAGAAAGAGGAGAAAAAAGAGAAGATTAACAGTAAAAAAGAGAAAAGAGATGAGATGAAAGGTGAAAAGAGAAAAGAGAAGAGGAGGAGAGATGAAAAAAAGAAATGAAGAAGAGAAAAGGGAGAGAAGAGGGGAAAAAAGAGAAGATTAATAGTAAAAAGAGAGAAGAGGAATAGTAAAAAGAGAAGAGAGAAGAGGAAAAGAGGAGGATGCTTGAGTTTTTAGAGTGTCTCAAAATGGGGGGGGGGGGATTTCCCCCTAAATTCTGGCCTCTTGATCCCCGCTGTTGCGCCGGGAAGTCAGTCCGTGAAAAGTAGCCTCCCACCCGCACCGCCAGCCCAGCGGACAGCAACTCTTCAGCTGGCGGCAATCGGGGACCAAGCTGCAGCCGCTGCGGGCGGAGGCGAAGGCGCTTCCCTCAAGGTTAAACCTCGCCTGTGCCCGCCGCCTGCAGGGGCGGACGGTGCGGGGGCCGAGCCGAGCCGAGCCAAGCCAACGCAAGTGGCGAAAGGGCAGCGTTTGGAGCCTTCGGGCGCTTTTCCCCCCCCCCGCTCGCTTTTCTTTTCCAAAAGCGCGCGAGAGAGAGAGCGAGGGCGACTGGGCTTTTATCAAGCAGGGAGGCGCATTTCGGTTACTTTCTTTCCCCGCGGTGGAAGGCGCAAGAGAAAGAGAGCCGGGGAGAAAGCGCGAAGCCCTTTTCCCCTTTCTCGGCCGCTTTGGGTTAATTCGGTCCAGCTTCCCGGCCGCATCTCCGAAGCTGCTTGGCTTTAAAACGGAGAGAAAGAGAGACGGAACGATGGTTTCTATCATCCCTGATTTGGACGCTCTGAAAAGCTGGAAAGTTTTAAGGTAAGTCACTTTCCTTGCTTTTCTCGCGCTGGCAGCTGCGGGGAGAGGGGGGGGGGGGGGGTCAGCTTCTTCTGAGTAAATCCGAAGTAAACCAAACTCGAACGCCTGGAGTAAACCCCCCCACCCCAGCCCCAATCTTGGTCACTGCAAACTTAATCTTTAAAAAAGAAAAAAAAGGAGGGGTGGGAAATCTCCGGGAGAGGCGGGGAAAGTTACCTCTTAGGCCACGGGAAGTTTGTGAACTCTCTTCTCCCCCCCCCTTTCTCTTTCCCCTCCTCCCCGTCTCCCTTCACCCTCTTCAGCCCTTCTCCCCTCCCTCCTCATCCTTTCTCTCCTGCTTGTCTTCTCTCCCCTTCCCTTCCCTCCTCTTCTCTTTATTCCTCCCTCCCCCTCTCTCCCCCTTCTCCCTTCCCTCCTCACTCCCTCCTCCTTCTCCCCCCTTCCCTTCCCTCCTCTTCTCTTTATTCCTCCCTCCCCATCTCTCCCTCTTCTCCCTTCCCTCCTCACCCCCTCTCTCCTCCTTCTCTTCTCCCCCTTCCCTCTTCTTCTCCTCTTTATTCCTCCCTCCCCATCTCTCCCCATCTCCCGCTCTCCTCTCTTTTCTTCTCCCCCCCTCATCTTCTCTCCCCCTTCTCTCTCCCCCATCCCCTTTTCCAATTAGTTCTTTTTTTTTTTGAACTTGGGAGGTGGGGGGAGGACTTTGGACAGGTTTTTACTAGGGGGGAGGACGGGGAGGATTTGAAGGGCAAAGCCCCATCAAGAGAAAGTGGTTTCTCTTCCAGCCCTAAAAAGGATTTCGTTTAAAAAATGAAAGTTGGAAGAACTTTTCCAGTGTCCCTGAATGCTATATAAATATATTTCGTCCCATTCTTTTCGATTTCATGGAAGATTTGGGGAGCTATTCCTGGGTATGAGGAATAAAATGTTCTCTGTTTTTTTTTTTTCTTATGCAAAGATTCTGCTTTTTTTGGTGTTGGAATTTTATTTTATTTTCTTATTTACTATTTTATTTTATTTTTTTATGAAAAAAAGAGAGAGATGGAGTTGGACCTAATCCCCTGAAGAGTGAAACTGTGGCAGAAAGATTCCAAAAAAAAAAAATCCCAATTTAACTCACTTTGTGATGACAATTTTGTAAAAAAAAAAAATCTGGGAGGGCTGCCCACTTTGCAAAGGACTTTTAGGGACTGGCAGGGCTCCAAATTCTTAAATCCCTGGTGTATCCTATTAAACGAAACCCCAGCTGGCTACCTTTTGATACACAGAAAGCAATTTTTAAAAAAAAAAAACAGTGTTGCTTAAAATTGTGTTGATTTTGTGCACGCTGCCAAGTTATCTGGGGACTGACTTGGGAAAGGATGTTGTGTGAATGAACCCAGGTGGAGTAGAGGATTTACACATGGAAGGCTGAGGTTTCAATGCTGGCATTTGCCATGGAAGTTTTCAAAACCTACCTTGTATACCAGGTTTCCTCCCCGCCCCCCCCCCCTTGTCAATTTGAAGACCTGGGGACTTCAACTCCCAGAATTCCCCAGTCAACATGTTAGGCAAGGAATTCTGGAAGCCTTCAAAGTTAAGAAGGTTGAAAAACACTGGTGTATACCGTATTTTCCGGCGTATAAGACGACTGGGCATATAAGACGACCCCCTACTTTTACTATTAAAATATAGGGTTTGGGCTATACTCGCCGTATAAGACTACCCCTCAATGTTGTCGGCGCTCCCGTAGCATCATCGGTCAGCGCCGGCAACACAGATTCAGGAAGCTGTGCCGATCTCGTCAAGGCTGCATGCCGCTGAATGCTGGAGCCAGCTGGTTGCTGCGCGGAGCTTCCCCCACCGTCCCAGGCATCCAGGTGGATATTACCAACGCTCCGACTTCCCCAGACATCTGGGGCTCGCCATCACTGGGGGTCAGCTGGGGAAGTCGGAGCGTCGGTAGGCTTATACCCGGCGTATAAGACGACCCCCGACTTTTGAGAGGATTTTCCTGTGTTAAAAAGTAGTCTTATACGCCAGAAAATACGGTATTTTATTTATTTATTTATTTATTTTATTTAAATAAATAAATAAATAAATAAATAAATATGAGAAAACAAGTATAAGCATGAACATAACATATAAACATATAAGTATAAACAGGTATAAGTATATACATAAGAAATGAGTGTGAATAAATGGGGACAGTATTTATTTATTTATTGGTTTGATTTATATGCCGCCCTTCTCCGGAGACTCAGGACGGCTTACAACGCTTTAAGCAATAGCCTTCATACTTTTGTATATACCTGCTTAGTAGTGCTTTCACACCCCCCCCCCAAAGCGGTGTTCTTTTTTAGACAAAGTCAGCTTATTGCCCCCACAATCCGGGTCCTCATTTTACCTACCTCGGAAGGATGGAAGGCTGAGTCAACCTTGAGCCTGGTGAGATTTGAACTTGCGGTAATTGCAGGCAGCTGGTGCTACTTAACAGCACTTTAGTCTGCTGTGCCACCAAGGCTCTTCTAGTAGGACAGGGACGGAAGGCACACTGACAACAATGCTTTAACTTGGGGAAGTGAAGTTACTTGTTCTGTAGCCCATGGTCATTCAGATCTTAGGAACAGAACAGAACAGAACAGAACAGGACCTTGAAGGTCTTCTCGTCAGCCCACTGCTCAAGCAGGAGAACCTCTACTCCAACGACCTACACACAGTAAAGGTTAAGTTTCCCCTCGTACATATATGCTAGTTGTTCCTGACTCTAAGGGGCAGTGCTCATCTCTGTTTCAAAGCCGAAGAGCCAGCACTGTCCGAAGACGTCTCCGTGGTCATGTGGCCGCATGACTCAATGCCAAAGGCGCACGGAACGCTGTTATCTTCCCACCAAAGGTGGTCCTTATTTTTCTATCTGCATTTTTTACATGCTTTCCAACTGCTAGGTTGGCAGAAGCTGGGACAAGTAACGGGTGCTCACCCCGTTACGCAGCCCCAGGGATTCGAACCGCTGAACTGCCGACCTTTCGGTTGACAAGCTCATCGTCTTAGCCACTGAGCCACACGTCCCTTACACACAGTAGGTCTTGTTAACAAACAATGTAGAATGCATCCATGGGTACTAGCCCCAAACATGGCTTTTTTCTGCCTTTGGATTAGCCAAACGACCTAAACCTACCATATTAGTACAGCATTTTGCCTTAAACGATGCCTCGTGACTTGGGGATGAACACGGATGTTAAAATCTATAGGCAGCTCTAAACCCACACCAAAGCCCAAAGAAAGGCTCACCCATTCTCCTGACCCTCTGTTCTGCCCCAGCTAGGGACCCCAAAGAATGCAGCACACACAAACTCTATACAAAGCTTATTTTACTCAAATAACTTAGTCTTTATCATTCAAAGGCTGTTAATGAACTGCCTTAACAACCTACCAGAATTCTAAGATAAGGTAATCACAGTCTTACTAGAGTTGGCAGAAAACCCAGAAGCAATTTTGCAGACACGAAGGAGAGTGAACTAAAGTTGTTCTCTACAGCTTGTTGCAAGCGGTGTTCCTTCTTAAATAGGCTAAGGGAGTGGCCAATTAGCCCCAAGCCTTACTCTCGAGGAGACCTCCTCCTGAGGAGCCACTCCTGCCTTTTGGCAGCTCTGCGCGCCCGTGCATTGAGAAGAGGCTCCTCCTCTTCTTCCTCTTCACTTATGGGAGCTTCTGGAGATTCTGAGGGCCCTGGCTGAATCCCCACCTCTGGCACCACGTCTTCTCCAGCCTCCTCACTGTCTGACTCGAGCGCCAGCTGCACAGGCTGCTGACGCAGCACCACACCAGTCTCCTCATTGTCAGAATCAGCTACAATCTGCACAGGCCACTGACAGGCCACAACACCCTCGTGCTACAGATGTATTATTTTCACTGTGGACATGTTTGCACTGCATGCTCAGTTTTCAAAAAACTAAGAATTATTTTCTTCAGGCAATATATACCAAGCCACGACAAATAACCGCATTGGCTGGGTTCGCACAACCTCTGCTAAGCAGCATAAAGATAAAGCAAGGCTTAAAGTAATGAAGGTTAGAACTGATTTTGAGCATTTTGTTGTAAAGAGGCAGATTGCATTTGACAACTAGCGTTGTTGTCTTAAAGGCGGGCTGTTTGTAAGGTAAAGTCAATTGAATTCCCTTGGAAATTATTATTACAGGATGCTTGGTTGCACAATCAGCCAGATGTTTGGATTGAGTTTGGCATTTTTGTTCACAATGAGTCTTTCCAAGGACCTGCGAATAAGCAGATGTAGATGTTTGATGGTGTTAAAGATAATCGTCGCAGGATGTAAGCTGTTGCCAGGAAAGCTGCATTTTGCAATTGACCGATGGGGATTTTGTCAATGCCGATGAGGTTCAGTGGTGCTCCAGATGTTTTGGGATTTCCCCTAAAGCACCTATTCTATCTGTTGGTAATAGCTTTACTTTCTTTTGCCATTATTATTATTATTATTATTATTATTATTATTATTATTATTATTATTATATTTCGTACAGGTAGTCCTCTCGACTTACAACGGTTCATTTAGTGATCGTTCAAAGTTACAACGGCACTGAAAAATGTGATTTATGACCGTCTTGCACCATCCCCATGGTCATGTGATCAAAACTCAGATGCTTGGCAACTGGTTCATATTTATGACTGTGGCTTTGTCGCAAGGTCATGTGATTCCCCTTTTGTGACCTTCCAACACGCAAAGTCAATGGGGGAGCCAGATTCACTGAAGGTTACTAACCTTCACCGAGTTACTAACTTATCAAGTGCACTTAACGACGGTGGTGTGAAAGGTCATAAAACGGGGCAAAACTCACTTAATAAATGTCTCATTTAACAACAGAAATTTTAGGCTTGGTGGTGGGTGGAAGTCGAGGACTACTGGGATAGCTGCCCAATGTTGGGTGGCTTACAATACTTAATAATCAAAACAATTAAAAAATAATGACCAGTATGAAATAAGACTGCTGGAATTCTTTTTACAGTGTTTTTGTGTTTTCTTTTTCCGGTCAGGGCTTGTCTGCAAGTGTTTTTTTTTTTTTTTAATTTGATTTATATGCCGCACTTCTCCGGAGACTCAGGGCGGCTTACAATGTGCTAAGCAATAGCCTTCATACGTTTAAAGCTGGACAATGTGCAAACCTACATATATACTTTGTAAGTGAAATGGGCAGGCTTCAAATTAGGTTAGGTAGGTATGTAGACAGACAGACAAACAGGACAGATTGAATAGGATAGATAGATAGATAGATAGATAGATAGATAGATAGATAGATAGATAGA
>WNWU01000037.1:1822435-1834944 GCA_012654045.1 Ptyas mucosa
ATCTATCTATCTATCTATCTATCTATCTATCTATCTATCTATCAAACATCTTCTCAATCAACCAGACTTTCTTGCTTTCTTCTTTGAAAACATTTTGCTTTTCATCCAAAAAGTTTCTTCATTTCTCACTGAGTGGCAGGGAATATATTGGCGGTGTCAAGATTTGTTGTATTGTGTGAACTAGAACAGTGTAACATTTAGAACTGTGTTTGTCAACCGTAGCAATTTTAAGATATCTGGACTTCAACTCCCAGAATTCCCCAGCCAGCCATGCTGGGAATTGAAGTCCAAACATCTTAAAGTTGTTGAGGTTGACAAACATTGGTTTTAGAACATTGGAGAAGAGCACAATTTTTCCATGCCTTTTTTCTATTTAGTAAATATGGTGCATAAGAGGAAGATCTATGCTGGATTGGGCCAATGACATAATCTTGGTCTCAATTTTGGACAAGAGAGCCTTCAAGAAAAGAAAAGAAAACATATTTCTAAACCAGAAGAATCTCTACGGTTTGAAAAGAGGCGCTTAAGGGTCAGAAAGGGCAGATTCTAGTCTAGCCCTTGACAGTCGGCTCCCCTTCAAGCAAGCCATAATGGGAGTTGAAGTCCAATCCATTCTAGACTGAGGAAAGGCCTTGAGTTTTCTGCAAGAAAATTTCATTCAAAGCTAACTGCCAGGATAAAAATTCTGGTCCAGGTTGCTTTCCTTCATAAGGAAATTGGAAATCGTGGGTAGTCCTCGACGTACGACCCCAAGTGAGCCCAACATTTCTGTTGCTAAGTGAGACAGTTGTTAAGTGAATTTTGCCCCATTTTATTGACCTTTCTCGATACAGTTGTTAAGTGAATCAAATCAAAAGCAAGTGAGCCCAACGTTTCTGTTGTTAAATGAGACATTTGTCAAGTGAGTTTTGCCCTGTTTAATGACCTTTCTCGCCACCGTTGTTAAGTGACTCGTTGCACTTGATAAGTTAGTAACTCAGTTGTTCAGTGAATCTGGCTCCCCCATTGACTTGGCTTGTCAGAAGGCCTCAAAAGTTGATCACATGACCCCGGGACAGTGCAAAAGATCATAACTATGAGTCCGTTGCCAAGCATACAAATTTTTTTTCTGTGTCGTAATTTTGTAGAGTTCACCAAACAGACTGTTGTAAATCAAGGACAACCCCTATATACTCAGCTTCAATTATATATTTGTATATTTTTAAAATCCTCTTTTATGTTCTTTGAAGTGATGTATCCCAACCTCTTTCTTGGTTATTACCTTTAAAGCCTTACATGGCTCAGGGCCAGGTTATCTTCGAGACCGCCTTCTACCACATAGCTCCCAGAGACCGGTAAGATCCCACAGAGTTGGTCTCCTCCGGGTCCCGTTAGCTAAACAATGCCGGCTGGTGGACCCGCGGGGGAGGGCCTTCTCTGTGGCTCCCCCAGCTCTCTGGAACCAGTTACCTCCTGAGGTCCGGACCATCCCCACCCTATTGGCCTTCCGAAAAGCGGTGAAGACCTGGCTTTTCCGGCAGGCCTGGGACCGTTGATCTCGCTGTTGCAATCGTGTGAGATCCGGCCATAAATGGTGTGAACAGGTTTTAATGTTTTAATTTTTAAATGTTTTTATAATGGTTTTTTAAACGCATTGTAAGCTGCCCTGAGTTTTCGGAGAAAGGCAGCATATAAATTGAAATAATTAAATTAAATTCTGATGCTACTGCTTTGATGGAAGCAACGTGAGAAGAACAGTGGGCAGAATTGAAAACTGTTGCAACATGGCAGTTTCAAACTTCATAAAGGGAGGGAAAGAGCCTTCAGGAAGCTTGGCATGTAGAATATCTCCTTTAATTTATCATCCCCTTTATTTGGTGTTTTTTTTTTTTATTATTCTCGGTCTTCTAAGCAAAGAGCCAAGAAAGAAAGAAAGAAAGAAAGAAATAACAATATTGTTGGATGCCAGTCTTATCTTTTTTTTTTTCTTTCTTTCTTAGAAGCGTCAAGAGCTGCAACGGCCACATTAAGGAGTGGAAACTTGATTAGGTAGAGATAATCCAGCATATTTGTGCTAGAGTCTTTATTGCTTTGCTTGATTTCTCACCCTTCTGAGCTATCTGTGGGGGAGAAAATAGACCGGGAAACCAAGACACAAGAGACAACGTTGGTAATAGCAGAAGTTTTTCATTCAATAGAATATATATATATATATATATATATATATATATATATATCTTGTATCAAGGATTGTGGGAATGGCCTTGATCTGGTTGTCATGCTTCCAGGAAGGCATTTCTATCACAACAGGGAGGTGTGTGTATGTCTTCACACACACACACACACACACACACACACACAGAGGTAATCCTCAATTTACGACTAGTTGTGGGCTGCTGGGGGTTTGCAGGGGTTCGGGAGAACTTCTAGCTAAGATTCTGTGCAGTTCGAAGAACCGTCAAATCCCACTCCTGGCTGGCCCCACCCACCCTGCCCCTCCCCTCCCAGGAGTCCCCACGTGGCCTGTTTTGGATGCAGGTAAGTGCATGGCACATGTGGATGCTCGGGGAGGGCGAAAAACAGGCCTACCGGAGGTTTGGGAAGTTCGAGGGCCTCCGGAGCCTGGGGAGGTCGTTTTCGCCCTCCCAGAGTCTCAAGGAAAGCCTCTGGAGCCTGGGGAGGGCAGAAAGCCCCCCCTCCCGCCGTGCTGTAGGAGGCCGACTTGGCCACGCCCACCATGGCCACGCCTACCCCGCAACCGGGCAGAGAACCCCTTGCTAAAATTTTTGAAGCCCACCCCTGCTTACGGCTGCAATTGAGCCCAGCATTTCTGTTGCTCAGTGAGACATTTGTGAAGTGGATTTTTGCCCCGTTTTACGACCTTTCTTACCACAGTTGTTAAGTGAATCACTGCTGCTCTTTTTTTAAAAAAAATTTTTTAATTTATATGCCACCCTTCTCCGGAGACTCAGGGCAGCTTACAATGCGCTAAGCAATAGCCTTCATACTTTTGTATATTTATACAAAGTCAGCTTATTGCCCTCATAAACTGGGTCCTCATTTTACCCACCTTAGAAAGGATGGAAGGCTGAGTCAACCTTGAGCCTGGCGAGATTCGAACCTGCAGTAATTGCAGGCAGCTGGTATTAATAACAGGGTGCTTTAAACCACTGTACTACCAAGGCTCTTAAATTAAGGGCACGGTTGTTAAGTGATACCCGTTGTAATTTGAAAGAAGACGCTCAAATATTGGTGCCCCAGGCACCACTGTACCCACCTAATAAATACCAACACCTGACTTAAATTATAGGGGGGAAAAATAAAAATTACAGGTAGTTCTTGACTTATGACCACAATTGAGCCTCAAATTTCTGTTGCTAAGCGAGACAGTTGTTAAGTGAGTTTCTCCCCATTTTATGACCTTTCTTGCCACAGTTGTTAAGGGAAGCACTGCAGTTGTTTAGTAACAGGGTTGTTAAGTGAATCTGGCTTCCCCATTGACTTGGCTTGTTGTCAGAAGGTCCCGAAGGGCACTGCAAACGTCGTAAATATGAGTCAATCACCAAGCATCTGGATCTTGATCACATGACCATGGAGATGTTACAGTGGTCGTAAGTGTGAACAAAGGTCATAAGTCACTTTTTTTCAGTGCTGTTGTAACTTTGAACAGGTTGCAAAGCGAACTGTTGTAAGTCGAGGACTACCTGAAAAGGATGGAAATTCATTCAAGGAAACATTTCCATCCTTTTTCATGGAGTGGTGCGGTGGCCTAGAGGTGGAGCTCTCGCCTCACAATCAGGAGGCTGTGAGTTCAATCTGAGGTAGATATTTCTCTCTCTGGGCATAATGAGAATGTATCCTCCGCATTGGCGACAGGAAGGGCATCCGGCCAGTAAATACTCTGCTAGCTCCATTCAGTTGCCCAGACTCCACCCTGCAAGAGACCATGGGGTTGTTAAAAGATGATGATTTCCTTTTTTTTTTCATCCAAAGTATTTATTTTGTTGAAGGGAGACACATTGAATTTGGCAGCTAGTGTATTTGCTTCAAGTCGTGCCGTTCTAAGAGAAAGTCCATGGAATCCATTTGGAAGTTGTTATTACAGTTTGGTGGATGGCACATCATCGGCCAGATGTTTAGGCAGGATTTGGCATGTTCATCCACCTATCCAGTGCTTCCCAAGGATCTGGGATAGGCAGATGTGGCTGTTTGATGGTGTTACAGATAATCGTCTCAGGATGTAAGCTGTTCCAAGGCAAGCTGCCTTTTGCAATTGACTGCTGGTGAATTTTTCAATGCCGATAATATTCAAATGGCGCTCCAGATATTTTGGGATTGCACCAGGGGTGGGTTCTACTTACCTTTACTACCGGTTTGCATCGTGCCCCCGTGCGCGTGCTCTTCTGCGTGTGCGCAGAAACTTCTGTACATGCGCAGATCACTTATGATGACATCCAGGTCAGTGGGCGGAGCCTCCCACCAGTTTTACTACCAGTTCTTGCGAACCGGACCAAACCGGGGGCAACCCACCACTGGATTGCACCCAAGGCATCTATGACTATTGGGACTATCTTTGCTTTCTTTTGCCAGAGTCACTTTTATTTCTATTTCTCTTGCAGTGACATGGAAAAAAAATATGGAACAAACTTGAGATTAGACCAGCGAATTTAGCCTGGACTGAATTTGCCAGTTCTTAGTAGAGAAAACATATTTGTTTTCCTCACCTCTTGAAGGAACTATCAATATCTATATGCTCAGGGTGGCTGGCAGTCTAATTATTTTTTTCCATCCGTTCCTGTTACCCTGGCTTAGAAAGCAGCAATATTGGAACCTGAAATATTCAGTCCATCACTAACGCTGCGAGACTTAACGGCACGCGGTCTCTCCCGATTCGCTCATCAATTAAATTTAATCTGAATTCAATTGCCCTTTTAACAGCGTGATGATGACCGCAAGGATGAAAACCTGAACAGAATGGAACCATATTTGATACAGGAAGGAAAAAAAAAAATCCTGCAAGAGAAAATGGAAAAGGAGCTGAATCTGGATGGGGTTGCGGAGGAAACAGTTCTGCATGCATCCCTTACGGGGGAAACATCTGGCCAGCGGTTAGGAAGGCTACTGACAGATCCTTCTAAGCCAGGGGTCCCCAACCTTTCGGACCTCAGGGACCACTAAATTCATAATTTTAAATCCTGTGGACCGCTAATATGATCTGCCTAATGACTGGCTGGGTGGGTGTGGCTAGATGGGCATGTGACTGGGTGGGCGTGGCCAAATCAATGTCACTCATGTCAAGGGGCGCCTCGCCAGCTTCTGCTCGCCCCTCCCCGCCCCCTTCCCTCTCAGCCACTCCTCGCCTGCCTGCCCGGGCTCCTTAGGGCCCCAACAGGAAGCAGTTGTTGGAGCTAAGCAGCCACCACGGGAAAGAGTTGGCAAAACAGCTGGGTCAGTTCAAATTGGATCTGACCGAGAAGGAGGCTCAGCAGAAGCACCTCACTGAGGACTAGGAGCATAGGCTTTCCAAGCAGAGGGAAGACCTGTGGGAGTGCAAGGCCAGGTACCGGCGCCTGGAGGCTCAGCGGACTGAGATGGTCAGCCGGTTCCAGGCCATGATGCTGTCCCACAGGAACGAGGCCCTCCGGCTCTTCGCCACCAACGGCGCTTCCCTCCAGCCTTCGCCCAAAGCCCCACACCAGGAGGCTGAAGCAGACCCCAAGTCTGAATTTCTGCCCCCCTCCGACCCACACAAAAAGACCCCAAAAGGGGAGACTCTCTGCAGCAACACAAACGTCCATTGCACGTATCTGTCCCAGGAGTCGTAGTTTGAGGACCCCTGATTTAGTGCAATATAAAAAATGCAAATAATTTTCTCACGGACCACAGGTGGCACATGGAGCCATATCGGTGGGCACACGAGCGTTGCCCTAGCTCAGCTCCAGGGCGCATGCCAGCTGATTTTCGGGCCTTCCGGTCCTACCGGAAGCCGGGAAACGGGCCTTTTCTGGCCTCCGGAGGCTTCCAGGGGGGGTGGGGAAGGCCGTTTTCACCCTCCCCAGGCTCCAAGAAAGCCTTTGGCGCCTGGGGAGGGTGAAAAACAATCCTACCATGCCATCATGTGCCAAAAGTGGGGGGAGAATGGGGGAGTTGTGTGCTCATGCATGGGGGGTGGGGTGCAATGAATTATGGGTGTGGGCACGCATGCGCATGACCTCCCCACATTCCCCCCTTTTTTGGCACGCGACAGCAAAAAGGTTAGTCATCACTGCCCTATACCAATTCAGACAAATGACTGTCCAGTCTCTTCTTTAAAACCTCCAGTAATGAAGCATCCACAACTTCTGAAGGCAACGTCTGTTCCACTGGTTAATTGTCCTCGCTGTTAGGAAGTTTCTCCTTAACGCATGCACCTATATCTATAGATATATACACTGGTCGTTAGTCTGGTCTCGACTAACGACCAGAACTGAGCTCAACATTTCTGTTGCTAAGGGAGACATTTCTTAAGAGAGTTTTATGCCCCATTTTATGACCATATTTGCTACAACGGTTAAGCGAATCCCTGCGGTTATTAAGCGAGTCACGCAGTCGTTAAGTGAATCTGGTTTCCTCCCCCCTCCCCTTGACTTTGCTTGTCAGAAGGCTACAAAAGGTCACTACACTGAACTGTTGTAAGTCAAGGATCACATGTTTAGCACCTTTAACTGCGTGGGGGAGGGAAAAAACCCAGGTTGAAAACCAACCAGATTTTGCACGGTGTGCGAATGGCATGCTATGTCATTTAGCGTAAAACGTCGTGCCAACATAGTTGATTGGAATTTGGATGGTGGATTTAGAAGCACGGCCTTCGAATGTGTCTTTTTGCATAATGTAGAGTTAACAGCTTTCTAGTCTGGAATAAACATCTTACTTTAAGGTGGAATTAGTGCAGACTGCAAAGACCCAACTTTATCAGCTGTTTCACCCCACAAATGTGGGGCCATCAGATAAGTGAAGAATGCAATTTCCTTTCCTGACTTGTGCATATCGGCGCAGATGAAGTACCCCTTTCAGCAAATTTGATTTCCTCCCCTCGGTAGAAAATTGCCCTTTTAAACAAGCGTGGCGTGGATAAAAGCTTTTTTATGGATTTTTCTAAGTTGCTTCTAAAAACAGCCAAGCCACTCGGTGGTTTTTTTTAAAATTTATTTATTTATTTTCCCCCAAAAAAATGTTGGGAATAGATTGAAAATAAATCTGTTTGTATGTCTAATGTCTCCTCTTCAATTATTTAATAACTGCTGGACAGGGGAGAGAAAATTAAGGATTAGGCCACATTCGGCTTTATCACACCGTGCCAAGGTGTCGGAGGTTTAGGTAAACCCAAGTCAACTTCCTAGAGATATATGGGGTTTATTATTATTATTTTTATTATTATTGGTCCAGAATTGACTCCAAGCATTCTCCTACAAGGTTCAAATTAAGATTTTTTTCTGGGATAAATCGAGACAGCCGACTTGGCTATAAGCAGTAGGTGTTCCAGTAATTCCATCTTTTTTAGCTGTAGGCATTTCTCATGAACAAGTTTAAGAAAAATAAAAAAAGGTTGGGAAAAATTGCCCCAAATGTAATTTAAGTCAGAGAATGTGGAATCATTGACAATGATGAGAAGGAAGCAGTAGCAATCTGGCTCTTGGGTCTCAATTTTTTCCTCGATGCTTAGTTGTATATGTTGGCGTTGAGTTTTGCTACTGATTTACCTACCCCAGTAAGGTTCCCCTCGCACATATGTGCTAGTCGTTCCTGACTCTAGGGGGCGGTGTTCATCTCCGTTTCGAAGCCGAAGAGCCAGCGCTGTCCGAAGACGTCTCCGTGGTCATGTGGCCAGCATGACTCAATGCCAAAGGCGCACGGAACGCTGTTCCCTTCCCACCAAAGTGGGTCCCTATTTTTCTACTTGCATGTTTTTATGTGCTTTCGAACTGCTAGGTTGGCAGAAGCTGGGACAAGTAATGGGAGCTCACCCCGTTACGTGGCACTAGGGATTCGAACCGCTGAACAGCCGATCTTTTGATCGACAAGCGCAGCCTCTTAGCCACTGAGCCACCACGTCCCTAAATTGTTAAATGTAGCTTGCTTAAAAATCAGCTGTGGCCGCACAAGGTATGAGTTGAAAGTTAGGATGGCCAAGCAATAGATTTTTCCAATATGCTAAGCTAAACCCAAGCAAACAACATTGTGGCTTACCACAAGTTATAACCTGGCCAATATAAGGTATCTGGTGACATTTATGTTTATTAAAGCTTGAGAGCTGGTTTCTTCCTCTCTTTTTGACTAACTCTACCATCTCTGAAGCAATGGTCCAAGAAGAATAGGTTGTGCCGTCTCCTTGGATTTGAATGCTTACCTGGAGAAAGGTTTGAAAGCTTTCCTTTTTTTAATTTTAGTTTGCTTTTTTTAATCATTTCCTCTCCCTGTTTTAATTTGAGAAGCAAAGGTGCATCGGGAAATAAACTGAATGGCGTGCAGTTCTTACTGGGAAAGACAAGAAGAAAGATTTGTAACTGGTATTTTAGGAAGATAGGAAAAATGGATCTACGGGAGGCCGTCTCTGGCTGGAACTTGTAATCCCTTCTGATGGTTAAGCAAACACAGGATAGTCTAGGACAGAGGTCTTCAAACTTGGCAGCTTTAAGACTTGTGGACTTCAACTCCCAGAATTCTGGGAGTTGAAGTCCACAGTCTTTTTTTTATAAAAACATATTTTATTAACTTTTAAACAAACAAAAAACAAAAACATAAGTACAAAAATACAAAGAAGAAAATTTTTCTGCAGAACTGTGACCTTTTACATGACATATCGCTATTCAGTTCTTATACTCTATGCACTTTATTTCATCAAACTCTATTATATCTGAATCTATTTTATTTTTCTGTTTTCAATCCATTTGTACCATTTCTCCCATGATACATAATACTCCAAGTCTGTTGTTCCTTTCAATTCCGATGTTAGTTTGTCCATTTCAGCGCAATCAAAGTTTTTTTTGATTATTAAGTCATCGGAGGGCATCCTTGCATTCTTCCGTAGTCTTAAATAGTCTTAAAGCTGCCAAGTTTGAAGACCTCTGGTCCAGGAGATTAAGGCCCTTGCACTTGAAGGATGCTAAATTCAAATCTAGAAATTGGACTAGTTTTTTTTTTTTCCACTCCTCTTCTATCTCCCAGAAGATAGAATCCATTAGGGCAGTTTTCTACACAAATATATTTTATTATTTTGTGTGAGAACAAATATCGCCCCGCTCTAGAGGGACAGCATTTGGGGAACCTAATCAAAAGAAATTTGATAGACTAGAATAGAATAACGGAGTTGGAAGGGACCTTGGAGGTCTTCTAGTCCAACCCCCTGCTTAGGCAGGAAACCCTACACCACTTCAGACAAATGGTTATCCAACATCTTCTTAAAAACTTCCAGTGTTGGAGCATTCACAACTTCTGGAGGCAAGTTGTTCCACTGATTCATTGTTCTCACTGTCAGGAAATTCATCCTTAGTTCTAGGTTGCTTCTCTCCTTGATTAGTTTCCACCCATTGCTTCTTGTCCTGCCTTCAGGTGCTTTGGAGAATATCTTGACTCCCTCTTTTTTGTAGCAGCCCCTGAGATATTGGAACACTGATAGATGAAGGGAAGAGAGAGGGAAAGGGGAAGGGAAGGAGAAGGGAAGAGGGGAAGAGAAGAGGCGAAAGGAAACATATATTTTGTGGGAAGATATTTTGTGGATACGAAATCTAAAAAACACAAGAACTAAATAAAGGGGTGAAGGAACTTGTAAAATTCCTAAGGGGAAGGAGAGACAATAATGTAATTATCTGTTGAAAAGAAGGTCAGAAGTCAACTATATCAACTTTGGTTTTCTTTTTTGTTTCATTTTCCCTTTTTTCCTGGAAGTGCTGTTTAGATTTGGAAGCAAAGGGATATTGGGTCCAATCAATAAATTAGAATTTGTATTGTGAATTCAAAATCATCTTTATCAATCTGACGTGGTCCCTATGATTTCACAGTTCTAGAAATCTATAGACTACAGATAGTCCTCAACTTACAACTCCAATCGGGATTGGAATTTTGGTTTATTAAGTGGTGTGGTCGTTAAGCGAGTCCTCATAGGACCTGACACAACCTTCCAACTATTTTACACACAGTTGTTAATTGAACGTGAGAGTCATTAAATGAATCATGTGGTCATTAAGAGAATCCAGCTTTCCTAGTTGGTTTTGCTTATCACAAGTTGGCGAGAAGTTCGCAAATTGCGATCATGTTGACCGCAAGATGCTGCAATGATAGTAAACGTGAGTTGGAAATCAAGAGCCCAAATTGTAACCCTGAGGGGGTTGTGATGGTTGTAACTTTTGTGAGGGTTTTTGTAAGTGACGCTCCCTTTTTTCTGAACCTTTTGTAAGTTCGAACTGCTGTTAAACAATCGGTCTACCTGTATGATATTCTGAACTGGGCCTTTCCAAGATGGGAAAAAGCCTTTTTTGGGGTGGGATTCGTTCTACACGCTCCACTTCTTAGTGGAGTTGAACTGAACTGAACTGAACTGAAGAACTTCTCAGATGACAAATGAAACTCCAGTTGCCTTTTGAAAAAAGCACTTTTGGGACAACCTTAGAGGCAGTAGAAAAATCTTAAAGCTACTTTGTGAAAATGAAATCTTTCCTCTTGCCCAATCAATAATGGATACTCACCGTAGTAGTGTGACTGATTTTTGCACCTCAATTACAACAGGTAATGCAAACATTTTTTATGATTTGTTTATCGATAGTTTTCTTTTAGTGTTGAATTTGACAAAGAAATAAATTATGTTTGTCGATTAAAACATAAATTCAACACAAAAATAGTTTGTCGGGAAGGCGACTGCCTGTGAAGGCTCCTGGATTGGGGCTGAAAGGCAAAAGTGGAGCGGAATGCTCCGTCCCATAATTGGGTAGACCGAGTATCCCTAATTAAAAACAAAAAACACTTCGTTTTCTTTTAGGTCCACTGTGATGGAATGTAGTCTGGATTCCCAGGAGGGAGGGGCTGCATTCCAGAGGAGCAAGAGACAAGTCAGTTCGATAACATAGTTTGTGTGAGAGAAAGAGGGGGAAGACAGCTGCTCCCTAATACTTCCCCGAGTATATATTTGATGTAGGCTTCTTTGGTTTGGCAAGATTCTGTCTATAGGTGAGGGATACAAAAACTGTGTTTGGATGAACCACAATGTGTCGTTTTTGTGTTTTTGGAGCCTGAGTTCTGAATGAATAATGTTTAACGGAAGATTTGCGTTTCATTCATTATCTATGCTTGTTCTCCTTCTCTCTCTCTCTCTCTCTCTCTCTCTATGCCCCCACTTCTTCCTTTCTGGGAATTAACTTGTCACTGGAGGAGTTGTACGTAAAGGGTATTTGTTGTGAGGTTGTGAATGCATGTACAAACTTGTGTACATTTGATTTGTGAAGCCTTAAATGAGTTTGATTTTATTTATGGTTACACACTCGGATGTGTTAACAGAGTCACCCACATTCGCATTTCCAGACTTATGTAAAATCTACTGCAGCTGCAGGGCAAAAATATAAAACTTTCATGAGACACATAAAATATACAAAATGCTATTAATATTTAATACAATTTGCAGCAGTCAATGAGTGCAATCAATGTTTATTAATTAAGCTATTCTGGCTGTGTGTGTATGTTTTTTTTAAAGTGCTTTGTATCAGATTTGGAATAAGCTTCTTACATTGAACCACAATTGTACTGCACAGGGCAATTATACTGATTAATTAGAGTATTTTTTTCCCCTTTAACTTGGGGTATTTTTTGTTTTGTTTTTTTGCTGTCCCCATTTGGAATCAGGTGTGGATTTAAAACAAGAGGGGTGGATTTTATTCTCTGCACTTTTTTTTCCCCCCAAGGAAGGGGCAATGTTTTTAGAAATGTTTCATAGTGATAAGTCAGAAAGCAACTTTGCCCCTGCTTTGGGTGGAGAGGTTTATATTGTGTTACATTTCCATAAAATCCAGAATGTACGGAGCTTGGAGGAATCTATTTTGTTTGTTTGTTTGTATTTCACCTTTATTGGTTTCATAAATAACTCAAGATGACGAACATATCCAACACTCCTTCCTCGTCCTATGATTCAGGAGGCTAGAAGCGAATGGGATTTGAGGAGGAGGAGGAGGAGGAGGAGAAGGAGATGGAGGAGGAGGAGGAGAAGGAGAAGGAGAAGGAGAAGGAGAAGGAGAAGGAGAAGGAAATAAAGTAAACAAAAGAGGAGGAGGAGAAGGAGGAGGAGAAGAAGAAGATAAAGTAAACAAGAGAAGGAGAAGGAGAAGGAGAAAGAAATAAAGTAAACAAAAGAGGAGGAGGAGGAGAAGAAGAAGAAAACAAAAGAGAAGGAGAAGGAAATAAAGTAAACAAAAGAGGAAGAGGAGGAGAAGGAGGAGGAGGAGGAGGAGGAGGAGGAGGAGGAGAAGAAGAAGAAGAAGAAGAAGAAGAAGAAGAAGAAGAAGAAGAAG
>WNWU01000037.1:1839455-1849545 GCA_012654045.1 Ptyas mucosa
CTTCTTCTTCCCTTCTTCTTCTTCCTTCTTCCTTCTCCTCCTCCTCCTCCTCCTCCTCTTCTTCTTCTTCTCTTCTTCTTCTCTTCTTTTTCTTCTTCTTCCCTTTTCCTTCTCCTCTTCTCCTCCTCCTCCTCTTCTTCTTCTTCCTCTTCCTCTTCCTCTTCCTCTTCCTCTTCTTCTTCTTCCTCCTCCTATTCTTCTCTTCTGCTTCTTCTGCTCCTCCTTCTTCTACTCCTCCTCCTCCTTCTATTCTTGCAGGTGCAGGGTCCACTTTTTTCATCATTGAACACCACTTTGCACGGTCAGCTGCATCTCCAGGGCCCGTGACTTGCATGTCTTTGTTGATGGTGTCTTGCCTTCTCTGTTTTGGGTGCCCGTGAGGTCGCCGGCCATTGACTTCTACTTGGTAGGCAGTCTTGGCCATGGTGGAAGGTGCTGCTCTCAGGACACGTCCATACCAGCGGAGCCGGCCTTCTCTCATCTTCTCTAGAATCAGTGTGCCACACCCAAAACGTTGTCGAATGTTGTCATTTGTGATGTGGTCAAGAAGGAAGATGCCCGATATCCAATGGAGAATTCGCATTTCCATGGCATGGAGAGAGCTTTCGGTCTCTGTTGTTGCTGCCCAGCCTTGAGTGCCATAGAGCGCAACAGTAAAATTGTAAATCTTAGATTTAAAACGGGTTAGCATTCGTCCATCACATAACACACCGGTGAGTTCTCGCCAATGCATCCAGGCTGCATTCAGCCTTGCTCACACCTCGCCATTGATGTCGCCATCGCCTTGGAGGTGGGATCCCAGATACCGAAAAATGCCCACCTTCTTTAGGTTTTCGCCATTGATTTGAAGAGGAAGGGGAAGAAAACAGACTGCAGCTACGTAAATGCATGCAAAAGCCCAGCAGACTTGACCCCGTCCTCTTGCTGGCTATATCGTCCTTCAAGGCTTCTTGTACTCCTTTTTCAACTACGTTCCAGATAATGGATCTTTGTCTTTGGCTGTTTAATGGCTGGATTTGCCCACTAGGCTTAAGCAGTTTAGTTAACGCTAGCAACTATGTTCATGCAACGTGGAAAAGCTTTCCGCTTGTAAAACTCACTTGGCTTTTTCAAAGCTTAGGGTGTAAACAAACTCAAGGCTCCTTGGTTGATTTATGATGCAATGTTTGGGGCGAGCACTAAGTGTCTTTTGAGAGAAAAAAAACACTTTTGAGGCAACCATAACCTGGATGACTGAGGAACTCCAACCGGACTTTCTGGTTTTTCTTTGAAGACGTTTCGCTTCTCATCCAAGAAGCTTTTTCAAGCTCTGGGTGATTTCAGCTCTTGGAGTATGTGTGTTCAAAACCTCAATGGTGAAATTAATCTGTCTTATTCTTTCATTGAGAAGTTGGAGCTGTGCTTTCTGCAGGCTGTTTTGTGTCCTGTGTTCCTTCACAAGAACAAGCTGTTGGGGATGAGTCTGTGCTGTCTGCATCTCAAAATCAAGCTCATATGGTTCCCGTAGTCTGCCATTTTTTCCCCAGAAATCCGTTCATATCATATCAGGTCTGTGGGCATGGCTTATTTTGTGGGCGTGGCTTGATGGTCATGTGACGATTCTTTAGGATTTAGCAGAGGTACTGGTCTACCAGGCTTTTAACTGCTTGCAGAGCTGTACCGATTTACTCATGTATTTTTGCAGGCACTGATCTACTCATGTATTTTTGCAGGCATCGGCCTACTCATTTGTTTTCTTTTAACACTGATCAGCTGTAGGGCGGCCCTTTGAAGCCCCACGGCAAGAGTTTAAACAGTTTTTTCCCTCCTGGGACTCAGGAGGCAACAATAGATTGGGGTGGGGGACAAATAAAAGGTAAGATTGGGGAGGGGGTGGAGGGGCGCGGGGGGGCAGAACCAGTTCGGTGATGTCATATCGTCACCGCTACCGGCTCGGGAGAACCAGGCCGAACCGGGAGGAACCCACCACTGGTTCATATTCCCGCACCATTCGAAGGGTGTTGATCCCAAAGGGCATCGCTAAAGGTCTATGGAGATTCTCAGTCATCCAGAGATCCATGGTTTCTTTTTGTTATTTATTTATTTATATTTATATTTATATGCCGCCCTTCTCCGGAGACTCAGGGTGGCTTACAATGCATTGAGCAATAGCCTTCATACTTTTGTATATTTTATACAAAGTCAGCTTATTGCCCCCACAAACCGGGTCCTCATGGTTGACCCAAAGGTGCTTTTTTTTTTCAAGAGGCAACTGGACTTCCTGGTTTTTCTTTGAAGACCTTTCGCTTCTCATCCAAGGGGCTTCTTCAGCTCTGATTGGATTCCCCATTCCCCACCATTCTCCAGTCAGAGCTGAAGAAACTTTTTGGATGAGAAGCGAAACCTCTTCAAAGAAAGTTCAGTTGCCTCTTGAAAAAGCACCTTTGGGTGTAGCGGTTAAGATACTGAATTAGGACTAAGATCCTGGTTTGTGCCTCAATCATGGAAGGTCACTGGCGACTTTGGGCCAGGCAATCTTCTCACCTCAAGGGTTCCTGATATTTTAGGGTTCACTTCAGGGGTGAAATCCAGCAGGTTCTGGAGAACCTGTAGAGGAAATTTTGAGCAGTTCGGGGAACTGGTAAATACCACCTCTGGCTGGCCCCAGAGCAGGGTGGGAATGGGTATTTTGCAATATCCTTCCCCCAGGAGTGAGGAGGAAATGGACATTTTGCAATATCCTTCCCCTGGAGTGGGATGGGAATAGGGATTTTGCAGTATCCTTCCCCTGGAGTGGGGTGGGAATGGGGATTTTGCAGTATCCTTCCCCTGGAGTGGGGTGGGAATGGGGATTTTGCAATATCCTTCCCCTGGAGTGGGGTGGGGATTTTGCAGTATTCTTCCCCTGGAGTGGGGTGGGAATGGGGATTTTGCAGTATCCTTCGCCTGTAGTGGGGTGGGAATGGAGGTTTTGCAATATCCTTCCTCTGTAGTGGGGTGGGAATGGAGTTTTTGCGATATCCTTCCTCTGTAGTGGGGTCGGAATGGAGTTTTTGGAATATCCTTCCCCTGGAGTGGGGTGGGAATGGGGATTTTGCAATATCCTTCCTCTGGAGTGGGAAGGGGATTTTGCAGAATCCTTCCCTCAGGAATGGGGAGGGAATGGGGATTTTGCAGTATCCTTCCCCTGGAGTGGGGTGGGAATGGAGATTTTGCAATATCCTTCCCCTGGAGTGGGGAGGGAATGGAGTTTTTGCAATATCCTTCCCCTGCTACATCCACCAAGCCACACCCACCAAGCCACACCATGTCCACCAAGCCACGCCCACAGAACCAGTAGTGAAAAAAATTGAATTTCACCACTGGTTCACTTGTAATGTTGGGGCACCCGTTTATCAAAAACTGCAAACTGCTGAAATTGCTCTCTACCAGCCCTCTAACTGCAGGGGCCAAGATATTATGATCTGTGCTTGTTTCTGGGGCTTTTTTTTTTTTAAAGGGCACAATTTCAAGAAAAGCATTGGAATGCGTCCATCCCTCGTTTTCAGTTTTTAAAGGGTGGCCTTTAGGGTTTTCACAGGCCCAGTGACAACTCTGTCGATACAGATGATGTTAGAAGCTGGCGTGTGCAGCATGCTCGCTTAATTTATTTTTTAATAATAATCTTTAAAAAGTTAAATAGCTAAACGTTTATAGGGGCGTAGAGTCTACGACGGTGTCGTTTGGACACACTGCTACTTGCGGATTGCCTACCATTTTGTAAGCTTCCTAGGATCTATTCGAGTAGGCTGCTATAACAAATTGAAATTATTACTGTTGCTAGGTGCATCGACAACATTTCCATCTTTCCATCACAAAAGGCCAAAATCTTTGGATCTGAATACAGAATAACAGAGTTGGAAGGGACCTCGTAGGATATCTAGTCCAACCCCCATTCCGCCCAAGCAGGAAACCCTACACTATTTCTGACAAATGACAGTCCAGTCTCTTCTTGAAAGCTTCCAGTGATGAAGCTCCCACAACCTCTGAAGGCAACTTCTGTTCCATGGGTGGATTGTTCTCATTGTCAGAAAATTTCTCCTTATTTCTGGGGGGGGGAGAGGGGGAGGGAGGAATTTTTGCTACCGGTTCTCCAAACCACCCACCGCCATCACTACCGGATCGGGCGATCCGGTCCGAACCGGGAGCATTTCACCCCTGCTTCTCTCTCTTTCTCTCTGAACCCTGCTGTGTCGTTCCTCTCTCCGTCATCTGCTCCATGTTCCTGGTTCTTCCTCTGAGGTTTGTTTCTCTCTTCCAGTCCTCATGTTCTTCCTACTTTCTCGTTTGTCCCGATGTCCCACTTTTATTCTCTCTCCAAACTTGGTATCATAATTATATCATTCGCAATTAAGTATTCCGTGACCCACATTTGGAATCCCCAGATGACTTAACGTTGCTTTCAATTTGAGTTTCAGTCACCTTATTAAATATATATTTCATTTGACATTCCAGGGTTTGTTTGTTTTTTTAAAATGGCATCACAGGTTGTCCTCGACGTACGACCACAAAATTTATGTTGCTCAGTGAGAAATTTGTTAAAGGAGTTTTGTCCCACTTTATGACTTCTCTTGCCATGGTTGTTAACGCGAATCACAGCAGTTGTTAAGTAAGTAACACGGTTGTTAAGTGAATCTGGCTTCCTCCTTGACTTTCCTTGTCCGAAGGTCGCAAAAGGAGATCACATGACCCCAGGGACACTGCAACCGTCGTAAATGTGAGTCTGTTGCCAAGCGCCCAAATTCTGATCATATGACTAAAGGCAGTGATGGGATCTAAGTAATTTAACAACCGGTTCTCTGCCCTAATGATTTCTTCCAATAACCAGTTTGCCAAACTGCTCAGAAAGTTAACAACCGGTTCTCCCGAAGTGGTGCGAACCGGCTGAATCCCACGGCTGCTACAATCTTAAGTGTGAGAACCAATCATACACAGGTCACTTTTTTTTTGTGCCATTTGAATTTCAAACAGTCACTAAATGAATGGTTGTAAGTTGAGGACTACCTTTATGTGAGGAAGAGGGAAGAGCAAAGAAATGCTTCTTAGGGAACCACAAAGGTGCTTTTTTCAAAAGGAAACTGGATTTTGTGTTTGCAATCGTCATAAATATGAAGCAATGGTCAAGCGTCTGAATGTAAATCATGTGACCATTGGCATGCTACAACTGTCATAACAGAGGTGGTATTTAGCCAGTTCATAACGGTTCGAGCAAACAGGTAGCGGCGAGTGCGGGTGAGCCCACCCAGACATAATGCCATCCTATTTAGGCACGTTTTTGAGGGCGGGCGCATGTGCGGAAGGAGCACACATGAGCAAAGCGCATGCGAGAAAGGATGGGCGTATATGTGGAAGGCGTGCATGAGCCAGAGGGGGGTTTCAGCAGGTTCTGACCAGTTCTGGAGAACCGGTAGCAGAAATTTTGAGTAGTTTGGAGAACCGGTTGTAAAAATTCTGACTGGCCCCACCCCCATCTATTCTTTGCCTCCCATGTCCCAGCTGATCGGGAGGTAATGGTGATTTTACAGTATCCTTCCCCTGGAGTGGGGTGGGAATGGTGATTTTACAGTATCCTTCCCCTGGAGTGGGGAGAGAATGGAGATTTTATAGTATCCTTCCCCTGGAGTGGGGAGAGAATGGAGATTTTAAAGTATCCTTCCCCTGCCACACCCACCAAGCCACGCCCACCAAGCCATGCCACTCCCACCAAGCCACACCCACAGAACCGGTAGTAAAAAAATTTGAATCTCACCACTGGCGCGAGTGTAGCAGTGGCAAAAATATGTGAAATCCATCGCTGGTCATAACTAAAAAATGGTCATAAGTCACTCTTTTCAAAAGCCGTTGTAACTTTGAATGGTCACTAAACAAGCTGTTGTAAATCGAGGAATTCCCTGTATTCGAAACAGATCAAGCTCGCTCTGAATAGATCAAGGCTCTCTCTTTTTATTCCACCCCTACGGAACTCAAGTGATCCGGAACAAGATTTTTCTTGTGCAAATTTTAAATTCCCAGCAATTCTGTAATTCAATTAAGCCCCAAAGAGTTTTTTTTAAAAAAATAAATAAATAAAAATAAAACAAAGATACTCTATTATTATTTTCTATACATGATTTCACTGCTTGGTTCCAAAATAAATGAAAAAGTACAGCTGTTCGGTTTGAGTTCATTTATCACTTTATGCAGCATTACACGGTTTTTATGTGTAATCGTATTTGCAGAGAATTTTTATAGCCTGGTTTTCTTTCTTTTCTTTTTTTTTTTCCCCTGCCAGTTAACATCTACGGTATGTACTAGAAGCAGAAGGGAGGTGGGAATGATAAAAATTGCCAATTTTCCTTTTCAAGCAAGCTGAAGAATGTACCATAAATATCAGCATTTATTAGTTTGCCCTTCCAGAGTCGATTTCCAAAATATAATGATGGAAGCCAGCGGTCTTTCCTAATTATCACTGCTTATTGAGTTATGGATTGGCAATGACAATCGTGTGTTTCTTAGAAGGCTTGCAAAAAAAGAAAAAAAAAGAAATCCCAAACAGGTTTGAAAACAAATAAGCCACGTGCTTTAAATGCAAGGAATGAACAGCCGTTCTGCAGAACTGTTCTTTGCCTTAAAAGCAAAAGATAGTCCTAGACTTACATGTTGTGGCCTGTACGCGGCCTGTGCAGCTAGTAGCTGATTCAGACAGCAAGGAGGCTGGCGTGGTGCTGCGCCAGCAGCCTGTGCAGCTGGCACTCGAGTCGGACAATGAGGAGGCTGGAGAAGATGTGGTGCCAGAGGCGGGGATTCAGCCAGGGCCTTCAGAACCTCCAGAAACTCCCATAAGTGAAGAGGAAGAAGAGGAGGAGCCTCTTCTCGATGCACGGGCCCGCAGAGCTGCCAAAAGGCAGGAGTGGCACCTCAGGAGGAGGTCTCCTTGAGAGTAAGGCTTGAGGCTAATTGGCCACTTCCTTATCCTATTTAAGGAGGAACGTCGACTGAAGCAATTTGCAGGGAACAACTTCGTTCACATACCTTTGTGTCTTGTCTTGCTTATCTTATCAGCTTCCTGCAAATTTATTCTGGGCATTCTGCCAACCATAGTAAGCTTTCAGTTATTATTTTTTGAATTCTTGGCAGCTGTTAATGCAATTAATTAATAGCCGTTGTTGTAAAAGACTCATTTATTCAGTAAACTAAGGTTTGAATGGACTTTGTGTGTGCTGCGTTCTTTGGGATCCATAGCTGGGGCAGAACAAGAACGCTTTTTTTCCTTAGAAGCAAAAGGTAGTCCTCGACATACAGCAGTTTGCTTAGCGACCATTCAAAATGACAACGGCACTGAAAAAAAGTGACCTGTGATTGTTTTTTCACACTTAGGACCGTTGCAGCATCCCCATGGTCACGGGATCAAAATTCAGCTGAATGGCAACTGATTCATATTTATGACAGTTGCAGAGTCCCGGGGTCAAGTGATCGATCCCCTTTTGTGACGAGCAAAATTCAATAGGGAATCCAGATTCACTCAACAACCAGGTTGCTAACTTATCAACTGCAGCGATTGACTAAACAACCGTGGCAAGAAAGGTCGTAAAACGAGGCAAAAAACTCACTGAACAAATGCCTCACTTCACGACAGAAATATTGGGCCCAATTGTAGTCGTAAGCGAAGGACTACCTCTTCGATTTAAACTGTGCTTCCAAATTCATTCCGTTTTTAAATGGTGCTTCCCCAGTTCTTTGCGGCCAGGGATCATGTGGGATGTTAAGAGCATGCAGTGGGCACATTCATAAAATGGTTGCCACTCTTTTCGGGGGGGGTTTCCGTTGGTCAGAATGGCAGCAAACCTCCCAGGGGTCTCTCATGCCAGTTGGACTTTTCTGGGGTGCAAAGATATGCAAATGAATATGATGCTTTTTTGGCAGCTCTACTTGAGAGTATATGTCCATGATGGCGAACCTATGGCACGTGTGCCACAGGTGGCATGCGGAGCCATTTCTGTGGGTACGCGAACATTGCCCTAGGTCAGCTGCAGCGCACGTGTGCGTGCCGGCCAGCTAATTTTCAGGCCTTCTGGGCCTACCAGAGGGGCCTCCGGAGGGCCTCCAGGGGGTGGGGAAGGCTGTTTTCACCCTCCCCAGGCTCCAAGAAAGCCTCTGGAGCCTGGGGAAGGCGAAAAACAGGCCTTATGGGCCCACCGGTAACCTTTTTGCCGTTGCGTGCCAAAAGCAGGGGCAGTGTGTGTGGGGGTCGTGCACGCATGCGCAAGGGGGCGGGGCACAGGGGGATTGAATTATGGGTGTGGGCACACACACATGCGACCCCTCCCCCACGCTCCCCACACTTTTGGCACGTGACTGCAAAAAGGTTGGCCATCGCTGGTATAGGTGGTCCTTAACTTGCAACCATTCCTTTAGTGACCGTTCGAAGCTACGTCACTGAAAAAAGTGACTTTTGACCTTATGTCCATTATGACCATTGTAGCATTCCCCATGATCACATGATCAAAAGTCAGATGCTTGGCAATTGACTCAAATTTAGGACGATCGCAGGGTCATGTCCAGAGGTGGTATTCATCCGGTTCGCACCGATCCGGGCAAACCGGTAACAGCAGACCCGCCCACCTGCCCTGGCATAATACCATCCTATTTAGCCACGTTTTCGAGACCAGGTGCATGCGCAGAAGGCATGTGTGAGAGCAAAGCGCATGCACGGAAGGCCAGGCGCACGCACGCACGATGAACCGGTGGTAAAAATATGTGAAACTCACCGCTGGTCATGTGATCCCCTTTTGCGACCTTCTGATAACAAGAAAGTCAATGGGGAAGCCAGATTCACTGAACAACCCTGTTACTAAACAACTGCAATGCTTCCCTTAACAACCGTGGCAAGAAAGGTCATAAAATGGGGAGAAACTGACTCAACAACTGTCTCGCTGAGCAACGGAAATTTGGAGCTCAATTGTGGTCATAAGTAGAGGACTACCTGTAATTCTCTCTCTCTCTCTCTCTTTAAAGTCAGGTATTGGAATTTGTTGGGTGGGTACATTGCAGAGGTGGGTTTCAGCAGGTTCTGACCAGTTCTGGAGAACCAGTAGCGGAAATTTTGAGTAGTTCGAAGAACCGGTAAAGACCACCTCTGACTGGCTCCGCCCCCATCTATTCTCTGCCTCCTGAGTCCCAGCTGATCGGGAGGAAATGGGGATTTTGCAGTAACCTTCCCCTGGAGTGGGGAGGGAATGGAGATTTTACAGTATCCTTCCCCTGCCATGCCCACCAAGCCAAGCCAAGCCAAGCCATGCCCACCAAGCCAAGCCAAGCCACGCCCACCAAGCCATGCCAAGCCATACCCACAGAACCGGTAGTAAAAAAAATTAGAATCCCACCACTGCTACACTGGTCCCGGGAGCACCAATATTTCAGCAATTTCTTTCAAATTACGATGGATATCAGATTACACCTATAAGAAGACCTCCCAAAATCACTGAGATCAGGCTGAACAAAATATTTAACTTCAGTGAGACAGACACAAAACCCTGAAGAGCTTTCGAGGTAATTTACCAACCCTTTGTATTTGGTCCAGAGATAAATCGGCAACTCGTGAAATGTTTTTAAGTACCGGTATCATATGATCTCTTCAAATTGCCCCAGAGAGAAACCTACCTGCCAATTTCTTGTAAACCAGCTGATGCTTGCGAATCATATATACAAAGACAAGTGCTACATAAAATAAGTCGGCTACAACAGCCTCCGTGCAGCCTAAAAAATGAGCTTTGTTTCTTGTCCCATAAGTAAGTAAGTAAGTATGTAAGTATGTATGTATGTATGTATGTATGTATGTGTGTGTGTATGTATGTATATATATATATATATATGCAAAAAATTAAAATCTCGGGTGTTTTCCCGCATCATAGTAAATAAGTTAGTTAAAAATGTTTAAAATTGTGGTTAAAATCTCAGCTTAAAATCTTCCAGTGCTCTGTAAGGAATTTTGGAAGATTTTAAGCTGAGATTTTAACCAGAATTTTAAACATTTTTAACTAACTTATTTACTATGACGCGGGAAAATACCCGAGATTTTAATTTTTTGCACATA
>WNWU01000037.1:1849945-1867463 GCA_012654045.1 Ptyas mucosa
ATATATATATATATCATTAGCCAGGTGCTACCTACGTAAGCCAAGATTTTATGCAGCCCTAGTTCTGTGAAATCTCATTCACAAGTTTCTGGGCTTTTTTTCTTCTAGCAGCCAGCAGACTCTGTGCTGCCCATTGGGAGACTAAAGAAAGAAAAAACATATATAGATATATAGATAGATATTCTTCCTTGCATTTGCTGGTCCGTTTCACTGGCTCTCTAGCCTCACATTCCTCAACTTTGGCAGCTTGAAAATGGGATGGATTTCAATTCCTGGAATGTTTTTTGTTTGATAGTGTTAAAGGTATGATCCTATTAACAGATTAACCGAGTTGGAAGGGATCTTGTAGGTCATCTAGTCCAACCCCCTGCCCAAGCAGGAGATCCTACACCAATTGTGACAGATGGCACTTTGGTCTCTTATCGAAAGCTTCCAGTGATGAAGCTCCGGCAACTTCTGAAGGCAACTTCTGTTCCATGGGTTGATTGTTCCAACTGTCAGAAAACGTCTCCTTGTTTCCAGGTTTCCTTGTTCAGTTTCCATCCATTATTCCTTGTCTGGCCTTCGGGTGCTTTGGAAAATAGCACCCCCCCCCCAAATATTGGAATATTGTTTGCAAAATTGTAAACAACAAACTTAAAGATGTCTGCAAAAAATACAATCTATTTATTTATTTATTTATTCAATTTATATGCCGCCCCTCTCCGAAGACCCAGGGCGGCTCACAATACACTCAAAAAATCACTATAAAAACACCTAAAAATTAAAAACATTAAAGACATTTTTTTAAAAAAAATTATTTATATGCCGCCCTTCTCCGGAGACTCAGGGCGGCTTACAATGCGTTAAACAATAGCCTTCATACTTTTGTATATTTATACAAAGTCAGCTTATTGCCCCCACAATCTGGGTTCTCATTTCACCTACCTTAGAAAGGATGGAAGGCTGAGTCAACCTTGAGCCTGGTGAGATTCGAACTTACAGTAATTGCAGACAGCTGGATGTTAAATGCTGCCTTAGTAGGAGGCATTAGCCTGCTAAGCCACTTAGGCTCCCATTAAAACCCATTTACACCATTCATGGCCAGATCTTGTCAGATCGCAAAGCGAGGTCAATGGCCCCAGGCCTGCCGGAAAAGCCAGGTTTTCACCATTTTCCCGGAAGGCCAGTAGGGTGGGAGCGGTCCTGGCCTCAGGAGGTAGCTGATTCCAGAGAGCCGGGGCAGCCACAGAGAAGGCCCTACCCTGCGGATCCGCCAAGCAGCATTGTTTAGCTGACGGGACCCGGAGGAGACCAACTCTGTGGGATCTTACCAGTCACTGGGAGCTATGCGGTAGAAGACGGTCTCGAAGATACCCTGGCCCTGAGCCATGTAGGGCTTTAAAGCTAATAACCAACATCTTGAATTGTGCCCGGAGACCAATAGGGAGCCAGTGCAGCTCGCGGAGAATTGGTGTAATATGGGTGTACCTAGATGCACCCACGACAGCTCGCGCGGCTGCGTTCTGGACCAACTGTAGTCTCCGAACACTTTTCAAGGGTAGCCTCATGGGTAACCCCTTCCATCACCACCCCCATCCTATCAGGATCTATCCTTCCATTCCTCCACCATCCAGTCCTCAACTGTCAGTAGTTATCTTTTCACCCTCTGCCCTCATCAGAACTGATGAAGCTCCTTGGATGAGAAGTGAAATGCTTTATTCTTCTTGCTCAAAAAGACACTCTCCAGTTCCCTTTTGAAGGGGGTGGGTGGGTGAAGGAAACACCTTTGAGATATTTTGGAGGAAAACGAAATGCGAGGAACCGCAGGGGAGATATATACCGCTGGAGAAAAATGACTGCAGTCATGTAAAATTCTCCTCCCCCCCCCCCCCCCCCCCCCGTCCTCTTTTATAGAGCTGCAAAGATGGAGCTGCTGGGGTTTCCTGTTCCTCATTAGCCAAAGATACGGTGGAGAGTGCAGAATACAAACCTTGATAATGTCAAGACATCCCTGTAAACTTCCTTAAATACAGCGGAGAACCTTGATTCGAGGCTGTCAGATTCGGCAAGAGCATCGTGTTAAACATCCTGACATCCCTACTACCCATCCGTCAGTGTCTCCCAGTATCTCCCAAACATGGGACTTACGAGCAAACTGATCAAGAGGTCATCTCTTGCTGCTTTAGGGTTTCCAGGCACCGTAATCATTTGTATTCAGCGCCCAACACAGCAAGAAGTGGGAAGTTTCGTGTTTTGCTGCTGCTGCTTCTTTTTTTTAAAGATAATAAATGGTACTGCCAATTTTTTCACACACATGCGCACACACACACACAGATATATATATATATATATTTGGGGGGGTTCACCAGTTTTACAAAGACACCGTGCGCACTTGGCCAAATCCATAGGGAAGTCATTAGAGCCTCCGGTTGCACTTGTCTTGCACTACAAGACAGAAACAGAAAATCCAAGACGTGGGTCTGTTTTTTTTTTTTTTTAACCTCCTTAGGAACAGAGATGCTCGTTGCGGTACCGGAGAATTAAACAGCGGCACACACCGAGGAAAGGAAAGCAGACAAAAAGGAGACAAGTTGGTGGGAATTGATTGTTGCCTTCTTAATGTGCTCTCCCAAGGCTCGGTTTTTGTGCGCTTGTACGCAAGGAAAAGGCACCGTTGCAAAAAAAGAAAGAAAGAAAAGACATCTTGGCCTAACTCTCTGAAGAAGAGAATTGGGGACAAAAGAGCTTTTCAAGGCCAGACAAGGAATAATGGATGGAAAGCGAACGAGGAGAGATTCAACTTAGAAATAAGGAGAATTTTTCTGACAGTGAGAACAAGCAACCCATGGAACAGAAGTTGCCTTCGGAAGTTGTGGGAGCTTCATCACTGGAGGCTTTCAAGAAGAGATTGGACTGCCATTTGTCAGAAATGGTGTAGGGTCTCCTGCTTGGGCGGGGTGGGGTTGGACTAGATGTCCTACAAGGTCCCTTCCAACTCTGTTTTTCAGTTATCAAACCGAGTAAGAAACGATAAAACAAAATGCAGTACTAAAGTTGGTATCGCCAATATATCACATGGGGTATTATATATGACATATTGGTGAGATATATGGTGACGGTATCACCAATATGTCACCAATATATTGCAGGAAGTTAGCACCCATCCCTCTCCTAGGAAAATGAGACATTTTTAGAAATATTGAAAGGGCAGAATATTTTCCCTAAAAGGGAGGCAGAAACTCAGCCCCCCCCCCTACTTTGTCAATGGGCCACTAAGGCCTGGGCCAGTCTCTTCTACATTCTACCTCCTTCAGGCAGAGCCATAGTAGGAATTGCCCAAAGCTCTTTCATTACATCATCACCCAGCAAGGCTCAACCAAGCCCGGGACTCAAAAGACAACCTACAAAGTTACCCCTCCATGGCCCCTTGGGACTCTGACAACCAATCAGAACACAAGCTCAAATTCAAAGCCCAGCAGAGGGTATAAAACCCAGGCACTCTCAGCATCTCTGCCCTTTCCTGCCCAAGATCTCAAGCCATGTGATCCTGTTCATCAATAAACCTTCTTTCCAAGCAACTTCCAGGAATCCAGTGTCTTTGTCCCCACTTGGAACTGAACCCAGATGGACATTTCTTTCCAACAATTTGGCACCCCAGATGGGACATTTCTTCCAACACTATCACACACAAATAAATCACGTGGTATCATGCGGTTTCTTTTAGCATCCATTGTGTAGAAGCAAGCAGAAGAAAGCTAACAACCCAAATTCTGGAATTGTTTTCAAGCATGGTTCCTGGTTCAGCAGAAAGTGACAGGAAATCAAACTGGATAAATTTATGAACAGAATAACAGAGTTGGAAGGGACCTTGGAGGTCTTCTAGTCCAACCCAATGCTCATGAGTTGTAGGAGATCAGGGAGTTGAGGCCTTGTCTGGGAATAGGATGCCAAAAAAAAGTCACAATGGCACCCCAATTGTGCAATCGAAGCCCCTCCCTTCCTTTTATTCCATAAATACATAAGAATCAGTTGGCAGTTTGACTTTTTGATCATGCTTTGACATCCCTGTATGGCTGGGTTGTGGATTTTCTTAAAAAATTTTTTTGTAAACCACCAGCAATCATCAGGTTGTGGCAATTTAAATGCCTTATGAATATATCAATAATTAAGTAATTACAGTGTAATAATGATGCGAAAACAAGGTTTTCTTACCGTAGTATTCTTATTATTATTATGGCTCTGTGGTCTGCTGTTAATCTCTTTGAAATGATTAAAAGATCAGCAAAATTATTTGCAGGGCTTTAAAGAAATGTCATACTTTAATATTCAGCTCACAGGTAGCGAAATGGGGACATTTCTGTAGGTTTTTTTACTGAGTGAAAAGATTTTAAGAAAAAATCACTCCCCTTAAATTCTGAGTGGCTTCCAGCAACAGGTTAAAGCGTCGCTAAGAACCCATTAAAATTGAATTAGAAATCTAATAAAATAAATTAAAAGTTATAACAAGTATTCTAAAGGTCCTGGGAAAAGAAGTATGTTTAAGCATGATCTGAGATAAGAGGCAGGCTTTCGTCCATATTTTAATAGTTTTAATTTCTCAACACTTGCAGGGGAAAATTGGCAGAGAAATGGCTTCCTTTCATTTATACAATGCATGCCAACTTTCTCTTAAGTGTTTTATTTGAGCTGTTTTCATATATATATATATATACCTGCAGCATCCTTGTTTCCGTTGTAGTTAATTCGAAAATTGTGCTCTTTTTCTACATTGTGCTGGATAATCTTGATCTTTGGAGGATTGGCCAGCCACCAGCTCACACGCTTGCTGTTATCAATGGGAGATTCTATAATGCATTTATTCAATAAACAAGTGTGTCTTGTTTTCATTAGAAGCAATTTTTATTCTGCTTTTCATCCCTTGAAAGCTGCCAAAATATAGGCTACCAATCCTAGGCTGCATTAATGGAAGGATAGAATCAAGATAACGTGAAGCTCTTAATACCGCTTTACAAAGCCTTAGTTAGACCACGCTTGGAATACTGCATCTAGTTCTGGTCACCACAATATAAAAAAAAAAAAAGAGGTTGAGGTGCTAGAAAGAGGGCAGGGAAAAGCAACAAAGAGGGCTGAAGCAGTGGTGGGATTCAAATAGTTTAACAACTGGTTCTCTGCCCTAATGATTTCTTCCAACAATCAATTCACCAAACTGTTCAGAAAGTTAATTGGTTCTCCCGAAACGGTGCGAACTGGCTGAATCGCACCATCAGGCTGGAGGCTAAAAGATACAAAGAACAGCTAAAAGAATTGGGTATGTTTAGTTTCATGAAAAGCCGAAGAGCCAGCGCTGTCCGAAGACGTCTCCGTGGTCATGTGGCCGGCATGACTCAACGCCAAAGGCGCACGGAACGCTGTTACCTTCCCACCAAAGGGGGTCCCTGTTTTTCTACTTGCATTTTTTTTACGTGCTTTCGAACCGCTAGGTTGGCAGAAGCTGGGACAAGTCACGGGAGCTCACCTCGTTGCGCGGCACTAGGGATTTGAACCGCTGAACTGCCGACCTTTCAATTGACAGATGAGCACCGCCCCCTAGAGTCGGGAACGACTAGCACATATGTGCGAGGGGAACCTTTACCTTTACCTAGTTCAAGAAACGGAGTATTTCCCTCCCCCTTTTCCTAATTTTATGATTCTATAAATTAGGGAAGGCTGACAATTCGCGTCCTTCTTCTAATTTGACAGTGATAGTGAAGTAGTCCATCTGGTGGGAGGCTAACCGATTATTTTTTTTTTCCTTCAAATAAATCTGCATTTCCCAAGCGCCAGCCAACCCTTTTGCTATTTAGCTTATATGACATGACTATTGTATAGCTGGAGGTTTTACGACAGCTATAAGGGCTTTGGCACATGCATTGAAGAAGACAGATTGAGGTCACGTTGACTAGATTGGATCTGACTACATTTCCAAAAACGGGAAGGTCAGTTTGGAGTAATCTGCCTGTGTGGAGTGTTTCCTGTGTGTGATTCTCCCACAGTTTTTGCTGCGCCATTCCTCTAGCCGGTGATGGCTAACCTTTTCCAGTCCGAGTGCCCAAAGCAGACACACCCACACTCCCCAAAATGCAATGCACGTGCAGCCTCGCAGGCACCCTGCCCCCGTGCATGCATGCGCCCCCGTATGCACCCCACTCATGCATGTGTGTGTGGCTCCTGCATACGCCCATGTGCATGCACCCTCACGCACACACGGGAGCCCCACATGCGCCCCACCCCCACGTATATGCAAGTCCCCCCCCCCGGATGCACCCTATCCCTTGCACATGCGTGGCAGAGACCCGAAAACTAGCTGGCCGACGGGAGGTGCGCGCACATGCATGGTAGAGCTGAACTGGGATGACGGCACGCGTGCCCACAGAGAGGACGCTGCGTGCCATCTCTGGCATGCGTGCCATAGATTCGCCATCACGGCTCCATTCTAAGGCTCAAAATTTATCTATATGGTACTAAAATATTTCTGTCCGTTTGTAACCTTTGATGAGCGCACATCGGGGGTGGGTTCTAAATTTTTTTACTACCGGTTCTGTGGGCGTGGCTTATTTTGTGGGCGTGGCTTGATGGTCATGTGACAATTCTGTAGGATTTAGCAGAGGTACTGGTCTACCAGGCTTTTAACTGCTTACAGAGCTGTACCGGTCTACTCATTTATTTTTGGAGGCATCGGTCTACTCATGTATTTTTGCAGGCACTGGTCTACCCATTTATTTTTGGAGGCACCGGTCTACTCATTTGTTTTGGGAGGCACCGGTCTACCACCACACTGCCTTTTAACACTGATCAGCTGTAGGGCGGCCCTTTGAAGCCCCGCGTCAAGAGTTTAAACAGTTTTTTTCCTTCTAGCCGATCAGCTGGGACTCAGGAGGCAGCAATAGATGGGGGTGGGGCCAAATAAAAGATAAGAATAACACAGGGGGGCGGGGGGCAGAACCGGTTTGTGACATCATATCATCACTGCTACCGGCTCGGCGGAACCAGGCGGAACCCACCACTGGTGCACATGGCAGCATTTTGCACATGACAAAATGGGATTCAAGTACCTCAAATATCCTAACTTTCTAAAAAAAAAAAAAGATGTACAAAATCTGGGACTCAATACTCTTCTGTAATTCAAATTTCAAGGATTTTCAGACCAGTTGTATTGCCAAAGTTGTAGCCGCTGCAGCATCGTTGCACTGTCACAGTGAACCATGATCCCATGATTTTTGATGTTCTCTGTCAGTCTCCCATGAGCAAAGTCAATGGGGAAGCCATCAGGAATTCAGAGGTTTCTCCTACTTAAACTGCTTTTTTGTCGTAAATCGAGGACTACCTACCTGTGGTAGGACTACCTACTTTTGGAAAGGAACAATACCAGCAATTGCATCCTTTGCTATTCCTAAATTAGTTCGAAGTCAGTTCAAAAATAAAGAATGTAAAGTGAAATTGAAAAGAAATTCTCAAGTAATCTTGAGAGTAAGATAGAAAAACAGAAACTGTTTGTCCAGAAAAAGAAGAAGAGAGAGAGAGAAAGAAAGAAAGAAAGAAAGAAAGAAAGAAAGAAAGAAAGAAAGAAAGAGGAAGGAAGGAAGGAAGGAAGGAAGAGAAAAAGGAAGGAAGGAAGGGAGAGAGAAAGAAAAAGAAGGAAGGAAGGAAGGCAGATAGTAAGGAGGGGGAGAGAGAAAGAAGAAAGGAAGGGATGGATGGAGAAAGAAAAAAGAAAGAAAGAGGAAGGCAGGCAGGCAATAAGGAGTGGGGAGAGAGAAAGAAAGAGAAAGAGAAAAAGAAAGAAAAAGAAAAAGGAAGGAAGTGGGGGAGAGAAAGAAAGAAAGAGAGAAAAAGGAAGAAAGAAAGAGATTGCATAACAGATTTCAGCAAATCATCCAAACATTTTCTTGAATGTGAATGTCTGATTAGTTCCCTAAAATCTGAAGGGGAAAAAAAATGATTTCCTGAATTTCTCCAATAAAAGAATCACCTCAGTTTTTGCCATAAAACTTTTTAAAGGAAGAGAAACTCATTTAAATATATGGGTCATGAACCATTTTGTTTTTATCTACTGCTTAGTTTAATAAGAAAACAATTTGGCTGCTTTGTACAAAACGGGGCATTTTTTGCCTCGTAATGTTAAAAGAAGAAATGGGGGTGGGGGAGGGGTTAGAAAACCCACCCAGTTCATTATACACCTTAGTTGGGCCATAAAAATGTGGTTTGGTGTTGTTTTTTTTAAAACCAACAAAGCCTTCCATTTTTTTTTCCCTCCCCCTGGGCTTCTTTGCAGATATTCAAGGTGACAAAAGGTTAATGATGAAAATTTTATAGTTTGTTCTGTGGAAGGTGGATGGTGCCACTGACAGATAAAATGAAAACGGTTTCTGGAGATACTAGAGTCAAACTAATTATTGGCAATGTTACAGGGGATGTATAATTACATTCACCTTTTTTCTTTTTCTTTCTTTCTTTTTTTTAAAAACCAGAATGTGAAAAGAGGGGAGGTGGAGGAATGGTGAATTTTATTACAACCGGGCTTTTTAAAGCACAAGCTGAGAAATAAAAGCTGTAATTGTTCTTAATTATAGCTAACTGTAATTGCAGACAATTGCAATTTGCTACATATCCCACACTGAATTAAGGAACACTAGTGTATAGCAGTGGGGTTTTCTACTCTCTCAATAAGGAAACAACGGTTGCAGGAGAGTTTCTATGGAATATTATCTATAATTTAGCTCCTTCGCGGGGTTTTTTTTTTCCTCTTCAACTTTTTATTGTTGTTGTTGTTGTTCTGGCAGAAAAAATAATTTTTGGGAAGGATTACGCATTGTGTTGGGATGGGTGTGCATGGGAATTCAGAAAGAAAAGAGAATCAATTCACTCAGAATTCAGAAAGAAGAGAGCTGAGAAAATATCTAGAGACACCCCCCCACCTCCCACCCCCTACCCCCCTCAACATCCTGGACATAAACTCTTTCAACTTCTCTCCTCAAGACTTGGCCATAGGGCATTACACGCCAAAACAACTAGATACAAAAGTAGTTTCTCTCCCATGCCATCACTCTGCTAAACATCTAACTCCCACAGCATTGTCTTAGGCCTGAAGATATTTACCCGTGTAGCAGGGCTGTATTGCTATTATCCTTCTCAGCTTTCTCAGCTTTCCTGCTACCTTCTCCTATTGGTATCATGATTTATCACTTGCTGTTTGTATCTAATGATTACGATTGTATCTTACATTATTGATGGTCTATGGCTTATCACTTCGTTGTTTGTATGTACACTGAGAGCTGATGCACCATAGACTAATTCCTTGTGTGCCCAATCAACACTTGGCCAATGAAGAATTCCATTCCATTTTTACTCAATTCCATATTCCATTCCATTCTCTGCTCTCTGCATCATAGATAAATTTCTTGTCTAATCACACTTGGTTAATAAAGAATTCCATCCCATTCCATATTCTATTCCGTTCCGTTCCGTTCCGTTCCATTCTCTATTCTATTCCATTCCATTCCATTCCATTCCATTCGGTTCCGTTCCGTTCCGTTCCGTTCCGTTCTGTTCTCTATTCCATTCCGTTCCGTTCCGTTCCGTTCCGTTCCGTTCCGTTCCGTTCCGTTCTCTATTCTATTCCATTCCATTCCATTCCATTCGGTTCCGTTCCGTTCCGTTCTGTTCTCTATTCTATTCCGTTCCGTTCCGTTCCATTCTGTTCTCTATTCCGTTCCGTTCCGTTCCGTTCCGTTCCGTTCTGTTCTCTATTTTATTCCCATTCCATTCCATTCCATTCTCTGCTCTCTGCATCCTAGATAAATTCCTTGTCCAAACACACTTGGTTAATAAAGAATTCCATTCCATTCTGTATTCTATTCCGTTCCATTCCATTCTATTCTGTTCTCTATTCCATTCTGTTCCATTCCATTCCGTTCCGTTCCGTTCCGTTCCGTTCTCTATTCTACTCCATTCCATTCCATTCTATCCATTCCTATCCTATCCTATCCTATCCTAATCTATCCTATCCTATCCTATCCTATCCTATCCTATCCTATCCTATCCTATCCTATCCTATCCTATCCTGATCTCTTAAGAAATGTTTTCAAGAACAGATTCCCCTTTTTTTTCTCCGCCAACTGTCATTTCGTACCTCTTTGCAGAGATTAAAAAAAACCCCATCTGATCCCAAACAGCAACGATGCTGCAAAACCTTTACACTTTTAACGAGGATAACAAGAATTCAGCCTCCGTGGTTTATTTCGTCTGCAAAGCTTAGGCCACCATAAAGTGTGCTTGATTTTTATGGTGCCTTAAATTGTCCTCATGTCAGTAGTAAAAGGCTGACACCGTGGCTGCCACGGCAGGTCTTAAATTAGTTTCAGTTTTCTGCTCCCCCCCCCCCACACACACACCTTGTGTATTTTCATTCCAAACCAGCTGTGTTAGCAAAACAAGTACCGATAAAGATGGGGGATTGTGTGATCTTTTCAGGCAGGCACTGGCGATGGCGAAGAGAAAGACAGAAGTGCCAATTCTTAAATTCTTATTAAGCAGGGATCCAGTTGGGTGGGAAACCTTCATGGTCTTGATGAGTTGTGAACTGTAGCTTAGGGTAGGGAAGTAGTCGTCAGAAGATTGGCATCTGCTCAAAATCTAAAACAGTTCTTCAGAATTCTCATCCAATCTCCTTAGCAAGGGACATTGGGAAGGAAGATATGGAAGCTTTCCAATAATTGCCCACTGAGACATACATACATACATACATACATACATACATTCATTCACTTACTTACTTATTTTATTACCGTATTTTTTGGAGTATAAGATGCACCTTCCCCCCCCTTAAAAGGGGTTGAAAATTTAGGTGCGTCTTATACACCGAATGTAGCCCCGCCCACCCACTGGCCCCCACCCTTTGGCCTCTGCCTCCCAGCAGTTTACCTCCTTGCAGCAAGCAGCAAGAAGAAACAACCCATTTCAGCTTCAGCACAGCCTAATTAGCATAAGTTGATTGGATCGGCCTCCTGACTCTCAGCTGTTTTGCTCTCAGCTGTCTTACGCAGGCCTCTGCTGCTTGCGGCAAGGAAGTAAATGGCTGGAGCAGATTTTTTTTCCCCCTTGTGCTAATCAAGCTATGCTGAGAACGAAAATGAAAGTAAAGCAGGCTGTTTGCTGCAACGAGGCATAATTGCTGGGAGGCAGAGGGAGATTTCTTTCTTTTTTTTTTTAAATTTGATTTATATGCCGCCCTTCTCCGGAGACTCAGGGCGGCTTGCAATGTGTTAAGCAATAGCCTTCATACTTTTGTATATTTATACAAAGTCAGCTTATTGCCCCCATAATCTGGGTCCTCATTTTACCTACCTTTGAAAGGATGGAAGGCTGAGTCAACCTTGAGCCTGGTGGGATTTAAACTTGCAGTAATTGCAGGCAGCAGATGTAAGTGGATGTTAATCACTGCCTTAGTCTACTGAGCCACCAGAGCCCTTCTCTTTTCTTGTTTTTCTCTTTTTCTTGTTTTCCTCACCAAAAAAGGTAGGTGCGTCTTATACTCAAAAAAATACGGTAGTTTGTCAAACATGTACAAGATAGCAGGTATAAATATGAACATGAACATGAATGAAGGAAATGAATACAAATAAATGGAAACAGTAGGACAGGGATGGTAGGCATGCTGGTGCTCTTGCTGGTGCGCTTATGCACGTCCCCTTTACGGATCTCTTAGGAATGGGGTGAGGTCCACGGTAGACAGTTTAAGGTTGAAGCTGTGGGGGTTTGAGGCTGTAACAATGTCATCGGGTAGAGCATTCCAGGCCTTGACCACTCTGTTGCTGAAGTCGTATTTTCTGCAGTCGAGTTTGGAGCAGTTTACTTTGAGTTTGTATCGATTGTTTGCCCGTGTATTGTTGAGGTTGAAGCTGAAGAAATTGTTGACGTTGTAGCAGACAATTTTGTGTACTGTGCTTAGATCAGACCGCAGGTGGAGTAGTTTCAGATTGTCCAAGGCCAAAATTTCAAGCCTGGTGGCATAAGGGATTCTGTTGTGAGTAGAAGAGTGGAGGTCTCTTCTCGTGAAATACCTCTGCCCGCTGAATCGTATTACAGTGTGGATTCCAGGCAGACAAGCTGTATTCAAGAATTGGTCTGGCAAAGGTTTTGTGTGCCCTAGTTAGCAATACAATGTTACAGGAGAAGAAGCTTCGCAAAATTAGGTTAACAATTCTTAATGCCTTTTTGGCAATGCTGTTACAGTGAGCTATAATAACAGAACAACAGAATAACAGAGTTGGAAGGGACCTTGGAGGTCTTCTAGTCTAACCATCTGCTCAAGCAGGAAACCTATACCACTTCAGACAAATGGCTGTCCAACCTCTTCTTACAAACCTGCAATGATGGAGCCCCACAAGTTCTGGAAGCAAGTCATTCCGCTGATTGATTTTTCCCATTGTCAAGAAATTCCTCCTTAATTCTAGGTTGCTTCTCTCCTTGATTAATTTCCATCCGTTGCTTCTTGTCCTGCCTTCAGGTGCTTTGGAGAATTGGTTGACCCCCCTCTTCTTTGTGGCAGCCCCTCAAATTTTGGAACACTGCTATGATGTAACCCCTAGTCCTTCTTTTCACTAGACTACACAAACCCGATTCTTAAAGACCTCCAGTGTTGGATCACCCACAACTTCTGGAGGTGAGTTATTCCGCTGGGTTAGTATTCTCACTGTCAGAAAATTGTTCTGTTAGGAAATTCCTCCTTAGCTCTAGGTTCTGTCAGGGTTCCAAGTAATACACCTATGGGAAACAGAACTCCGAAGCAAGCAGGTTCCTCAAAGTACAAGTTTATTGGATATATCATATTGGCACAGACTGTTGAAAACCGACTTTAAAGGTTCCTGCGGTTTTCACCTAATTAAAAGTAATTTAATTTCCCGAACAATCAGTCACATAGTCCAATCAAGGTGCTGTCTGGTTGCTTGGAAACTTCATGCTTCCTCTTTTCAGTTACCTGTGGGAATGTCCTTGGTTCCCAAGGAAAACTATTTTGTTTTGGCTACAAGTTCCCAGCTATCTCTATCCCCACCCCCCCCACCCCCTTCCTATCCCTCAGCACCATTGTGGCAACACTGAAGCCTTCAAGATGGCCTCCATCAGGCCAGCTTCAGAGCTGACAGGTTGCTTCTCTCCTTCATTAGTTTCCATCCATTGCTTCTTGTCCTGCCTTCAGGTGCTTTGGAGAATAGATCGACTTAGAGCCACAGTTGAGACGAGAACTTCCCTTGCTAATTTGTTAAGCAATTCATGTCTGATTTTACATCCATTTTTTTTCAAACTAAGGTTACTTTATGGTTTAATTGAGAGTGAAAACCCAGAGACGGGTTTAATTTACTACCCGGTCTTCATATGATGTGTGTATCTAGATCAGTGATGGCTAACCTTTTTGCCATCGTGTGCCAAAAGCAGGGGGGGGGCGCGGTGGGGTCACACGCACGCGTGCCCACATCCATAATTCTATGCGCCTCGCCTCCCCGTGCTCATTTTTGGCACATGATGGTACGGTGGGCCCAGTCGGCCTGTTTTTTGCTCTCCTCAGGCTCCAGAGCCTTTCTAGGAGCCTGGGGAGGACAAAAATGGCCTTCCTCACCCCACCTAGAGGCCCTCCGGAGGCCGGAAACAGTGTGTTTCTTGACTTCTGGTGGGTCCAGAAGGCCCGAAAATCAGCTGGCTGGCGCACGCATGCATGCTGGAGCTGAGCTCGCGTGCCCACCAATATGGCTCCATGTCCCACCTGTGGCATAGGTTCGCCATCACGGATCTAGTCCATAAATCTGCGTTGGGATACAATGGAAGGCAGCTTAGGATCACAGAAATGTAGAATTGGAAGAATCTATTTTCTATTGCTTTTATTCAGTGGTGAAATCTAAAATTTGTTACTACCGGTTCTTTGGGCATGGCCTGGTGGTGGTGGGGGTAATGTGACTGGGTGGGTGTGGCCAAGTTTTTTTTTTTAACTTTTAAAACCATTTTTTCTACATCCTCTTCGGTGAAGAGGTTGTAAAAAATGCTTTCAGAAGGCTCTGACGATCCCAGCTGAGTTGCCTGATGGGCAGAGGCTTTTTTTCCTTTTAAATGCCTCTGACGATCAGGCAACTCAGCTTGGATCTGAGTTGAAATTAAGTAATGCATGTTTATTCAGTATAGGATCTTCCTGCACTACCTGTGTTCTTCCTCCTCAACTCCTGTGAAGCGAATAATTTTCAGGCCCCCAAACTTTCAAAATTGGCATTCAACAGCTGTTATTATTTAAAACAATCTGCCACCAAAATGTTATTTGTCTTTCCTCCAGATTATATTTCTGTAGCAGAGGAAATATTTGGTCCAGGGAGGTATAACAGGTTTAAGATCTATTATGTCATTTGGATATGAGTGGAGACACAAATGGTCCGGAATCATTGGAGCAGCAGAAATGAAAATTGGATTATATTTATTGCATGCCACCCATTTCCTTGGATGATATACAAAAATAGAGCGAAAGTTGTTTGCAGATAGCCTGAAATGCATCACCATGGAGAGAGAAGCCATGTATTATCTTTATTGTACAGGGGGAAAAATAGAGAGATATTCATGTGTTCAAGGAAGGATTTTGAGTGGAATTGTAGGGAGATGTTGGATGCCCATTGACTTGAGCAAAGAATGGAATGGAATAGAATGGGGGGGTTAGGGTTAGGGAGAGAAGAGAGGAGGGGAGGGGAGGGGAGGAGAGGAGAGGAGAGGAGAGGAGAGGAGGAAGAATAGAATAGGGAACAGAGGAGACCAGGAAGAGGACAGAGAATAGAATAGGGAGGAGAGGAGAGGAGAGGAGAGGAGAGGAGAGGAGAGGAGAGGAGAGGAGAGGAGAGGAGAGGAGGGAGAGGGGAGAGGAGAGAAAATAGAATAGGGAAGAGAGGAGAGCAGGAAGAAGACAGAAAATAGAATAGGGAGGAGAGGAGAGGAGAGGAGGGTGAGGAGAGGAAAGAGGAGACAGAATAGAATAGGGAAGAGAGGAGAGCAAGAAGAGGACAGGGAATAGAATAGGGAGGAGAGGAGGGAGAGGGGATGGGACGGGAGGGGAGACATGAGGAGAGGAGGGCAGGGAGGGGAGAGAGAGAGAATAGAATAGGGAAGAGAGGAGAGGAGAGGAGAGAAGGGAGGAGGAGAGGAGAGGAGGGAGAATAAAATAGGGAAGAGAGGAAGGAGAGGGGAGAATAGAATAGGGAGGCGAGGCGAGGAGAGGAGAGGAGGAGAGGAGAGGAAAGGGGAGAGGAGAGGAGAGAAAATAGAATAGGGAAGAGAGGAGAGCAGGAAGAGGACAGAATAGAATAGGGAGGAAAGGAGAGGAGAGAAAGGGGAAAGGAGAGAGAATAGAATAGGGAAGAGAGGAGAGCAGAAAAACGACAGAAAATAGAACAGAGTGGAGAGGGGAGAGGAGAGGAGAGAGAATAGAATAGGGAAGAGAGGGGAGGAGAGAGGGGAGGAGGAGAGGAGGGAGAATAAAATAGGGAAGAGAGGAGGGAGAGGGGAGAAGAGAGAATAGAATAGGGAGGAGAGGAGAGGAGAGGAGAGAGGAGAGGAGAGGAAATACATTAGGGGAGAGAGGAGGGGAGAGAGAATAGAATAGGAAAAAGAAGAGAGAAGAGAGAAAATAGAAGAGGGAGAAGAGGAGAGGAGAAGAGAACAGGAAAATAGACTAGACGAGGAGAGACGAGAGGTTATTATGGGTCAGGTGACCACCTGTTGCAACCTTCTGACAAGCAGAATAGGGAAACTAAGTTCACTTAGCAACCGTGTAGCTAATGTAACAACTGCAGTGATTCAGTGAACAAATGTGGCAAAGAAAAGTCATAAAATGGGGCAAAACTCACTTAACACATTTCTCACTTAGTATCACATAAATTTTGGACTCAGATTGTGGTCTGTAAATTTGAGGATTGCCTGTATAAGAATTCAAGAGATAGCAGCTGCTTCCGAGAGAAAATGGGAGACGGAATCCTCAAAAATAGTGACTTTTGACCAAGTTAGCGTGTTTTTCTATTAACGCCATCAAGGGGCAGGGCATTTCCTTGCGGATGTTCTATTTGCATATAGAGTCTATCATGTGACGACAAGAACCTTGTTTGTTCAGCCAAGGGTAAGATTTAAGTCTGCCTTGTGAATCCGGCGTCTAAGTTGCTTTTTAAGGAAATTACAGCTTGCCTCCGAGGTTTGAATAGAAAATTATACAACCCAACACACAGAAAGACGGTCTTTCCGTCCCATTTCTGTGGTAGGTTGACAAGGCATTTGACCTTGAGCATCTCAAGTAGTTAATTGGCAGAAGGCCTCTTGAGCATCTAGAGACAGAGACACCGTGTGTGTGTGTGTGTGTGTATTTATTAAATTAAATTAAAAGGTTATTCTGGAAGGATATGCATATGTGTGTGGGGGTGTATGTGTGTTTGGCTGTATACACACAAACATACTCCGGATATTGCTCTGTCGATCTATAATCTACCTACTGTACCTATCTGTATCTATATCTATCTATCTATCTATCTATCTATCTATCTATCTATCTATCTATCTATCTATCATTATCTATCTATCTACTATTATCTATTTATCATTATTATTATTATCTCTATCATTATTTATCTATCATTATTATTATCTATCATCATCATCATTATTATCTCTATCGTTATTATCTATCTATCATCTATCTATCATCTATCTATCATCTATCTATCTATCTATCTATCTATCTATCTATCTTCTATCATCTATCCATATCTATCCATATCTCCATCAATCTATCCATCCATATCTATCTTATCTATATCTATATCATCTATATCTATATCATCTATATCTATATCTATATCTATATTTCTGTATCTGTATCTGTACCTGTACCTGTACCTATATCTATATCTATATCTATATCTATATTTCTGTACCTGTACCTGTACCTGTACCTGTACCTATATCTATATCTATATCTATATCTATATCTATATCTATATCTATATCTATATCTATATCTATATCTATATCTATATATTTCTGTACCTGTACCTGTACCTGTATCTGTACCTGTACCTGTACCTATATCTATATCTATGTCTGTCTGTCTGTCTGTCTGTCTATCTATCTATGTATCTTATCTATATCTATCTTCTATCATCTATCCATATCTTTCCATCCATTCATCTATCTATCCATCCATATCTATCTATATCTATATCTATATCTATATCTATATCTATATCTATATCTATATCTATATCTATATCTATATCTATATCTATATATCTATATATCTATCCATCCATATCTATCGATCTATCTATTTATCTATCTATCCATCTATATCTATCTTATTTATATCTATATCTGTAGCTGTAGCTGTAGCTATATCTATATCTATCTACTATCATCTATCCATATCTATCCATCCATCTATCTCTATCTATCTATCTATCTATCTATCTATCTATCTATCTATCTATCT
>WNWU01000037.1:1870197-1886534 GCA_012654045.1 Ptyas mucosa
GGAGAAAAAAGAGGAAATGGAGGAAGAGGAGAAATAGGAGGAGATGAAGAGAAGAGATGGAAACGAAGAGATGAGATGGAGAAGGAGAAAGAGGAGGAGGAGGAGCAGGAGGAGATAGAGGAGGCACGGAGGAGGAGGAGGTGATTATTTCTTGCTGCCAAGGACCAGTCCATAAAACAACTTGCCTCCATATCGGGAATCCATGAGGATCTAGTGTTAGGAAAGGAACCAATCACTTTGCAAGATTGGAGTGCAAACACACCATGTCATATGTCAAAAATATTGGGAATGCCTTCTTGAGCAGAAGAACAGATGGCCTGAAGAAATTACGAACAGCTGCTGAAAGCAGACACCGGTTACCGAAAGCAGCTTTAGCAGGTGAAATCAGATTTGATAAACCTCTAAAGGAGAGACCGCTGAATTCCTCCCAGGAGGAAGTTGCTGGTCGGCGCTAAGGCAGCTTTCCTGCTGGAAAGAAGCTGCGCGGCTTCTCAGGGAAACCCCAAGGGACGAAGGAAATGAATGAGTCAGTCAATATAAAAGTTAAGCACCTGTACGGGAAGCCGTGTCGGTTCAGTACAGTGAACAGATTTTGAAACCAAAGGGCTGCATTCAGCAGCTTGTGAAGTTGCAGTGGGTTTCTTCCCTCCAACATTGCTTTTATTTCCAGATTCTCTCCTGAGATTATTACCCTTCGAATTGTCAGCCTTCGGGATGTAGAAGCTGAGATGTTCATTACCCTAGACCAGTGATGGCTAACCTTTTTGGCATCGCGTGCCAAAAGCGGGGGGAGCGCGGGTGGGTCATGCACACCCGGGCCCACACCCCTTCCTAGGAGCCTGGGGAGGGCAAAAACGACCTTCCCCACCCCCCCCCTGCTGGCCCTCTGGAGGCCGGAAATGGCCTGTTTGCTGACTTCCGGTCCCCACCGGAAGCAGGAAATAACCTGTTTCCCTACTTCCGGGTTGCCCAGAAGGCCCGAAAATCAGCTGTTTAGCACGCACATGTGCGCCGCAGCTGAGCTCACGTGCCCACTGATATGGCTCCGGGTGCCACCTGTGGCACACGTGGCATAGGATCGCCATCACAGCGATCCACAAACTAGACATCCACAAACAGTTTTTGTTGGTTTTGGGAACAAGTAAATCAGCAGAAGCCAGAGTTCCCAGCCTCCTGTCCTCCCTGCCTACACATTCTTCATGGCATTTTGGTGTTTTTGTTCCCATCCTTACCAAGACATGATTTTATCTTCCCCTCCCTTTCCTAGCCAGGAATTTCTGTCAGGTTTTGTGTGTTGTATTCAGACGCAAAGATATAGCTTGGATCTCTGCTAGACCCAACGTTGCCTAATTCTGAAAATGCTAAGCGGCATCATTCTGGAGAAAAAAATGAGGGGGGACATGATAGCAGAGTTCCAAAATCTCAGGGGCTGCCACAAAGAAGAGAGAGTCAATCTATTCTCCAAAGCTGGGGTCCCCAACCTTTTGGACCTCGGGGACCACTAAATTCATAATTTTAAATCCTGTGGACCATTAATATGATCTGCCTAATGACTGGCTGGGTGGGGTGTGGCTAGGTGGCCATGTGACTGGGTGGGTGTGGCCAACTTGATGTCATTCATGTCAAGGGGCGCCTCGCCAACCTTTACTCGCCCCTCCCCTCCCAGCTACTCTTTGCCTGCCTGCCGGGGCTCCTTAGGGTCCCAACAGGAAGCAGTTGTTGGAGCTAAGCAGCCACCACGAGAAAGAGTTGGCAAAACAGCTCAGTTCAAATTGGATCTGACCGAGAAGGAGGCTCAGCAGAAGCACCTCACTGAGGACTAGGAGCATAGGCTTTCCAAGCAGAGGGAAGACCTGCAGGAGTCCAAGGCCAGGTAACGGTCGCTGAAGGCTCAGCGGGCTGAGATGGTCAGCCAGATGCAGTCCCACTGGAACAAGGTCCTCCGGCTCTTCGCTACAAGTGGCACTTCCCTCCAGCCTTCACCCAAAGCCCCACACCAGGAGGCTCTGTGGACCACCAAAATTTTCCCACGGACCACCGGTGGTTCATGGACCACCAGTTGGTGACCACTGCTCCAAAGCACCTGAGGGCAGGACAAGAAGCAATGGGTGGAAACTACTGAAGGAGAGAAGCAACCTAGAACTAACGAGAAATTATCTGGCAGTGAGAACAATTAACCAGTGGAACAACTTGCCTCCAGAAGTTGTGAATGCTCCAACACTGGAGGTTTTTAAGAAGAGATTGGACAACCATTTGTCTGAAATGGTATACGGTTTCCTGCCTGAGCAGGAGGTTGGACTAGAAGACCTCCAAGGTCCCTTCCAGCTTAATTCTGACTGATTGATCATATGTGGTCATGACTTGGATGGGAGATGACCAGAAATTCTGAAGGTTGCAGGCTAACATAGGAATGGAAAAAGCTCTCTAGTAGCTTTGTTTATCCATAAATGAATACAGGTAGTCCTTGACTTAACAACAGTTCATTCAGTGACTCTTCAAAGTTACAATGGCACCGAAAATGTAACTTATGACCGTTTTTCACACTTACGACCATTGCAGCATTCCCATGGCCACACGATCAAAATCTGCACCCTTGGCAACTAGCTCATATTTATTTTGAGATGTCCCTGGGCCGTGGGATCCCCTTTTGCGACCTTCTGACAAGCAAAGCCAATGGGGAAGCCAGATTGACTTAACAACTGGGCTACTAACTGAGTAAGTTCAACGATTCACTTAACAACCTTGGCAAGAAAAGTTGTAAAATGGGGCAAAATTCACTTAATAGCTGTCTTGCTTGCCACGGAAGTATTGGGCTTGATTGTGGTCATAAGTCACGGAGCAGCTGTGTTTGTTTGCGTATATTGCCTTTATTACTTTTAGAAATCTCTATTAGTTTTAGAAATCATTCCAACATGTAATGGCAGGCAGCTCTTTGGCCAGAATCATAGAGGCATGGGGCTAGAAGGGACTCAGGAGATCTTCTAGCCTACTGTTTCTTTAAGATATGTGAGCTTCAACTTCCTGAAATCTCCAGGCAGCCATGTAGGCTGGGGAATTCTGGGAGTTGAAGTCCACCTACAGTAGTGGGCAAAATTGTGGAAACCTTTTGGGAAAAGTGTATTTTTGAGGTTTGATGGCTAATAACACCACTTTTTTTTTTTTTTTTTTAGTTTCAAGATAATCCTATTCCACTGCTGAAATGGCCTGGGAATAGCCCAGACCTTCACCCAATTGAACATCTATGGAGCCGGGTGGGTTCTACTTACCTTTACTACCAGTTTGCAACGGGGCTGCGTGCGTGCTCTTCTGCGCATGCACAGAAGCATTTTGATGACATCGAAGTCATCAAAATGGGGCCTCCTGCTGGTTTTGCTACCGGTTCTATAGAACTGGTGCGAACCACCATTGGAGCCGACTAAGGAAACTTGTTAGTTGGAAGCGACCCAGCAATAAAACCCAGTTAGTAGAAGCCATCCTTCAATCTTGGTTTCACATTATAACAGCTGCAGAACTCAAAGACTTGGTTCACTCCATGGGAAGACGTTGTAAGGCCGTAATTCATGCTAAAGGCCGCCCAACTAAGTATTAACTGACATGGGGATCATTTTTGTATATCTCGTTTTTTTCTATGGTGATATTTTTTGTATGTCTCGTTTTTTCTCTGTTGATAATTTTTGTATATCTCGTTTTTTTCTATGGTGATAATTTTTGTATGTCTCATTTTTTCTACGTCTTTCCCTTTTCTTCTTTATCCTGTAACTGCTATTCTAATAGCAAATCCTTCCTCAAAGTTAATGCATTACATTCTTGATTACATGATCTTTCCATTGATATATCATTTTATAGTACTACTCCAAAAAAAAAAAGTGATGTTATTAGCTAGTTTTAGAAAATACATTTTCCCCGAAAGGTTCCCACAATTACGGCCGCTACTGTATTTTAAAGTTATCAAGTTTGTCAAATACCGTTCTAGCCCAATTTGGACTGCCCCAGATAAGTAGTTGTTGAACTTTGTGCTTGTCTTCTGAACAATCTCTCCAGTTTTGTGCCGTCTGCAAATTCGGCTGGCGCCTCTTCTACCCCCTTATCTATCTTTTGTTAAATGCAAGCAAAATCATGTTGAATTTGACAGACAACAGCAGCGGGAGAAAGTTGGCGGGACAGTGTGGAGATGTCAACATTTAGGCACGGAAACCACCATAAATTTTGTGAGGGGAACAGCTGGAACTAGGGAGTTTAAATGTGACAGGGATGTATCTCCTTCAGCTCTCTATTTCCAGATGCTTTTCCTGGTTGCGGGTTATCGTAGAAGCTTTCTCTCCTTCTCCCAAAGTAGGAAATCGGGAATAAAGCCAAACCTTGCAACTATTATATTTCACCTCTGAGATAGTGGAGTTTATTTTATTTTATTTTTTAAAAATTTTTATTTGATTTATATGCCGCCCTTCTCCGGAGACTCAGGGTGGCTTAAAATGCATTAAGCAATAGCCTTCATACTTTTGTATATATTTATACAAAGTCAGCTTATTGCCCTCACAATCCGGGTCCTCATTTTACCCACCTTAGAAAGGATGGAAGGCTGAGTCAACCTTGAGCCTGGTGGGATTCGAACTTGCAGTAATTGCAAGCAGCAGATGTTAATAGATGTTAATAACAGGGTGCTTTAAACCACTGTACTACAGGCTCTGTTGATCTTCTAAGTAGATTTTAACCGTTTTCCGTTTCTCTTTGCATTCTCTAAGCCTTTAGCTCAAATCCCAAGCTATCTATTGAAACAGTTTAGCCAATTATAATTTTTTTTTTTTAGAAAAAAAAGTATTTATCAAGTAGCAGAATTTAGGACTGCGAATTCTGATTTAAATTTGAGGGCTAGTGGAAAGGAGATGCGATCAGGGGTGGGCTGCTGGGGGTTTGCAGGGGTTCGGGAGAACCTCTAGCTAAGATTCTGCGCAGTTCGGAGAACCCTCAAATCCCACTCCTGGCTGGCCCCGCCCACCCTGCCCCTCCCCCCCCAGGAGTCCTCATGCGGTCTGTTTTGGATGCAAGTAAGTGCAGGGTGCGCGTGGAGACTCGGGGAGGGCGAAAAACGGGCCTACCGGAAGTTTGGGAAGCCTGGGGAAGCCGTTTTTGCTCTCCCAGCGGCTTAAGGAAAGCCTCCGGAGCCCAGGGAGGGCAAAAATGCCCCCCCCCATGGTGCAGGAGGCTGACTAGGCCACGCCCACCATGGCCACGCCCACTCAGCAACCTGGCAGAGAACCCCTTGCTAAATTTTTTAAGCCCACCCCTGGATACGATTACAGGTAATACTTAACTTACAACCACAATTGAGAGTGCGGAATTTCCATCACAAATTATCGCAGTCAGACGTTCAACCGGATTGGATTTTATCACCAGTTTTACGACAGTTGTTCAGCCGATCCAAAGTTATTAAGCGAACAGTGCAATTGTAAGTGTGAACCAGGGGTGGGTTCTAAAAATTTTTACTACCGGTTCTGTGGGCGTGGCTTATTTTGTGGGCGTGGTTTGATGGTCACGTGTCAATTCTTTAGGATTTTTTTTTTTTAATTTGATTTATATGCCGCCCTTCTCCGGAGACTCAGGGCGGCTTACAATGCGCTAAGCAATAGCCTTCATACTTTTGTATATTTATACAAAGTCAGCTTATTGCCTCCACAATCTGGGTCCTCATTTCACCTACCTTAGAAAGGATGGAAGGCTGAGTCAACCTTGAGCCTTGGTGAGATTCGAACCTGTAATAATTGCAGGCAGCTGATGTTAATAACAGGGCTTTAGACCACTGTGTACTATCCAAGGCTCTTTAGCAGAGGTACTGGTCTAGCAGGCTTTTAACTGCTTGCAGAGCTGTACCGGTCTATTCATTTGTTTTTGAGACACCGGTCTACTCATTTATTTTTGGAGGCACCAATCTACCCATTTGTTTTTGGAGGCACCGGTCTATTCATTCGTTTTTGGAGGCCTACCACCACACCGCTTTTTAACACTGATCAGCTGTAGGGTGGCCCTTTGAAGCCCCATGGCAAGAGTTTAAACAGTTTTTTTCCTTCTAGCCGATCAGCTGGGACTCAGGAGGCAGCGAATAGATTGGGGGCGGAGCCAAATAAAAGATAAGAATAACGCGGGGGTGGGGCAGCTCCGGAACAAAGAGAACCGGTTCAGTGACGTCATATCGTCACCGCTACCGGTTCGGCTGAACCAGGCCCACCACTGGTGTGAACCCACAGGTATTTTTTTTGCTAAAAATTGGCAAAACAAAAGGTAGCAAATCACTGTAAGACACTGCAGTCGGTCATAAATGTGAGACAATTTCATCACTTCGCTGATGAAGTTACAACATCACTGAAAAAAGTGACCGATGACCGTTTTTCACACATACAACCGTTGCAGCATCTCCATGGTCATGTCATCAAAATTCAGTCATTTGGCAGCTAACTCGTATTTATGACGGTTGCTGTGTCCTGGGGTCACGTGATCCTCTTTTGAGACCTTCTGACCAGCAAAGTCAATGGGGAAGCCAGATTCACTTAACAACCATGTTACTAACTTAACAACTGCAATGATTGATTGACTTAAGAGCTGTGGCAACAAAGGTCATAAAATGGGGCAAAATTCATTTAACAACTGTCTCGCTTAGCAATGGAAATTTTGGGGCTCAATTGTGATCGTAAGTCGAGGGCTACCTGTGTTGTCTTTCAGTAATGCTGGATTCAGATGTGAATTCAACATGAGTGATGATGATGTGTTTGGCCTCATATATCTGGAATGACAAGCATTTCCATCTGAATTTGCTTGAAATTTCATGGAATTCAGGGGAATTTAGGGTGGTTAATGAAGCCAAGGAAAAGGGAGGAAGTGGAACAGAGACAGGCAGAGAGGAAACAGGAAGTTGATTGGTTGATTGGCCCACCCACCCATCCCGGCGCTATGCCGTCCTATTTAGCCACGTTTTCAAGGCCAGGCGCATGCACGGTGAACTGGTAGGAAAAATATGTGAAACCCACCTCTGGATTTAGATCAAGATGGGGTTGGTAGGTTGTGAAAAGCTGCCATATGTAGCTGCAGAACTTTGAACGGCCACTAGAGGACAGTCAGGAGACATAGCAAACTGTCTCTCCTGCCATCTAGTGGCCATTTGGATGTCTATGGAGATTCTCAGTCATCCAGTCATGGTTGTCCCAAAGGTGCTTTTTTAAAGAGGCAGCTGGACTTTCGTTTAGATTTATTGGCAACCTCACCCCAGTGCAATTCTTGAAGCAGAGAGAGGAAAAGTAAAACTGGATTACATTTCATTGGCCAGTGAGGTTTAGCAATTCTGGAGCAATAATTTCTGGAGAAATTCTCTTAGAGCAGCTGAGATGGACACCCTTTGTGACAGTACTCATGTCTTCCTTGCTAAATATTCAGGTACCTCTAGTTTGAGTAGCTACAAGGGGAGAACAGACCTCACTTTTTCAACTACTAGTTGTTTTGTTTTCTAAGGCCAGGTGGTTGTAAGTCACAAACGGAGTTTCTGAATTTGACCTCCACAGTAATTGCCTCTTCACCGGGGCACAGTTCTAACGTGAGAATTAGATCGACCCATATGGTGACATTTTGATTCCAATGCAATTAAGCCGGTGATCGTTTGCTTCGGGATATGTGACTCAAGAGTTGTTCATATCAGGAGCTTCTGCTGACACATTGGCAGGTTTTTACGGCATTTGTGTCAGGACAGACAAGCAAGTTCCATGGATGCTACAGTGCTACACTGTAGGTGTTATATATAGAATAGGTGTTGGGAAACATGAAAACAGGGGTGAAATCCAGCAGGTTCTGACAGGTTCTGGCGAACTGGTAGCGGAAATTTTGAGTAGTTCGGAGAACCGGCAAATACCACCTCTGGCTGGCCCCAGAGTGGAATGGGAATGGAGATTTTGCAATATCCTTCCCCCAGGAGTGGGGAGGGAATGGGGATTTTGTAGTATCCTTCCCCTGGAGTGGAATGGGAATGGAGATTTTGCAGTATCCTTCCCCTGCCACGCCCACCAAGCCACACCACGCCCACCAAGCCACGGCCACGGAACCGGTAGTAAAAAAATTTGGATTTCACCACTGCATGAAAAGAAGATTTTAGAATCAAGATCATGTGAAGTGTTAATACAACTTTATAATGCCTTGGTAAGGCCACACTGGGAATACTGCATTCAGTTTTGGTCGGCCACGATGTAAAAAAGATGTGGAGACTCTAGAAAGAGTGCAGAGAAGAGCCACAAAGATGATTAGAGGACTGGAGGCTAAATACCCGGTTGCAGGAACTGGGTATGTCTAGTTTAATGAAAAGGACTAGGGGAGACATGATAGGAGTGTTCCAATATCTCAGGGGCTGCCACAAAGAAGAGGGAATCAAGCTATTCTCCAAAGCACCTGAAGGCAGGACAAGAAGCAATGGATGGAAAATAATCAAGGAGAGAAGCAACCTAGAACTTGGGAGAAATTTCCTGACAGTGAGAACAATTAATCAGTGGAACGACTTGCCTCCAGAAACTGTGGGTACTCCAACACTGGAAGTTTTTAAGGAGAGACTGGACAACCATTTGTCTGAAGTGGTATAGGGTTTCCTGCCTGAACAGGGGGTTGGACTAGAAGACCTTCAAGGTCCCTTCCAACTCTGTTATTCTGTTAAGATGGATCTAACCAAGTGTTGGGCATCCTAGAACCCTACAGATCTATGGTTTATCTCCTCCTTCCCCTCTTCATTTTTATCTAATTAATCGAGCCATTTTGGTGGTAGTGGTTAAAGCACCAGGCTAGAAAATGAGAGATTGTGAGTTATAATCACTCTTTTGGCATGAAAGCCAGCTGGGTGACTTTGGGCCAATCACCAGGAGATGGTGAGTTCTAGTCCTGCCTTAGGCATGAAAGCCGACTGGGTGACCTTGGGCCAATCACCAGGAGACTGTGAGTTCTAGTCCTGCCTTAGCCTTGAAAGACAGCAGGGTGACCTTGGGCCAAGAGAGGTTGTAAAATGGGGCAAAATTCACTTAACAACTGTCTTGCTTAGCAACGGAAAGTTTGGCCTCAATTGTGGTCATAAATGGAAGACTACCTGTACTATATTTCTATAAGATCCTATAACCTTTGAATGAGAACATTGATATCTTGTAATATCTTGATATCTCCGGAGATTTCAGCTATTTTAAACAGGTTTTTTTTAAAGATCATTTAAAAGTCATTTTAGTTTCATTTAATGTCACGGTGTTACATAACTCATCCCCTCCTAGCTGAAAAATGCGAAGGATGATAAGAATTCCCACCTCCGGTTACGAAAAGTGCCATCCAGAATAAACAAGATCAGTTCCCAAATTCTTATTTATGTTTTTCAACTTTCTGAACAAACCAGAATTTCCAAAACTGTAGCGTTGTGCTGATGGCCAAATTTCAGATTCTTTACTTTCTCTTCGTTTATCTCTGTTATTTTTTTATTGAGCATGTATGAAATCATAAAAACCAGGACCTGTGATGTGTTATAACATTGATTTGCATCCTACATACATGGACAGAAGTAAATCACCTTCCAAAATGAATCTTGTGATAATTTAAGGTATAATCCTAGCAAATGTTCCTCTCCCTTAGCCATTCTTATCAATAATTTGGAGGAATTGTTTTGATTTGGGGGGGGGGGGGCGTTGGTTTTCAGGGTTTTTAGTTTTGAAAAACAAAACCGTTCTTTCTCTTGCCCTTTGCACGGTTGCTTTTCTGTTGTGTTTCAGCGTTGTAAGCATACACATACACACAATGCCCATCTACCAGGAATTGAAGGGAAGGGAAGGGAAGGGAAAGAAGAGGTTCTTTCTTAATCCAGGGAGCATTTGAACGAGATGAAGTGTGGAAACATTCCTAATTAAAACCCGAATGCTTTTAATGTATATCTGCAGTTCTTGTGAATTTTTCTACTTATTTGGATTAAACACATTTGAATACTAATGAAGTTTCCCTTTTGTATCTTTCGCTCCCCCCTTCTCTCTCTCTCTCTCTCTCTTTCTCTCACATTCTCTCTTTCACACACATTCTCTCTCTTTCTCTCACATTTTCTCTCTCTCTTTCTCTCACATTCGCTATCAAACACACACATTCTCTCTCTTTCTCTCACATTCTCTCTCACTCTCTCTCACACATATTCTCTTTCTCTCACATTCTCTCTCACACATTCTTACACACACACACACATTCTTTCTCTCTCTCTTTCTCTCATTCTTTCTCTTTTCTTTCTCTCCCATTCTCTCTTTCCCCCCCCTCTCTCTTTCTCTCTCCCTCACTCCCTCACTCATTCTCTCTCTGTGTCTCTATTTTCTTGTAGTGAGGCTGCCACAGAGTTGTCTGGAATCTTACCAAGGTAAGCAAGCTGTTCTGCTAACCCAGATCTGTTTGTCGGAGCCAAAGAGCTGCTTTTCTAACTGATGCATCCAAGACAGCCTGTCACAGGTTTGGAAGGGAGGTTTGGATGGGTGGGTGGGTGGGTGGGAGGGAAGAGGGAGAGGCCATTTCTAAAAGAAACAGTCATTAAGGGGGAAAAAAGTGTATGTGTTTGAGAGGCAGAGAAAACGTTTGCCATGTCAGACAGAAGCATCTGTGGAGTGGGCTCTTTTCAACAAGAGGTGATCTGTGTACTTTTATTTTAATCGTTTCGTTTTAATTGCCATGATGTTGCTTTGAGAACAGCCGAGGTGAACGACGGCCAAGTTCTGGCTTAGAAGTCTTCACAGGGAACTTCAGCTTGTTTTCAGATGTTCTGCTTGTGATGTAGGGTCCCTTCCTTCCTTCCTTCCTTCCTTCCTTCCTCCCTCCCTCCCTCCCTCCCTCCTCTTTAACCCTTTCTCCCTCCCTCCTCTCTAATCCTTCCTTTCTTTCTTCCTTCTTCCCTCCCTCCTTTCTAATTCTCCCCCTTCTCCCTAATCCACCTTTCTTTCTTTCTTTCTTTTTCTTTCTTTCTTTCTCTCTCTTTCCCTCTCTTTCTTCCTTCCTCCCTTCCATCCTTCTTCCCTCTCCTTCTCTCCCTCCTCTTTAACCCTCCCTCCTCTCTAATCCCTCCTTTCTTTCTTCCTCCCTCCCTCCTTTCTAATCCTTCCCCTTCTCCCTAATCCACCTTCCTTCCTTCCTTTCTTTCTCTCTCTCTCTTTCCCTCTCTCTCTTCCTTCCTCCCTTCCATCCTTTCTCCCTCTCCTTCTCTCCCTCCTCTTTAACCCTCCCTCCCTCCTCTCTAATCCCTCCTTTCTTTCTTTCTTCCTCCCTCCCTCCTTTATAATCCTCCCTTCTCTCTAATCCACCTTCCTTCCTTCCTTCCTTCCTTCCTTCCTTCCTTCCTTCCCTTCTTTCTCTCTCTCTCTCTCTTTTCTTCTTCTTCCTTCCTTCCTTCCTTCCTTTCTCTCTTTCAACAAGCAGAAGCGTTCTGAAAGGTTCATGTGGGTGTGAATCTCTTAAAACAGCAAATGCTTTTCCAGCCCTTTGGGAAATGGCAGAGTAGATTCGGCACCAACGCTTTTAAGTGTATACGATCATTTCCTTATTATCTCTGGTGATTAAACCTGGACTCCGTGTTCTTTTGTCTTTCCAAAACAGGCGTAATATTTTTGAGTCAGAGGACAGGGAGGCAAAAGGGATGTGTATTTCCTTCATAAAGATTTGAATGCAGCCACAGATAATATTTGGTGAAACTAGGCTTTGACTCAAGCTGATAATTTAAGACATGGGGACGAATCCCAACAGTAGAACCTAGTTATTTGGTGGTCTTTGACCTCTTTTATCTTTCCCAACTAGATATACAATTCAACCATCTTACTTTCTTACAAAAAGTTGGGCGAGTGGACTCTAAATTGTTTATAGCAAATTTCACATTCTTCCTATTCTGGATTTCTTTGAATTTTATGTTATTTACCAATCAAGGAAGAACTTCAGAGGTCTCTTACGGGCTTGTACTAGTTAAGTCTGTGATGGCTCATAACATTGTCTTTCATCCTTCCTCTAAACCAGCCTGGAACAGCATATCTGCAAAATCTGCTTCTTTTTTTTAAAAAAAGTTTTTTTTATTAATAATACAATTAAAAATATTGGACATGGTTTGACATTTCCGGTTTAGACATTTCTGTCACATTTTACCTTACAACTAATACAATTCCTTTATGTTATACGACATATATATCTTGTTTCACAATTCAAACACGAAAATTCTTACGTCTATAGAACTTACATCCATAACAATTTCATTCCTATCTCTTTCAAGAAACTAACGTATAGATTTCTAAACTTTCAATTCATCAATAATCCTTTATCCCGGCATTCTTCCTCCTCTCCAACCAATAGTATAATTTATTCCAGATTTCGTAGTATTCTGTTTCGCTCTTGTCTTTGAGTCCCAACATCAACCTGTCCATTTCAGCACAAGTTAATATCTTAGCTACTACTACTGCCCGCCCCCCGCCCCCCCAAACAATCTGGGTCCTCATTTTACCAACCTCGGAAGGATGGAAGGCTGAGTCAACCTTGAGCCTGGTGAGATTCGAACTGCCGAACTGCAGCTAGCAGTCAGCTGAAGCAGCCTGCAGTGCTGCACTCTAACCACTGTATTGTATTGTATTGTATTGTTTATATTTTATATACCGCTCTTCTCCCGAAAGACTCGGGGCGTTGAACAGCCATCAGATAAAACACAAGAAATACAAAATTTAAAAACGGTATTAAAAGCCGATTAAATTAATTTGGCCCACAGTTAAAAACACCCCTGTATTAAAACCCATAATTAAACAGTTTAAAGATTAAAACAATTTAAAAGAGTTTAAAAAAAAGTTAGGCCAGCTCGGCTTGTTGAAATAAAAACGTCTTTAGGGCATGACGAAAGGTGCGTAGATTCGGGATCCGCCGTAACTCCGGGGGCAGCTCATTCCAGAGGGTAGGTGCCCCCACAGAGAAGGCTCTCCCCCTGGGGGCCGCCAGTTGGCATTGTTTGTCCGACGGCACCCTGAGGAGCCCCTCTCTGTGGGAGGGTACTGGTCGGTGGGAGGCTGTCGGTGGCAGAAGGCGGTCTTGTAAGTACCCAGATCCTAAGCCATGGAGCGCTCTAAAGGTGGTAACCAAGACCTTGAAGTGCACTGTGCCACCTCGGCTCTTATAATCCTTTTTCCTGGCCAAGAAAACGCAACCATCTTTCTGAACTCGGTTCCTAAGCAATACTTGTTTTTTTCTTGACAAGCAGCTAGTTAAGTTTGGCAGTATCTATAGAGTTCAAAACCTCCATTCCTGGCATTTCGGGGTAAACTCACTGTATATTAAATGCAGAAGACACATCGCCCTGCACAATGTACGTCTGCCCGATCGCTGACCTTTAGGCTGGCAATTTAATATAGATACATCAGTGAATGATATATTGGCAAAGGAGTTGACAAGCAGAAGCCGGGGCGGGTAGAAGATTCTGTAGGCTTCCCAAGGCACTGCAATCTAATCTTGATTATTCTGTCAGCCTGCTTATTTGCTTTTTCGCTGCTTTATTTATTTTCACATGATGAGCTCCTTAAGCCTGGCAAGCCGGCAGAGGTGGAGGAGAAAGTGTTGTTAGAAATTGCACTCCACAAGTTGATATTTCTTAAAAAATGGCAACGGGAAGGCAACAACCACAAGTCCACAAGCAGTTGCCATTCTAATCTAGTTCAAATTGCCTTGGCAATTTAAAGATGTGTGGCCTTCAACTCCCAGAATTCCCCAGGCAGCATTCGTGGACTTCAACTCCCAAATTCCCCAGCCAGTGTTTTTAGATTTCAACACCCATAATTCCTCAGCCAGTGTTCCTGGATTTCAACTCCCAGAATTCCCCAGCTAGGATTTGTAGATCTCAATACCCATAACTCCTCAGGACTTTAATACCCCAGATAGCATTCATGGACTTCAACACCCAGAATTCCCCAGGCAGTATTCTTGGATTTCAACATCCATAATTCCTCAGCCAGCATTCATGGACTTCAACTCCCAGAATACCCCAGCTAGGATTTGTAGATCTCAATACCCATAATTCCTCTGCCAGCATTCTTGGACTTTAATACCCAAAATTCCCCAGGCAGCATTTCTAGATTTCAACATCCATAATTCCTCAGCCAGTATTCATGGACTTCAGCTCCCAGAATTCCCTAGGCAGCATTTCTAGATTTCAACATCCATAATTCCTCAGCCAGTATTCATGGACTTCAGCTCCCAGAATTCCCCAGGTAGCATTTGTGGACTTAAATTTCCAGAATTCCTCAGCTAGGATTTGTAGGTTTCAATACCCATAATTCCTCAGCCAGCATTCATGGACTTCAAGTCCCAGAATTCCACAGCCAGCATGATGATCACATGATCCTGGAACCTTACATGATGGTTGCCAAACCCCCAATTTTTGATCACATGACCGCAGGGATGCTGCAACAGTTTTAAGTGTAAGGACTGATCATAAGTCTTTTTTTTTTTCAGTGCTGTTGAATGGTTGCTAGATGAATAGTTGTAAGTCAAGGACTACCTGTACATGTTCAAAACGGGCAAGATTTTGTTTGCTAAGTTGTGACTGACATCTTGGGGAGGTGTGGGTGGAAGAATCCATCTGCAAGAAGCCTGAAAGTCTAAGCATGGAATACTTTCCCCTCGTTGGATTCATCACTCCAACCCACCAAATTCCTTCCTTTGCGTTGCAGGAACGAGGAGAGATCACCTGGTGTCCTCCTTTCCATCTCTGCTTTGCTCTATTCTTGTACATCCCTAAAAGAGTTAAAGCTGGCATAATAAAGACAAATAATGCACTTTCTGGCCTGTTGTTCATATCTCTGTCTCTGTCTCTCTCTCCTGGTTCTTGCCTGCTTTCAGACCCAATTTGAATGTTTTGATGCTTGTTGTTTAATAAATAAACTTTAAGCTATATTTATGCTGCCGAATTGCGCGATAGGTCTGCTTGTTCTGATTTGGACTGAGTGGCTGACAGGGGAACGAGCCCGGGTGCAAACTTAAGTGGGAAATCAAATATAATTTTGCAAAAGACTCCTATCCAGAAGACAGCATTAAAGAATTTTTTTTTAAGCACTAGGCAGGCAAGTTATTGACAGAAGATGACACATCTATAGAACGAAGCGAAATTGTCAAGACCTTTGTTTAAATTATTGAACAGGTGAAATTGTTCCTTTATTTCTCTTTTAAGCAACGGTTTTCCGCTAGGCTCTGTCAGTCCATTTGCCATCCGTAGATATTTCCTCAGAGCCGCGTTTCTTGACCTCTCAGCAATTGGATGCGTGGACTTCAACTCCCAGAATTCCCCAGCCAGCCTCTCCCAGAATCCCCCCCCCCCTTCACGCTTGGCTGGAGAATCCTGGGAGTTGAAGTCTGCACATCTTAAAGTTGCCCGGGGTTGAGGAAGAATTTCTAAACTAAAAAAAGAAAAAAGAAAGAAAAGGGGGGGTGGGGGGGTTGCGGGGGCAGCGAAAGGAGAAAAACTAATAAAAGGAATTATTATTGCTCCCAACAAGGAACAACTGATGATGTTATTATTGGGTTTGTTTTGCCGGTGAATCATCGCTGTAGCATGACACTGTAGCAGATGCATTTTTTAAAAAAATTGTTCACGTCGCAAAGGAAGGCTTCTATTTAAAAACAGTTTCTTGTGTTTTGGCACAGAAGCTGCTGTATTTCTCCAATGGGGGTGTGGGGGGTGTGTGTGCGGGTTTCCATCAACATTTAGTGGCATATTGGTTAAGCCACTCCGTTGGGGACATCCAAGTTTGAGGTTCTCTAGACGATTCTTCTTAATTACACTGGCTATTGTTAATCTAATTTGGGATGACAATTAGCTGGCGACGGATATATTAAAAAAAATAAATAAACAGTTCTGTTTGCTTTAGAAATCAATTAAGGCTCTACAGTAATTGTAAAACCCTGGGATTATTTTTTTTTTAAAGATATCTTCGATCGTTGTTCCAATCTTTTCTCCTTCCTGCTAATAAACACTATTTAAAATTAAGATCTAGAACCTTGAGGGGCAAACCTATGGCACGCGTGCCACAGCTGGCACAGAGAGTCCTCTCTGCGGGCATGTGAACCGTCGTCGCCCAGCTCAGCTCCACCGCGCATGCGTACACGCGCCCCCAGCCGATCAGCTGATTTTCGGGATGCGCGGGGGGGGCGGGGCGCATGTGGGAGATGTGTGCGCATGCGCAGGGAGAATCGCTTTGCACATGCGTGGGAGATGGGGGGAGCACGGGGGTGTGCGGCGTCACCCCCCACGGCCCATTTTTGGTCCCAGGAGGCTGCAGGGAGGCCTGCTAGGCCCAAAATGT
>WNWU01000037.1:1898966-1909335 GCA_012654045.1 Ptyas mucosa
TCTATTCTATTCTATTCTATTCTATTCTATTCTATTCTATTCTATTCCATTCCATTCCATTCCATTCCATTCCATTCCATTCCATTCCATTCTGATTTCTATTCTATTCTGTTCTGTTCTGTTCTGTTCTGTTCCGTTCCGTTCCGTTCCGTTCCGTTCCGTTCCACTCCACTCCACTCTATTCTTTCCTTTTCCTTTTCCTTTTCCTATTCCTATTCCTATTCCTATTCCTATTCCTATTCCTATTCCTATTCCTATTCCTATTCCTATTCCTATTCCTATTCCTATTCCTATTCCTATTCCTATTCTCTACAAAGAAGCAAATGTTGACCAAATATTAGAGAGTGTTCCTATTGATAGGAAGATTGGCATCCAATAAAGGAGAATAATTGTAGCTCGGGATTTAAATGAAGGTTTCAACTAGTTTGGGTAATGAATGTCTGCAAGAATATAATCAAGCCCAGAGAGCACCAAGGAACCCTCAGAATGTCTCAACGGTGCTTTTTCAAAAGGCAGCTGGACTTTGTTTTTCCTTGAAGATGTTTCGCTTCTCATCCAAGAAGCTTCTTAAGTTCGCTTCAATTCCTGAAACAGGAATTTTCCAGGGAGGAGAGGAGAATTTTATTCTACAAATTCTTCTAACTGAGCAGATTATTAGTCATACATTGTGCAATAATATCCTGACCTCTTTTCTTACTATCAATGAACAAACAGTACCTATTTTCTTAGTACATGTAGATTAGTTACTGACGGAACTCATTTTCTGGTGTTTACACACAGCATTTAGTCATAAACTAACCAAAAAAAAAAAAAAGCTGGCTGCATGAATTTTTAAACACAAGACAACCTAAGTTAAAACTAACCCAGATTAGTTACGTTGTGCAAATATAGCTTTAATGGACTTGCTGTAATATATTGAGATATCTTGACATGTGGATGACAGCAATGTCAACAGGAATACTTCTATGTACTTCAGTTTTCTCACATCTGCTGCAGGGGTGAAAGCCAGCAGGTTCTGACAGGTTCTGGAGAACCGGTAGCAGAAATTTTGAGTAGTTCGGAGAACCGGCAAATACCACCTCCGGCTGTTCCCAGTATAGGATGGGAATGGAGATTTTGCAATATCCTTCCTCCAGGAGTGGGGAAGGAATGGAGATTTTGCAGTATCCTTCCCCTGGAGTGGAGTGGAAATGGAGATTTTGCAGTATCCTTCCCCTGCCACGCCCACCAAGCCACACCCACAAGCCACACCATGCTCACCAAGCCACGCCCACAGAACCAGTAGTAAAAAAAAAAAATTTCACCACTGATCTGATGCTCTTCAGTTGTGCCGGACTACAGCTGCCAACAATCCCGAGGTGGCACAGTGGTTAGAGTGCAGTACTGCAACTACTTCAGCTGACTGCTAGTTCAGCAGATCAGCAGATCAAATCTCACCGGCTCAAGGTTGACTCGGCCTTCCATCCTTCCGAGGTGGGTAAAATGAGGACCCAGATTGTTAGGGGGCAAGATGCTATTTAGTATACTGTCTTTGGTGTAAGCCACCCAGAGTCCTCGGAGAGTGGGCGGCATAGAAATATGACAAACAAACAAACAAACAAACAAACCAATCAATCAATCCCGGTTCGTTGGGATCTTCTTCCAGAGACGTCTGGGAGATGTAGACCAACATATCTTACAGACCAGTAGCTGATGGATACATTTGCTCTCTCTTAAACAGAGACTTCCTCATCATTTTCCTTTCTATCTGTCTTTTAAAAGCTTACTTACGAGACAGTGACATTACAAACAATACGGCTCTAAATAAGAGCATTTTCTTTGCTGAGTACTTACACTCTTCCACAAAATATATCTGTTACTTTCCTTCTATAACTGCCAAAAATTAATAAAAATCCAATGCCAGAAAAGTCTTGGAAAGTATGCAACGATTGAATTTGGGAAGACAATCCCTCCCAAGAGTTGTTATTTCTATTATTGTCAAAGTTGTTGAATGTAACGATCGTTTTCTTTAAAAAAAAAAAAAACAAAAATCATATCTTTTAGCAAACAACCAGCTGTTTACACCCCAGAGTGTTCTCTTTCTCAGCTCCCCGATGCTTGCAACTTGGTTCCAACAACAGCTGTGTGATGAAATCTTTCCACACACAAACATCCTTCCTCTCTTCCTGCAAAATATATATATATATATAAAATATAAAAAGGAAAACCTATATCGTTCACGCATTTCTGTTTATGGCTTAACTCTTCCATCTTCACTCCAATTCAACCTAAGTTCTGTGTGTAGTTGTATTGTGTTGGGGGGGGGGGGCATGCACTGTGGGAGCTCCACCAATCTCATTGTACATATGTTGTGCAGTGACAATAATGCAGGGGTGAAATCCAGCAGGTTCTGACAGGTTCTGGAGAACCGGTAGAGGAAATTTTGAGTAGTTCGGAGAACCAGTAGTGGAAATTTTGAGTAGTTCGGAGAACCGGCAAATACCACCTCTGGCTGGCCCCAGAGTGGGGTGGGAATGGAGATTTTGCAATATCCTTCCCCCAGGAGTGGGGAGGGAATGGAGATTTTGTAGTATCCTTCCCCCAAGAGTCGGGAGGGAATGGGGATTTTGCAGTATCCTTCTCCTGGAGAAGGGTGGGAATGGAGATTTTGCAGTATCCTTCCCCTGGAGAAGGATGGGAATGGAGATTTTGCAGTATCCTTCCCCTGCCACGCCCACCAAGCCACGCCCACCAAGCCACACCATGCCCACCAAGCCACATCCACAGAACCGGTAGTGAAAAATTTTGAAACCCACCACTGATGCGCCCACCCAAAAATGAACTTCCGATTTCCAGTGCGCACATGCACGCCGGCCAGCTAGTCTTCCGGGTTTCCGGTGTGCATGCACGCGCGATGGTCAGCTGGCTGGCGCACATGGTCATGCAGGAAAATGGAAGACCAGCTCTTCCAATTTCCGGCACTGCCACACGCAAAAAGGCCAGCTGATCATCACACGCGCATGCACACCAGAAACCCAGAAGAGGAACAGGCGATGCCAGGTATGCCAGGCGACATGGCTCCACATGCCATAGATTCGCCATCACGACCCCATACCTTTCTGGACAAATGAAACCATGGAGAGACCCATCTCCTAAAAGTTGAACCTCTTGCTTTTCAACCCTGGGTTCCCTTTTCTTCAAAACTTGATTAAGATGTCCAAACATGCCCAACACATTTGTAGGCTGAGAAGCTGTTCATGTATCAGGTCTTTACGGGCATGGAAACTATTTGTACTTCCATGGGGGAAACGGAGCAGAGTGGGTACGGTGGCCTAGAGGTGGATCTCTCGCCTCACAATCAGGAGGCTGTGAGTTCGATCCTAGATAGAGGCAGATATTTCTCTCTCTGGGCATAATGAGAATATATCTGCTGAACAAAGCTCCGCATTGGCGACAGGAAAGGCATCCAGCCATTAAATGTTATGTTAGTTCCATTCAGTTGCCCAGACTCCACCTCTCAAGGGATTATGGGGTCGTTAAATGATGATGATGATGGTGGAGAAAACAGTGCAGGAATATGTGTTGTGACCTAGGCTCAATTAGGCATTACCAGACACAATTAGTCTTAAACAAAACTATTTTATTATAACAGCTGGGAATTACTTCATTCCCAGCTTAGTCCAAATTAATTCCAAAACAAGTCCTTCAGAAAAAGTCCTTTGGGCTTATCACAAACCTTTATCTTCTTTGGCAGCCTCCCAAAGGCCTGCCTTGGCGAAGCCCCACAAAGTTCAGAAACAAGAGACGCCAACTGGGAAACAGATTTAGCAACGTTGCTTTCCTACAAAGAGCCCAAGAGCCTTTGCTGCTCTTTTAAGCCTTCTGGGAGAGGCCAATCATCTCCTGGCCTTACTCCTGAGTCATCCTTTTTGCTTTAGCTGCTCTTGCCTTCTGGCAGCTCTGCACATGCGTGCACTAGGAACAGGCTCCTCCTGTTCCTCTGCCTCTCTGCTGTCTGACTCTGGATACTCCGGAGTCTGCACATTACTCCCAGATGGCCCTGGCCCCATCTCTGCCTCCGACGCAGAACCCTCGTCCGGGCCTTCCCCAGCCTCCAGGACTGGCCCATAGTCATCCCCAGTCTCCTCACTGTCCGACTCTGCTGCTAGCTCTACGGGCTGCTGGCAGACCACAACAATATGTCCCTTGGACCTGAATTCACAATGAAACTGTGTTTGAGTTTTCCAAAATATGCTCATCCAGCCCAGGGAAATGTGTATGCCTGCCAGAGGGAGATATTGCTTGTCTTTCCCTTGAATAACATTTAAGGTTGAGGGTGGATTGAACCATCGTTTTAGTGAAATGGAATGACCTTGAGTGACCAGAGAAAATTATGTCCAAGGCAAGATGTAGCATAGACTTTATGGGTCGCCTGTATCTGGATTTGCAAGATAATTGGCTAGGCCATGTGTTGCTAAGTTTGGTTTTTTTTTTTCAAACAACAACTAATTAGTAGCACAAAGCCACTGGCACTCTTCTTAATATCTACCTTCTTCCAAAACAATAATTGAATGTAATAATGGTCGTGCCGAAGCTCCTGTTACCGCAAACCAATTTGGTGCGCTCGTTCCTACACATGTTCTAATTTTGGCTCTGAAATAAATGACATTTTATTAATTTGTGGCACATCCCTGCCAAGTTTTGCTGGGTGCTCGGTGGCAGATGCTTCACAGTGGGAAGTCCACGGCAGAAGCTGCAGATGCTTCTCCAGATTGTCAGACCAAATTGGGCAAGGAGCATGCATGTCCCTCCTCCTAACCAAAGATTTGGACTTAGATACGGAGCTACTCTTAGGGAATTAATATAGGCAACCGATATGGAATCATTCTTGGTGGTACTGTTGTGGTCTGCCGGCAGCCTTCGGAGCTGGCAGCAGAGTCGGACAGTGAGGAGGCTGGGGGGGGAACTTGGGCCAGTCCTGGAGTCTGGGGAAAGCTCGGACGAGGGCTCTGCGTCAGAGGCAGAGATGGGGCCAGGGCCATCTGGGAGTGATGTGCTGACTCTGGAGCCTCCAGAGTCTGACATAGGAGAGGCAGAGGAACAGGGGGAGCCTGTTCCCAGTGCGCGCATGTGCAGAGCTGCCAGAAGGCAAGAACAGTTAAAACAAAAGGGACGACTCGGGAGTAAGGCTTGGAGATGATTGGCCCCTCCCATAAGACATAAAGGAAGAGCAAAGCAGTGGTGAAATCTAAAATTTGTTACTACTGGTTCTGTGGGCATGGCTTGGTGGTGGTGGGGGTAATGTGATTTTTTTTTTTAACTTTTAAAACCGGCGAAGAGGTTGTAAAAAAATGCTTTCCAAAGGCTCTGACGATCCCAGCTGAGTTGCCTGATCGGCAGAGGCTTTTTAAAAATCCTCTTCCAGGTTGCGGCCCTGACGAGCGGCACATGGTGTCGACAAGGTTCGCCATCACTAATATACAGTATTTCTATTTCCTTTACCGTCGTAGGTTGTCTGAATGACATACCTGCCTCGTTTCAATATTGAGTTAGGGATTTATCTCCGAGGCCAAGTACCTGGCTCCAGGGACTCTAAGATTGTCAAAAAATAATAATAATAATAACGTTGTTTTCTCTCGAAAGGAAGAACGCATGAATACTCTACCTGGGCAACAACGTACAATATGTCAGTATATTTTTGCGGTGCACCGGGGAAAACCCTTGGGGAGTTTTCATTATAAAATCACATCTCAACTTTATCAGATTTCAGCAATCACGGAATGTGTACGGAATATTTTTAGTCCCCACCGCAAAGGCCCCTAAGAAAAAGAATGCGCAGAACTTTCTCAAGACATCTTTTGATTTTTCTGTTTGCCTGGCCTTCTGGTTCTTGTTGTAACCCAGGCCCAAGTAGGTAGTATTAGACGTAAACAGTTCCAAAACAAACCGACTTTATTAGAACAGCTGAGAATGAACTCATTCTCAGCGTAGTCCAAACTAAATTAAAACAGATTCTTCTTAACACAAATTCTTCAGTCTAAACACCAACCTTGGTATAATTAGGCAAACTGCCAAAGGCTTCTCTTGGCAAAAGTTCAGAAGCAGAAGACGCCGACAAGAGATAAGTGCAGCAAGACAAGAACAAGTCTATATCAACGTTGTTTTCCGACAAAGAGCCCAAGAGCCGTTGCTGGTCTTTTAAGCCTTATGGGAGGGGCCAATCATCTCTTGGCCCTACTCCCAAGTCATCCTCTTTGCGGTAGCTGCTCCTGCCTTCTGGCAGCTCTTCTCATACGTGCACTAGGAACAGGCTCCTCCTGTTCCTCTGCCTCTCTACTGTCAGCCTCTGGAGGCTCCGGAGTCCGTACCTCACTCTCCGATGGCCCTGGCCCCATCTCTGCCTCCGACGCAGAGCTCACATCTGGGCCTTCCCCAGCCTCCAGGACTGGCCCATGTTCTTCCTCAGCCTCATCACTGTCTGACTGCTGCCAGCTCCTCAGGCTGCTGGCAAACCACAACAGTTCTCTTCTCCTCAGGTCCCAGAAATCTACCTAGGGAAATGCAAATATTAATAGTGGAAGAGGTAGTGATGAGTTATTTCAAATATCAGGATAATTTTTCAACTGTTGGAAATTTGGTGTCTTTTTGTATCCCTGATAGAAAGCGGATTTCTTGAATATTATTTGTGCTGAGAAGAAAAATAGAAGATTTGTACATTCAGACCGGCAAGATTGATGTCAGCCTTCCCCAGGTACACCAGAGAGGAATCAGAGCCGATAAATGATTTCCGAATCATAAAATCAATCATAGAATCAATATAGAATCAATCATGGAATCAATATAGAATCAATCATGGAATCAATCATAGAATCATAGAGCTAGAAGGGAACTCAGAGATCTTCTAGTCCAGCCCCCTTCTCAAGGCAGGAGACTTATACCATCCCGGTTAAATGGTTGTCCAGTCTATTTTTAAAAACTTCCAGTGATGGAGCATCCATAACCCCAGGAGGCAAGGTGTCGCATTGATTAATTGTTCTCGCTGTCAGGAAATTTCTCCTTGTTTCTAGGCTGGGTCTCCCTTTAACAAGCTTCCACCCATTACTTCTTGTCCTGTCCTCTGCTGCTCTAGAAAATATGACAATCCCTTCTTGGAAGATAGCTTTTAAGTTTTAGAATAGAGTAGAACAGAACAGAATAGAAATAGAATGAAATAGAGCAGAGCAGAGCAGAGCAGAACAGAGCAGAGCAGAACAGAACAGAACAGAACAGAAGCTGGAAGGGATCTTGGAGGTCTTCTAGTCCAACCCTGTACTAGCGACTCTGTACAATTTGAGACTAATTCTCTTATTCCAGTGATGAAGCACCTAAAGTTCTGAATGCAAGATCTTCCACTGGTTTTTTTCAGTAGTTAGACTACTTCTAACACTGTGAAGCTCTGCCAGCTTCTATGTACAGGTAATACACGGGTTACGACCATAATGTCAGGCCTGGAAGCCATCTTTTGCATTAGGCCTTCAGATCTGCCACGTTTACTACTGTGGTAAACTGGGAGGGGGGATTGTATGGAGCATGGGTGATATATAGTCATGGCTATAGTCAAATGGCTATCCAACATCATCTTAAAAACTTCCAGTGTTGGAGCATTCACAACTTCTGGAGGCAAGTTGGTCCACTGATTAATTGTTCTGTCAGGAAATTTCTCCCTAGTTCTAAGTTGCTTCTCTCCTTGATGAGTTTCCATCCATTGCTTCTTGTCCTGCCCTCAGGTGCTTTGGAGAATAGCTTGACTCCGTCTTCTTTGTGGCAGCCCCTGAGATATTGGAACACTGCTATCATGTCTCCCCTGGTCCTTCTTTTCACTAAACTAGACATACCCAGTTCCAGCAACCGTTCTTCATATGTTTCAGCCTCCAGTCCCCTAATCATCTTTGTTGCTCTTCTCTGCACTCTTTCTAGAGTCTCCACATCTTTTTTTACATCATGGCAACCAAAACTGGATGCCGTATTCCAAGTGTGGCCTTACTAGTTTGGGTAATGAGATCTCTGCAAGAAAATAATCAATCTCAGAGAGCACCAAGGACCCCTCAGAATGTCCCAAAGGTGCTTTTTCCAAAGGCAACTAGACTTTGTTTTTCCTTGAAGATGTTTCGCTTCTCATCCAAGAAGCTTCTTCAGTTCTGACTGAATGGTGGAGGGTGGAAGGATTTATATTCTCCTCTCCTCTCCTCTCCCCTCCTTCCTCTCCTTCTACTTTATTGTAAGGCTGCCTTAGTAGAAGCTGAGTAAATAAATAAAGTGTGAAAAGCAGTGATAAGTCACCTTTTTCAGTGCGGTTGTAATTTTGAATGGTCACTAAACAAACTGTTGTAAATTGAAGACTATCTTTAGATCAGTGTTTCTCAACCTTGGAAGCTTGAAGATGGGAGTTGAAGTCCACCCATCTTCAAGCTTCCAAGGTTGAGAAACACTGCTTTAGGTAGTCCCTGCTGATGCCAAAAATATTTGAAATGCTTAGGAGAGACGAGATGTATAAATTTACCGTTGGTTTTTTAATAACTGGAAAGTCAGCACCTATAAACAAGAAACTTATTCAGCCCTCAGCTCCCCCTCCCCCTTTCCAGCACATCCAAGCTTTAAGAATATTAGGAGAAAAGGATTTTGGTAAATGTTATCTTTGGGCATCTAGGAAACGAGAGATTACAGTGTTTGATCCCCGTCGTTTTCCAGCTGTCAAATATATATATACAAGGGCTCTGCAGCGACCAGCTGTAATGCTATTATAGCAAAAGGGGATGCTTTATTCGGAAGATTTTGAAAACACGCAGCCACACAAACACGGTTGCCATCAAGAGGTGGTGACCCCTTACGATGCAGGATTTGTTTTAAATTATAGCACCATCTGGTTGATTCGCTTAAAAGCTCGTGGACGGAAGAGGCTGATGTATTTTCGTGCACCTTGGTCCATCCTCATCTTTAGCGGTTGCCCAGTGTTGTTTGTGAGGTCAAGACTTGGTTTGGAAATCATCAACAGTATGTAAATCGCAAAGGTGCTTTTTTTTTAACTAAAGGCAACTGGACTTCGTTTTATCCTGGAAGACGTTTAGCTTCTCGCTCAAGAAGCTTCTTCAGTTCTGATTGAATCAGTGGTGGGTTCAGCCCGGTTCGGCCCAGTTCCACCGAGCCGGTAGCGGTGACGATATGACGGCACCGAACCGGTTCTGGCCCCCCTGCTCCCCCTCCCCGCATTATTCTTATCTTTTATTTGGCCCCACCCCCAATCTATTGTTGCCTCCTGAGTCCCAGCTGATGGCTAGAGGGAAAAAAACTGTTTAAACTCTTGCCGCCGGGCTTCAAAGGGCCACCCTACAGCTGATCAGTGTTAAAAGAAAACAAATGAGTAGATCAGTGCCTGCAAAAATACATGAGTAGACCAGTGCCATGGGTAGATTGATACAGCCTGGTAGACCAGTACCTCTGCTAAATCCTAAATAATTGTCATATGACCTTCAAGCCACGCCCACAAAATAAGCCACACAAAATAAGCCACGCCCACAGAACCGATAGTAAAAAAAATTAGAACCTACCCCTGGACTGAATGGTGGAAGATGGAAGGATTTATATTCCTCGCAGTCATCTGGCCGTCGGCGTTCTCCCTGAGAGTTGTTGAGGCCGCTTGGAGGTTTATCTGGGGCCTCAGGGTCACCTGAATACGTGCAAATGTGCAATAGTGCAAATGGGCGTGCAAATAGTGCGGCCGCACCCATTTGCACGATTCAGGTGACCCTGAGGGCACAGATACACAGAGATGTTGGAAATCATGGCTCACATCTTCAGCCTTAGATTATGTTTGAATTCAACCCATAGCCAGTGTTGTTCTTATATTCCTTTATTTATTTATATCTTGCCTTCGTTATTTTTTTACAAATCACTCAAGGCTGCCAGTGGATCCAACACAGCTTTCTCCTCCTATTTTCCCCACAATAACAACCCTGTCAGGTGAGTTGGGTTGAAAGAGTGACTAGCCTAAAGTCACTCCTATGGCTTTCATGGCTAAAGTGGGACTAGAACTCACAGTCTCCTGGTGATTGGCCCAAACTCACCCAGCTGACTTCATGGTTAAGGTGGGACTAGAACTCGCCATCTCCTGGTGATTGGCCTAAAATCACCCAGCTGACTTCATGGCCAAGGTGGGACTAGAACTCACTGTCTCCTGGTGATTGGCCCAAGCTCACCCAGCTGACTTTCATGGTTAAGATGGGACTACAACTCACTGTCTCCTGGTGATTGGCCCAAGCTCACCCAGCTGACTTCATGATTAAGGCGGGACTAGAACTCACTGTCTTCTGGTGATTGGTCCAAAGTCGCCCATCTGGCTTTCATACCTAAGACA
>WNWU01000037.1:1923462-1936333 GCA_012654045.1 Ptyas mucosa
AGAATAGAATAGAATAGAATAGAATAGAATAGAATAGAATAGAATAACAGAGTTGGAAGGGACCTTGTAAGTCATCTAATCCAACCCAGTGGTGAAATCCAAATTCTTTTACTACCGGTTCTGTGGGTGTGGCTTGGTGGGCGTGGCTTGGTGGGTGTGACAGAGGAAGGATACTGCAAAATCTTCATTCCTACCCCACTCCAGGGGAAGGATACTGCAAAATCTCCATTCCCTCCCCACTCCTGGGGGAAGGATATTGGAAAATCTCCATTCCCACCCCACTCTGGGGCCAGCCAGAGGTGGCATTTGCCGGTTCTCCGAACTACTCAAAATTTCCACTACCAGTTCTCCAGAACCTGTCAGAACCTGTTGGATTTCACCCCTGGTCCAATCCCCTGCTCGAGAAGGAGACCCTACACCATTTCTAACAGATGGCTGTCCAGTCTCTTCTTGAAAGCTTCCAGTGATGAAGCTACCGCAACTTCTGAAGGCAACTTCTGTTCCATCGGTTGATTGTTCTCACTGCTTGGAAGTTTCTCGTTCGTTCTCTCCTTGGTTAGCTTCCATCCATTGCTTCTTATCTTGCTTTCTGGTGCTTTGGAAAATAATAATGTTCATCGCATTTTCTGCAAGAACTGCAACCAAATAAAGTATTTCAGAAATTCCTCCAACACAGCACAAACGTCAAAGCACCCCTCCTATCTCTCTCTTTTAGATTGCATTTTCTTTTCATGCTATCTTTGCAACCCAATCAATAAATGTCTACCAAACCATTCCAGTATGGATGTGGCCATGTGTTGGTCCTTTTCACACTTCAGATGGATTTTGTTGAAAGTCCCCTGTGCCCGCGTGGGTATTTTAAAAGTTAATGGGTGTACTTTCCCTCTAATGTTCTACTCAAGGTTGCCCTAATTCAAGTTTGAGACAGTCAGCCTGCCATGTATTGTGGCTTCGTTGCTAGCTACAACATGTGGCAAATTGTAATTATGGCCTATTTTTAAATGTTAGGCACGCATATTTACAGCTCCGCTGTGAAGGTTTAATATTTATCCCCTCCCCTTCCTTCTAATTACAAATGAGTGCAAATGGCCTTTTAAACATCTCCCTCAAATTTGTGAGATGAGAAATGGGTTGAAGGTTGTCTTCTAACGTTAAGGAGAAGGCCTCCAAGGGAAGGACTTCTTCTTAGCACTTCAAAAAGAACCATGGAAAAGAGCTATCTGCTGAATTTGGGGTTCAGTGAAAGCACCCCAAACCAGGGGTGGGTTCTAAATTTTTTTACTGCCGGTTCCGTGGGCGTGGCTTGATGGTCATGTGACAATTATTTAGGATTTAGCAGAGGTACTGGTCTACCAGGCCTTTAACTGCTTGCAGAGCTGTACCGATCCATCCATTTATTTTTTGCAGGCACTGATCTACTCATGTATTTTTGCAGGCACTGGTCTACTCATTTGTTTTCTTTTAACACTGATCAGCTGTAGGGCGGCCCTTTGAAGCCCCAGGGCAAGAGTTTAAACAGGTTTTTTCCCTCTAGCCATCAGCTGGGACTCAGGAGGCAGCAATAGATCGGGGGTGGGGCCAAATAAAAGGTAAGAATAACACGGGGGTGGGGGGGGCACGGGTGGGAGGTGGGGGGGGGGGGCCAGAACCGGTTCAGTGATGTCATATTGTCACCACTACCGGCTTGGGAGAACCGGGCCAAACCGGGAGGAACGCACCACTGCCACAGAGTGCAAGATTTTAAGCAGCTGATTGTAGAGGAAGTCCTTGACTTACAACAGTTTGTTTAGTGACTGTTTGAAGTTACAAAGGCACTGAAAAAAGTGAGTTATTTCCATTTTTCACACTTACGACCACTGCAACATCTCCATGGTCACGGGATCAAAATTCAGACACGTCAACCGATTCATATTTATGACATGTGTCATGTGACCACTTTTTGTGATGTTCTGACAGGTGAAGTCAATGGGGAAGCCAGTTTCACTTAACAACTGTGGCAAGAAAGGTCATAAAAATGTGGCAAAGCTCACTTAACAATTGTCTCGTTTAACAACATAAATTTGGGGGCTCAATTGTGGTCGTACGTTGAGGACTTGCCTGTACAATGGAAAACGCAACATTCACACACATTCATGTTAATAAAAGAAGAACACCTATTCTAATTTCTCTGAAATCTTTTCTTTTTACTTCGAACTATTTTCTGCTCTCTTTCATCATCTGGAATGAAAACTCATAGAAAACCATTGAGAAATGAAATATAACCTAACAATAACAGTAACTTATGCAAAAGCTAAGAAGCCATATCAGGTGTGAATTGATTAATTGATGAGGGGAATGAGCTTCAATCATATTTTCAAGAGCCTGTTCTGCCCCAGCTACAGACCCCAAAGAACGCAGCACACACAAAGTCTGTACAAACCTTAGTTTACTAAATTAAATCAGGAGGCTTTTTTCAAACAAAGGCTGTTAACTAACTTTCTTAACAGCCTACAAGAATCGAAAGAATAAATAATCGTAATCTTACTATGGTTGGCAGAAAGCCCAGAAGCAATTTGCAGAGAACTAAGATCAAGACGCGAAGGAGAGTGAACTAAGTTGTTCCCTGCAAATTACTTCAGTTGGCGTTCCTCCTTAAATAGTCTAAGGGAGTGGCCAATTAGCCCCAAGCCTTACTCTCGAGGAGACCTCCTTTTGAGGAGCCACTCCTGCCTTTTGGCAGCTCTGCGCGACCGTGCATCGAGAAAAGACTCCTCCTCTTCGTCCTCTTCACTTAAGGAAGCTTCTGGAGGTTCTGAAGGCCCTGGCTGAATCCCCGCCTCTGGCACCACATCTTCTCCAGCCTCCTCATTGTCCGATTCGAGTGCCAGCTGCACAGGCTGCTGGCGTAGCACCACACCAGCCTCCTTGCTGTCAGAATCAGCTACTAGCTGCACAGGCCGCTGACGAGCCACAACAGAGCCATCCCAGTGATATGAGTGGTGGAACAGTGGTTATAATCTAGTATTGCAGGCAAACTCTGCCCACAGTCAAGAGTTCGATCCTGACTGGTTCAAGGTTGATTCAGCCTTCCATCCTTCCAAGGTCGGTAAGATGAGGACCCAGATTGTTGAGAGAAATATGCTGACTCAGTAAACCGCTAAGAAAGGGCTGTAAAGCACTATGGAGCGATACATAAGTCTAAGTGCTATTGAGAAGTGCTATGTGCTTTCTAATGGAGCATGTGAAACTTACCAATGAGAGGTAATGAATATGGAGTGGCAATTGGAGAATTGGATTAGAACCGGGGAGATCCACCAAATTATAGAATCATGGAGTCGAGAGATTCATTTAGGCTACTGAATCCAACTGCTTGTTTTTGGGCAAGAATCCAAATTAAACAATTCTTGGCAGATGGTTTCTGTTTGAATATCTCCCAACACTTCTCCAGTTCATTGGTCCCATGGCTCTTACTTTTAGAGAGCCGTTCCTAACACTCCACCGGAATCGTCTTTGCTGTGATTTAATTGATTATTCCATATCTGGCACTCCCACGATCAAGAAGGAACCAATCTGGATCTTTTTCCATGTAAAATTGTATTCAGGTACTTGAAAAGTGATCTCGTGTCACTGTCCAAGGGATCTCCACCATCTTTCTCAAGGCAAACATCCTTAACTTATTCTGTCTCTCCAGCGGTGAGTTTCACATATTCTTACCACGAACTGGTGGTTCGCCCCGCGTGCACACGCTTGCTTCACGCGCACGCCTTACGCGCATGCGCCTGGCATTCCAGGCATGTGCTTTGCTCGTGCACATGCCTTTCGCACATGTGCCCAGTCTTGAAAACGTGGCTAAATAGGATAGTGTTATGCTAGGGCAGGTGGATGGGCAGGGGCAGGGGCAGGGGCAGGGGCAGGGGCAGGGGCAGGGGCGGGCCCACCCGCAGTAACCGCTACCAGCTCGCCTGAACTGGTCCGAACCGGCTGAATACACCTCTGTGTCTCTCTTTAGAACATTTATCCAGGTCTAAACCTTCTCAATTACGAAACCCAGAGGTGATTTTTTGAACTTAATCCATCATCTAGGACAACACAAGATATTGTGTTGATGAAATTGTGTCCAGGGGTGAAATGTAAAATTTGTTACTACCGGTTCTGTGGGCGTGGCTTGGTGGGGGTGGGGGTTAATGTGACTGGGTGGGCGTGGCCAACTTATTTTTTTTTAAACTTTTAAAAGCATTTTTTTTTCTACAACCTCTTTGGCTGAAGAGGTTGTAAAAAATGCTTTTAAAAGGCTCTGACGATCCCAGCTGAGTTGCCTGATTGGCAGAGGCTTTTTTTTCTTTTAAAAACATTTTTTGTACAAAAAACAAATGCTTTTAAAAGCCTCTGATGATCAGGCAGCTCAGATGGGATCGTCAGAGGCTTTTAAACAACCTCTTCTACAACCTTTTTTCTACAACCTCTTCAGCCGAAAAGTAGCAAAAATGCTTTTAAAAGGCTCTGACGGTCCCAGCTGAGCCGCGCGATCATCAGAGGCTTTTTTTTTTACTTTTAAAAGCATTTTGAAGAGGTTGTAGAAAAAATGTTTTTTTAAAAAAGCCTCTGATGATTGTGCGGCTCAGCTGGGCATGGGAGGGGTCCGGGATGTTTACTACTGGTTCTCTGAACCACCCGCTACCATCGCTACCAGATTGGGCGATCCAGTCCGAACTGGGAGCATTTCACCCCTGATTGTGTCCCATGTCTTTTAGATCTCCTAGAGGAGGGGAAAAAACAAAACCCTTACCTTTAGAGAAAGATTGGAAAGTAACAGCAAGGACATAAACAAAACTTTTTCCATATCTCTTAAGGACAGCTCTCATTTTCAGCTATAGTGAATTGCACGTGTTGACACTAATGTTAAACAACAGCTCCATCGACAATTCCAGCTGGAATCTGTATATGGAATAGCATTGAGTGACATCTTGCTTTTGACTTTTAGTAGCAACATCTTTCGTCAGCCCTAAATAAATTAGCATTTTTATCCAATCAAATCGAAAACTACTGTTGAACATATCTGAACAGATAGGGAGCAGTGGTGAGTTTCAATTTTTTTTACTACCGGTTCTCTGGGTGTGGCTTAGTAGGCATAGCATGGCTTGGTGGGCGTGGCTTGGTGGGCATGGCAGGGGAAGGATACTGCAAAATCCCCATTCCCTCCCCACTCCAGGGGAAGGATACTGCAAAATCCCCATTCCCTCCCCACTCCAGGGGAAGGATGCTGCAAAATCCTCATTTCCTTCTGATCAGCTGGGACTTGGGAGGTAGAGAATAGAAGGGGGTGGGGCCAGTTAGAATTTTTACTACCGCTACTCAAAATTTCTGCTACGGGTTCTCCAGAACTGGTCAGAACCTGCTGAAACCCATCTCTGATACGGAGGTGTTTGCTCCGGGTTTTAAGGTTATTTTTTTTTACTCCTCATGGAAAATTTCACACATTTGTAGACTTGAGCTGTGGATTGGGAAAGGGAGGGGAGAAAAGGGAAGGGAAGGGAAGGGAAGGAAAGGAAAGGAAAGGAAATTGAAAAGAAGAGGAGAGGAGGGGAGGGGAGGAGAAGAGAAGAGAAGAGAAGAGAAGAGAAGGAAAAGGAAAGGAGAAGAGAGGGAACGGGAGGGGAGAGGAGGGGAGGAGGAGGAAGGAGGAAGAGAGACAAAGAAAGTGAGAAAGGAATGAAGGGAAAGGAAAGGAAAAAGAAAAGGAAGAAAGGAAAGGAGAAGAAGTGGATTTCAAAAGCTGCCAGTCATGAGTAACAATTCAATCTCCAAATATCTGGGATTTGGAGGAGGGGGGATATTTATTGACGGGTTTTTATATTTAACACCCTGGACTGCAATTAGTTGTAATACCGGTGTGCATTTTAAGTGAAGGAAAGCTTATTTCTGGCTCTCCGTTCTTCCACCAAGGAAGAAGAAGAAGAAGAAAAAAGAGGTAGAAAGAAGGCCGGGTAAAAGAAGCTGAATGATTATCGGCATTCCAGTTAAGAGGCTGAAGGGGTTTACAAATAGAAGCCGCCATTTTGTAATGGGATATTTTATGTGCTTTTTTGGTTCTTTTCTTTTTTTAAAAAAAACTATCAGATTCAAGTCAACAGGAACTTTTTCAGCGTCTACAAGAAGGATGTGATTTCCTTTGGGCTGCCTCGCTGTTCCCAAGCAGGGCACATTATTAGTTTTATCTCTGCAACTCCGAGCAGCCGTTTGAGTTTTGAAGTCAAGGTTGAGAAGATTTACTGATGGTAATTGCTATGCGCGGTCTCTAATGTGCAGCAACTAGAAAAATTAACAGAACCGCAAACAGCTTGCGGAATTACCTACTGCTTTAATTTATCAAACAGCAAGGAAGTCGCTGCTGCTGGTCTACCAGGCCTCAGTGAAAATATTGGGTTTTAAGAAGCTCCAATAAATTAGTCCAATAAAAGGAAATGACCAGGGAAATGCTCTATGGGAAAAATAAATAAACCACAACTATGTCATTTGAAGAAAAGGAAGCGTTTTCCGATAAAGGTCGTTCACCTTTTCCGTCAAATTCTAGTGTTTTTTTCCAATCTGGAGAACTTGTGTGAACTTCAACTCCCAGAATTCTGGGTCTTGAAGTCCACATTTCTTAAAGTACCACCGGCTGAGAAATATTGTTCTAGATGACTGTATAGGTCCGTGATGGCGAACTTATGGCATGCGTGCCACAGGTGGCACACGTAGCCATATCGGTGGGCACACGAGCTCAGCTCCGGCATGCATGCGCACGCTGGCCAGCTAATTTTCGGGCCTTCTGGGGCCACCAGAAGTAGGGAAACAGGCTGTTTCCTGCCTCTGGAGGACCTCGGGGCGGTGGTGGTGGGGAAGGCCCGTCTTTCTCTCTCCCCAGCCTCCAGAGCCTTTCTAGGAGTCTGGGGAGGGCGAAAATGGCTAAAACGTGGCTAAATAAGGAGGGCATTATGTCCGGGTGGACCCGCAGTCGCTGCTACTGTTTCGTCCAAACCGGCTGAATACCACCTCTGCTTACAACAGTTCAGTTAGTGACTGTTCAAAAATTACAACGGCACAGAAAATTAGAATTTTATTAGGAAAGGAAAGGACAGGACAGGACAGGACAGGACAGGACAGGAACCCCAAGAAGTTCTTGTTCTCAGTTATGTGCATCTGTTTAAGCCCAGTGCCAAGGGTGGGTGTCTGATCAATAAGCCCAAAGCACAAGGTCAGAGGTGAAATATGTATATGACACAAGTAAACAAAGAATCCCAGCAGGATATTTTCCTTCTAACATTAGAATTTTTCTAATGCTTTGAAAAGCCTTTGCCGATCAGGCAACTCAGCTGGGATGGTCAGAGAAGCTTTTTAAAAAATACCTCTCTGCCGATCAGGCAACTCAGCTGCGATCGTCAGAGACTTTTCAAAGCATTTTTTTTACCACCTCTTCGGCCAAGAGGTTTTATTTATTTATTTATTTATTTTATTAAATTTATATACCGCCCTTCTCCCCGAGGGGACTCAGGGCGGTGAACAGCCATAAATAAAAAAACATATATACAAAATTTAAAAACCTAATAAAACCGAATTAAACGTTGGCCCCAATATTTAAAATCCCAATTTACAATATTAAAACCCCCAAATTAAAATATTACAATTTAAAATTTCTAAATTATTTTACAACAGAAGGGGAAAAGGGAAGAATTAGGCCAGGCCCGCCTGGTGGAACAGGAAAGTTTTTAACTCACGGCAGAAGGCACGAAGATCCGGGATCCTCCGTAACTCTGGGGGGAGCTCGTTCCAGATAGTGGGTGCCCCCACAGAGAAGGCTCTCCCCCTGGGGGCCGCCAGCCGACATTGTTTGGCCGACGGCACCCGGAGGAGCCCCTCTCTATGGGAACGTACCGGTCGGTGGGAGGCTATTGGTGGTAGTAGGCGGTCCCGTAAGTACCCGGGTCCTAAGCCATGGAGCGCTTTAAAGGTGGTAACCAACACCTTGAAGCGCACCCGGAAGACCACCGGGAGCCAGTGCAGCTCGCGCAGGAGAGGAGTAACATGGGAGCGCCATGTCGCTCCCATCACCACCCGCGCGGCCGCACTCTGCGCCAGTTGGAGCCTCCGGGTGCTCCTCAAGGGGAGCCCCATGTAGAGAGCATTACAATAGTCCAGGCGAGAGGTGACAAGGGCGTGAGTGACCGTGTGTAACGAGTCCCGATCCAGAAAGGGACGCAACTGGCGGATCAGGCGAACCTGATGAAAAATCCTCCCGGTCACGGCCGTCAAATGCTCCTCAAAAGACAGCCGCGAATCCAGGAGGACGCCCAAGTTGCGCACCCTCTCTGCCGGGGCCAATGATTCACCCCCGATAGTCAGCGATGGTACCAGCTGACTATATCGGGACGTCGGAAACCACAGCCACTCGGTCTTGGATGGGTTGAGTCTGAGCCTGTTCCTCCCCATCCAGATCCGCACGGCCTCCAGACACCGGGACATCACTTCAAGGGCATCGTTGGGGTGGTCTGGGGTGGAGATGTACAGCTGGGTGTCATCAGCGTACTGGTGATATCTCACCCCAAAACCACGGATGATCTCGCCCAGCGGCTTCACATAAATGTTGAACAGGAGGGGCGAGAGGACCGACCCCTGAGGCACCCCACATATAAGGGGTCTCGGAGTCGACCTCTGCCCCCCTGTCAACACCGACTGCGACCGGTCGGAGAGAAAGGAGGAGAACCACCGTAGCACAGTGCCTCCCACCCCTAGCTCTTCCAACCGGTGCAGCATGATACCATGGTCGATGGTATCAAAAGCCGCTGAGAGATCTAACAGGACCAGGACAGAGGAACAACCCCTGTCCCGGGCCCTCCAGAGATCATCAACCAACGCGACCAATGCCGTTTCCGTGCTGTACCCGGGTCTGAAACCCGACTGGAACGGATCCAGATACGTCGTTTCATCCAGGTACCGGGGAAGCTGTTGCGCAACCACACTCTCAACAACCTTTGCCAAAAAGCGAAGGTTGGAGACCGGACGATAATTTACCAACATTGCTGGGTCCAGGGAAGGCTTCTTGAGGAGAGGCCTCACCACCGCCTCTTTCAAGGCGACGGGAAAGTCACCCTCGCCCAACGAAGCATTTATAATCCCCTGGAGCCAGCCGCGTGTCACCTCCCGGGAAGCCAGTACTAACCAGGAGGGGCACGGGTCCAATAAACAAGTGGTCGCGTTCAGCCTGCCCAGAATCCTGTCCACGTCCTCAGGGGTCACAGGATCAAACTCAGTCCAGATAACACTCACAAGACCTGCCCCTGTCTCTCTCCCCGGGACTACCCAGTCGGAGTCCAAGTCTTCCCGAATCTGAGTGATTTTGTCATACAGATACTGAACAAAATCCTCAGCTCTACCCTCCAGGTTGCAGAGAAAAATGCTTTGAAAAGCCTCTGACTATCCCAGCTGAGCCGCACGATCATCAGAGGCTTTTTTTTTTACTTTTAAAAGCATTTTTTCATCGGAAGAGGTTGTAGAAAAAATGCTTTTAAAAGTAAAACAAAGAGGCCTCTGATGATCGTGCGGCTCAGCTGGGCATGGGGGGGGGGGGGCCACAGGGATTTTTGCTACTGGTTCTCCGAACCACCCACCGCCATCGCTACTGGATCAGGTGATCCGGTCTGAACCGGGAGCATTTCACCCTGCTTATGACCATTGCAGCATCCTCTGCAATGGTCACGTGATCAAAATTCAGATGCTTGGCAACTGGCTCATATTTATGACAGTTGCAGTGTCCCCGGGTGGGTCACATGATCCCCTGTTGCGACCTTCTGACGAGCCAAGTCAATGTGGGAAGCCAGATTCGCTTAACAATCGTGTTACTAACTGAACAGCTGCAGGGATTCCCTTAACAAATGTGTCAAGAAAAGATCGGGGGGGGGGGGGGGGCGGGGAAATGGAGCAAAATCCATTTGACAAATGTCTCACTTAGCAACAAAACCTTTGGGCTCAGTTGTGGTCGTAAGTCGAGGACTACCTGTTACTGAATGGGAAAAATAAACCACCAACTATGTCATTTGCAGAAAAGGAAGGTTTTTTTCTGAAAGGGCCGTTCATCTTTTTCTTCAGATTCTAGAACCGTGTTTCTAAATCTGGAGAACTTGAGTGGACTTCTACTCCCAGAATATCCCAGCCAGCAAGTCCAAATGTCTTCAGGTCCCCCATGGTTGAGAAACATCGCTCTAGATGACTGTAATTGAATTTGGCATGAACAAAAGGTGCTTTTTTTCAAGAGGCAACTGGACTTTCTGGTTTTTCTTTGAAGACGTTTTGCTTCTCAGCCAAGGAGCTTCTTCAGTTCTGACTGGATGGTGGGGAATGGAAGGATTTATACTCCTTGCAGACAGCTGGTCATTTGCATCTTTTTAGAGAGTCGTTGAGGCCACCTGGAGGTTTAGCTGAGTCCTTTTAGGTCACCTGAGTGGTGCAAATTGGTGTGGGGCCTTCCTTTGGCCAAAACATTATTTTCTGTTTGGGTAAGATCTCTGTCAGACAGATTTCTCACCCATCGGTCACTTCTGTTGGTAGAATGAAAGAATTTGACTTAGATTAATTTCACAATTGAGGTTTTGAAAGAGAGAGTGGAACACATACTCCAAGAGCTGAAATCGCTTCTACCAACCAAAGTATTGGAACAGGTCACAGGACCTATGAAGAAGGCACAACTAACACAACACAACAAGAGCAAAGAACGCCAAAAAGGCAAATTTTCTACCTTTACATCTTAGACAGGAAAAATCCCACACAAAACAGAAAAACCAACACAGATGGACAGGGACATGTTTCAGAAAACGGACTGATGGGTGAGAAATCTCTCTGAAAGAGAACAGAAATCCATGTTTTGGCCAATTTGCAGCACTCAGGTGACCCTGATGACACAAATAAACCTCCAAGTGGCCTTAACAACCCACTAAAAGAATGCAAACAACCAGCAGTCTGCAAAGAGTATAAAATCTTTCCATTCCCCACTATCCAGGAGTGGGTTGCTGGGGGTTCGCAGGGGTTCGGGAGAACCTCTAGCTAAGATTCTGTGCAGTTCAAAGAACCCCCAAATCTCACTCCTGACTGGCCCCACCGACCCCACCCTACTCCTCCCAGGAGTCCCCATGCGGCCTGTTTTGGATGCAGGTAAGTGCAAGGTGCGCATGGAAGCTCGGGGACGGCGAAAAATGGGCCTACCAGAAGTTCGGGAAGGCCAGAAGTAGGCCTGTTTCCAGCCTCCAGAGGGCCTCCGAAACCTGGGGAGGCCATTTTCGCCCTCCCGGAGGCTCAAGAAAAGCCTCCGGAGCCCGGGGAGGGCAAAAACATGTGATGCAGGAGGCTGACTAGACCGTGCCACTTGCCACTATCTCATCAGAGCTGAAGAAGCTTCTTGGAGGAGAAGCGAAACGTCTTCAAACGTCTTCAAACATCTACAATGCGGCTTTGTCAGCTGCCCTGAGTCTCCGGAGAAAGGCGGCATATAAAAAAACCAGAAAGTCCAGTTGCCTCTTGAAAAAAAGCACCTTTGGGACAACCACGACCTGGAGGACTGACGATCTCCATAGACAATTTGCCTTGAATTTACTTGCTGCCTAGCGCACCTTTGATGGAGTTCTGATTTGTTTGAAGTTAATGGTTTCTTTACCAAGGGCTGCCCTGGTCTCTTGTTTTATAGTAAAAGGAGGCTAAAAGAAAGTTAAAAACATCAGAAGGATGGACTATAATTAAAGGCCCCCATCTACAATAACCCTAAAGTGAGCAGATGGAGAGAAAAAAAAGATTTTCACCATCACTTCCACTTTCTATTATTTATGGTTCTCGTAATTGGATTCCGAGGGAATTCCAATCATGACTGTTCAGCGTAGGAGCTCCGCTAATATCCATTGGCAGTTCTGCCTGTGAATTTGTCTAAGCTGGTTTTTTTTTTTTAAAGCCGTCTCAACTAATGGACGTTGTTTGAACTAGAATCTGCCATTTAATCTCTGAGAGGGGGGAAGCAGTTTGTTCTTTTGCCAGTCTTGACAGTCCTTGGGTTTCCGGGCACGGAAAGATTCATGAATCCAGAAAACTTCGCAAAGGCTAAGCTAAACCATGCTAAATAGAGAACATAGGACTGTGATGGCGAACCTGTGGCACGCGTGCCACAGCTGGCCTGTGGAGTCCTTTCTGCGGGCACGCAAGCAGTCGGCCAGCTGATTTTCAGGATGCGCGGGACGCATGAGGGAGACATGCTTGCATGCACGGAGGGCCACACACATGCGGGGAATGGGGGTCAAACACGTATGCAGGGGAATGGGGGAGCATGGGGGTGTGTGCCCCCCACAGCCCTTTTTTGGGCCCAGGAGGATACAGGGAGGCCTACTAGGCCCAAAATGGGATGTGGGGAGGTGTGCCCCCCCCATGGCCCATTTTTAGGCCTAGGAGCAGTGGTGGGTTGCCACTGGTTCGCACCGGTTCTATAGAACCGGTAGTAAAACTGGCAGGAGGCTCCGCCCACCGACCCCGACGTCATTAAAATGCTTCTGCGCATGCTGTGTCTTTTTCTGTGGGAAATGGATCCAAATGGCTCTTTGAGTGTTTAAGGTTGCAGGTCCCTGGTTTAAAATCGGTGAGCGAAAGGGGTTATTGTGTCAGGGAAAGATCCCCCCTTGCAAATGAGGGTGGGCCTCCCAGGGATATCTTTATATATAAACTTGGGAAGGAGGGGAAGGGACAAAGGAAAAAGGAAAGGAAAAAGAAAAAGAAGAGTGGAAAAGAAAAATAAAAGGAAGAGGGAATGGAAGGAAAAGAAAAGTAGGAAAGGAAAGGAAAGGAAAGGAAAGGAAAGGAAAGGAAAGGAAAGGAAAGGAAAGGAAAG
>WNWU01000037.1:1945838-1957844 GCA_012654045.1 Ptyas mucosa
GGAATGGAATGGAATGGAATGGAATGGAATGGAATGGAATGGAATGGAATGGAATGGAATGGAATGGAATGGAACGGAACAGAACAGAATCCCCAATCCCCAATTAAAAACAGAATGGGGATTCTGTTCTACTACTGATGATTTTACCTAGTTTTGGAATGAAACGTCTGCAAGAAAACAACCAAGCCCAGAAAGCACCAAGATCAGTGGTGGGATTCAGCCGGTTCGGACCAGTTCAGGCGAACCGATAGTTAAATTGCTGGCTGGCCCCACTTCTTCCTGCCCCGCCCCTTCCAGGAGTCCTCACACACCCGATTTTAGCTCCCAGGTAACTGCAGGGATGCCTCCTAGGCAGTGGTAGGATTCAAGTAATTTAACAACTGGTTCTCTGCCCTAATGATTTCTTCCAACAACTAGTTTGCCAAACTGCTCAGAAAGTTAACAACCGGTTCTCCCAAAATGGTGCGAACTGGCTGAATCCCACCACTGCTCTTAGGCCCAAAATGAGGCATGGGGGAGGGGGTGCCCCGCCCTGTGGCCCATTTTCATTCCCAGAGGCTGCAGGGAAGTCTCCAAGACCAAAACCGGGGAAACGGGCATCCACCTCCGTGGCCCGTTTTTGCTCCCAGGGGGGTGCAGGTGGCTGAGTGCTTCTTGTCACACCCCCTGGCCACGCCCACCATGGCCACACCCACCCAGCAGAGAACCGGTTGTTAAATTATTTGAATCCCACCATTGACCAAGGACCCCTCATTTCAACCCTGAGCTACAAATATTCTCTTCTATTAGTTCCTTAGGCCTATACCTGCCATTTCCCAAGGAAAGATACACAGTCTGGCGAGATTCTTGTACGCCAGTTTTCAGCAATAAAGGAAATCTATTTTATCCATTCTTGGAACCGTTCGGGTTGCTTACACCTGACACTGAACGATGCCACAAATACAAAATAAGGGGAGAGATGAAGAAAATTTTGCAGATGAAGTTTGAAGGACTCTTAGCACTTCGAAGGATGTGTATACCGAATATTTCAGCCCTGATTAGGGCTCTGCAAAATAAGCACTTCAAACAAGCAGGTTCAATGGGGAATATTCTTTTATCATTTTTCTCCCCCAGCTCACGGGATTGTAATAATTTACAACAGCACTTAAGGCGATTGGAACCTCTTGGCAGAAGATGAGGGAGAAGTGTTGAAATGCAGATAGTTAAACATGGGCTGTTCACGCTCTGCAAGAATTCCCATTTGCCACTGACCAATGAATGTCCATGTAGACATCTGACTTCACATGTTGCCATGATAACAATATTCCACCCTGCCTACCTATCCGTAGACAGCCAGTGGTGAAAAACTGCGCATGTCCAAAACAGTGCAAACAATGTCAAAAGAGGGACATTTTAACTGAGTGATCACAACTAAATTGTCTTTGCAGAATGTACTTTTGCAGATATATATTAAAGAACTTAAATAGGCTAAGTTTGCATAGAGAAGCCGCACACACTGTTGCTGGGAGCCCAAATTAAAAAGCATACAAAAAAAAAAATATTGTAGGGGTCTCTGCAGGAGAGTTACAGAATTATAGAATAACAGAGTTGGACCTTGGAAATCTTCAAGTCTACCCCAGTGGTGAAATCCAATTTTTTTTTACTACCGGTTCTGTGGACGTGGCTTGACGGGCGTGATGTGGCTTGATGAGCGTGGCTTGGTGGCCATGGCAGGGGAAGGATAGTGCAAAATCTCCATTCCCACCCCACTCCAGGGGAAGGATACTGCAAAATCCTCATTCCCACCCCACTCTTGGGCCAGCCAGAGGTGATATTTGCCGATTCTGCGAACTACTCAAAATTTCCGCTACCGGTTCACCAGAACCTGTCAGAACCTGCTGGATTTCACCTCTGGTCTACCCCCTGTTCAAGCAGGAAATCCTATCCCAGTCCAGACACAGGGTTGTCCAATTTCTTCTTAACAACCTCTAGTGATGGAGCACTCACAACTTCTGGAGACAAGTCCATTCCACTGATTAATTCTTCTCACTAACAAGGAATTTCTCCTTATTTTCTAGTTTGGGTCTCTACTTGATAAGCTTCTCTCTGTTAAATGTCTATGGAGATCCTCAGTCCTCCAGGTCATGGTTGTCCCAAAGGTGCTTTTTTTCAGGAGGCAACTGGACTTTCTGTTTTTTTCTTTTGAAGACCTTTCGCTTCTCATCCAAGAAGCTTCTTCAGCTCTGACTGAATGGTTCCATGAACATTCCCCACTATGCAGTGAGGGGATTCAAATAATTTAACAACAATAATTTAAAAATTAGGGTTCTCTGCCCTAGTGACCGGATGGGTGGGTGTGGCCATGGTGGGTGTGGCCATGGTGGGCGTGGCCAGGGGCTGTGATAGGCAGCACTCCCACTTCCTGCATACCCCCTGAGAGCAAAAATAGGCTGTGGGGGGACGCACCGCCCGCCACGCCACATTTTGGGCCTAGGAGGCCTCTCTGCAGCCTCCTGGGAGAGAAAATGGGCCGCGGGGGGAAGGGGCGTGCCACACACACATATACATGTGCCCTGTTTTGGGCCTCCCTGAAGCCTCCTGGGAGCGAAAATGGGCTGCGGGACGGGGGGGCGCTCAGCTCCTCCCCCCGCACCCTGTTTTGGGCCTAGTAGACCTCCCTGCACTTACCTGGGAGCCAAAATGGGGTGCATGGGGACTTCCGGAAGGGTCGCAGCAGGGCAAGGCGGGGCCAGCCATCAATTTAACTACTGGATCACCCGAACCAGCCCGAACCGGCCCGATCCCATCACTGCCACCATCCAGTTCAGAACTGAAGAAGCTTCTTGGGCGGGAAGCAAAACGTCTTCAAAGAAAAACCAGAAAGTCCAGTTGCCTCTTGGGAAAAAAAAGCACCTTTGGGGCTTCCCTCTCTTACTTCTTGTCTTGCCCACAGGTGCTTTGGAGAATAGGTGGATCTCCTGTTCTGTGTGACAGCCCCTCGAATATTGGAAGACTGTTATTACGTCACCCCTAATCCTTTTCTTCGAGTGTCTTTATTTCTTAGAGAAAAATAAAGCAAGATGGAGCTGCACATGAAAAAGGGATGGGGCTTCCTACAGTCACGGCCCCCATCTTGGTCATTTTTCATCACCCCCATGGAGAGTCCTGGGTTTAGCAAATATGAGGCAACTTTTACGAGAAGTTTGCAGGCTCTTAAAATTAAACTCTTAGCTCAGCAGCTTTTTAAGCCTCTTTGCGGCAGCAAATTCTTCTGACTCAAAGAGATTATCTCATTGACTTTGTTATCTGCTGCTCACAAAAATTACATCTTTTGTAAATAGGATTAGCCTCATCCTTTAGGACCGGGCCCAGTGTTGACCCTACTTTTGAAGAACTGTTATCATCCTTAGTAAATGTTTGGGAGCAGAAAGCTTGGTTGCAGTCCAGGAATCTAAAACGGGAGGCTAGAGCAGTCTTCATTCAATGTGCTTCCATTGGAAATTAACATTGGAAAATTAATTAAGAGAAAGCAAGGGCCTGTTTAAAAAAAAAAAAATCTACAGTGGCTTAACTGAAACTGTGAGTTGGGATCTCAAGATGATCCCAACCCAGCTTTATCTTGCAGCTTGCAAGGTGAAATGGGAGCAGTGTCTTAACTCCCTTCAGCTTTTGTCCAAATAAGTTCAGTGTGCATTTGTTGTCCTATAGCAGGAAAACAAATCGATTTGTCAAACTCGATTTCATTGACCTTGAGGGGCCGGGGTGGGTGTGGCTTGGTGGATGTGGCAGGGGAAGGATACTGTAAAATCTCCATTCCCTCCCCAATCCAGGGGAAGGTTAGTGCAAAATCCCCATTTCCTCCCGATCAGCTGGGACTCGGGAGGCTGAGAATAGATGGAGGCGAGGCCAGTCAGAATTTTTACTACCGGTTCGCCAAACTACTCAAACTTTCCGCTACCGGTTCTCCAGAACGTGTCAGAACCTGCAGAAACCCACCTCTGATCTGCCATGACTTAATCTTTAATGACGTTATGCGGTTTTTAAAAAAGAGATTAGACAACTATTTGTCTGAAATGGTATAGGGCTGTAATGGCGAACCTATGGCACACGTGCCACAGGTGGCACTGAGAGCTCTCTTTGCGGGCACGCGAGCCATCGCCCCAGCTCAGCTCCACCGCGCATGTGTGCGTGACTCCCTCTGGCCAGCTGATTTTCAGGTCTCTGCTGCGCACGCGTGGGGGGGGAGCCCGCATGTGGGAGACATGCGCGCATGCGTGCAGGGTGGGTGGGTGTCACGCGTGCAAGTGCAGGAGCATGGGGAACATGGGTGTAGCACGCCTCCCCCCGCAGCCCGTTTTGAGTCCCAGGAGGCTGCAGGGAGGCCTGCTAGGCCCAAAACGGAGTGTAGGGGGGTCGTGCGTGCATGCACGGGGGCTGGGGAAGCACAGGGGGTGTCCCTCATGCATGCGCAGGGAGCAGGGCACATGGGGTGCATCACACGCCCATTTCATTATGGGTGCCGGCATGTGCGCACTGTCACACACGCAACCCTTTTAGTCCGCAACGACAAAAGTGTTAGCCATCACTGGTCTACAGTCTCCTGCTTGAGCAGGGGGCTAGACTAGAAGTCCTCCAAGGCCCCTTTCAACTCTGTTATTCTTTAATCTAGGACCATGATGGTGAACCTATGGCACGGGTGCCACGGGTGGCACAAGGAGCCATATCAGTGAGCACGCGAGCATTGCCATAGCTCACTTCCAGCGTGCATGTGTGCGCTGGCCAGCTGACTTTTGGGCCTTCCGGTCCCACCGAAAGTTGGGAAGTGGTGTCGAGCATCAGACAATCCCTCAAGTGTCGGATACCCCTCGACACACACGAAGGTCTGGAAGGGATAAACCTGGAATACATGCCTAGACCCCAGCGAAGGAAACCAATCTATAAACGAAATGCAAACACGGTGGATGGGTATGGGGTGTGATAGCGTTTAGGTTTGCACGGTGGTGAAAGATGATGGACGCATTGGGGAAAAGGGGTGGGGGCGAATATGTATCCCGATATTGCCTTGCGCTGGCGACCCCGGAAGGGATAACATCCCGCCCACTTGAAACCCGCCCACTTGAAACCCGCCCACTTGAAGCTGAAAGGAATACGCTACGCAGGTACTTTAAATCTGTTAACCAGAGCAGGAAAGGGGCGTCTGCATAGCATTCTGTAAAACCAGGAAGTGAGCATGGGGGCGCGTCTTCGGCTTTGTTTTCCATTGAGAAACTTCAGAGCTTACTAAAAGACTGCCGTGTAAGCTGTAATTAAACTGGGCTACCTCGTCCTATGTGAGTGCGTGTGCTTTGTTACCAGCAGAGCACGAGCGGTGCTTGAAGAGCTGACAGGTGGGCTGTTTCCAGCCTCCGGAGAGCCTCTGGGCATGGGGGAGGCCGTTTTCACCCTCCCCAGGCTCATAGAAAGCCTCTGGAGCCTGGGGAGGGTGAAAAACAGGCCTACTGGGCCATCGCGTGTTAAAAGCGGGATGGCATGGGGGGGCAGGCACACATGCGTGGGGTCGGGCTGCATTGAATTATGGGCGTGGGCACGCACGTGGGCAACCTCCCCGCGCTCCCCCCACTTTTGGCACGCGACAGCAAAAAGGTTAGCCATCACTGATCTAGGAGATATTCATGCAACCAGGTCAGGGCTGATGTCCAGATACAAAAAAACAGACAAAGAGGCAAACAAAGAAAATGGGGAACGGGCACAGTGGCACATGTGCCAGTTGTACATGTCAGGAAATGTCCTACACAGCCGACTGCCTAAGAAGAAAGCTTGGAAACAAGAGCTTGTAGAAAACGGGAAGGCTCCGGTATTTTAAAAGCTCGTCTGCCTTCCAGTCCATTTGTGGACTCGTTTCAAAATGCTGGTTGTCCTCTTTTTGAAGATGGACAGCTGGCCTAATTTCGAAGCCTTCTGCAAGAGAAGGCTTCAGACCTCGGGGGTGGGAATAACCCGTCCTTTTCCTGGTAGCCCACCGGCCATGGAAGGGAAGGGAAGATAAATGCTCGCTTTGACCTTAGGTGACTCTCAGGATGTAGCCTTCCTATTAGCTCCCTGAGGATTTCAGTAGAAAAATAATGGAGCTTCCCCACTTCTAGCATAACGGAATAACAGAGTTGGAGGCTTATTTTAGCGTGCGTGCTCAAAAGCCCGATTGGGCTTATTATCAGGGGATGTCTTATTTTCGGGGAAACAGGGTATGGGGGATGCTGCAATGGTCATAAGTGTGAAAAACAGTCATAAGTCACTTTTTTCATTGCAACGCATTCTAAGCCTCCCTGAGTCTCCGGAGAAGGGCGGCCTATAAATTGAACCAATAAATAACCAATAAATAAATAAATAAATTTCAAACGATCACTAAACATATGGTTATAAGTTGACGACTACCTGTATAAAGGCTTCCAGTCAGCTATAAATTTAGATATTGTATTTTCTGCATTGGGGGGATCTTCACTATTCCTTACCTATAAACCCAGCCTTGGTTCTGTTACCATCTGAAAAAGTTTTTTTTTTTTACTCCAACATAGATTTGCCCTGTAAATTTCTCTCCCTCTTTCCCCCTGTTTTACTTAATCGTCTTAGAGCAGGAATATCAAACATGGCTTAGGACCCGGGTACTTACGGGACCGCCTACTACCACCAATAGCCTCCCACCGACTGGTACGCTCCCACAGACAGGGGCTCCTCCGGGTGCCGTCGGCCAAACAATGTCGGCTGGCGGCCCCCAGGGGGAGAGCCTTCTCTGTGGGGGCACCCACTATCTGGAACGAGCTCCCTCCGGAGTTACGGAGGATCCCGGATCTTCGTGCCTTCTGCCGTGAGCTAAAAACTTTCCTGTTTCACCAGGCGGGCCTGGCCTAATTCTTCCCTTTTCCCCTTCTTTTGTAAAAATAATTTAAAAATTTTAAATTGTAAATATTTTAATATTTGGGGTTTTAATATTTTATAATTGGGATTTTAAATAATTGGGGCCATTGTTTAATTTGGTTTTATTTGGCTTTTAAATTTTGTATGTATGTTTTTTACTTTTGGCTGTTCACCACCCTGAGTCCCCTTGGGGAGAAGGGCGGTATATAAATCTAAATAAATAAAATAAATAAATAAAACACATCTGGATCTGGGGCTGGATCTGGATCTGGCCTGCGGGTTGCTTAGATCTTGCCCACGGGGGCACCCTGGAAATAGCAAACGACCGGCCCGCAGTGCCTCTGCCAAAAAAAATGGAGCTTGAGAGGGCTGGCCACGGCCCTCCCGAGCTCCATTTTTGCTGGCAGAGGGTTGCAGGAGGCCATCACAGCCGAAAATGGAGCTCGGGAGCCCATTTTTGGCTGGCAGAGTACTTGGGCACCCCCAACATGAGTGACGTCAAATTGGCTACGCCCACCCCGGCCCCACAAGATCAAACACAACCCTGATGCCTCCCTCAATGAAATCTAATTTGACACCCCTGTCTTAGAGGCCCAGGTTTTAATAAAGCGAGGAGGTGGGGATGGATGTACTCAAAATACAATCAGTTCTGCAATGGCAACCCCCTTGCACCTGCAGACAACTGCAAAGCTTCTTAGGGTTCGCGAACTTCTACAGACAATTCGTCCCCTTGTTTGCAAGAATTGCCAAACCTCTGACGGACCTCCTAAAAACAGGGAGTCCAGCAACGAAGCCGCGCCCGGGACAACCCCTACAGTGGGACCTAACCTGCCAGTGGGCATTCGAAGCACTAAAAGAGATGTTTGCAAAAGAACCTGTCTTAAAGCATCCTGACCCTGAACAGCCCTTCGTCATCCAAGCCGATGCCAGCGACGTGGCAGTGGGAGCCGTCCTACTCCAGGAGAACGGCCAAGGAAGCCTACAACTTTGTGCCTACACCTCCCGCAAGCTCACCGACACAGAAAGACGATGGGCGGCATGGGAGAAGGAAGCGTTCGCAGTAAGATGGGCGCTGCCAACCTGGCGACACCTACTAGAGGGAGGCCAGAAACCATTCGAAGTCAGGACTAGATCGTTATTTTTGCTGTTAGTTAACCATGTTAAAATGTTGTTGTCCCAGGCACAACAGTTGGGTTCAATAAATCTCGTGGAGGGCTGCATATTTTCGGCATTACCCAAAGCGTCATGCTGCGCTCTCTCTCGCTCTCTCTCTCTCTTTTTCCCCCTTCTGTTTCCCATTAGACTATTTTCTAGCTAGCATTAGGCCGGGTGGGAGTGCAAATGTTTTGAATGAAAGAACCTCCAAAAGTGGACCAAGATTCAGCCTGAGAAGACTCAGAAAGGAGAGAAAGGGGGGGGGGAGGGAACACAAGTTTCTGTTCAGAGAAAAATAAATGGGTTTTTTTTTCCAGAACATGGGTTGATTTCATGAAAGGGATTTTATTGCTAAAATTTTGTGTAGTGCAGGAGTGGGCAGTTAATTTCCCCAAGGGGTCACATGAGAAACTGTGACTGGTGTGAAAGATCGCCACATCATCAGCCATGCCTTCACCCCCCCCCACCCCACTGACACCCCTCTGCCGACACATTATCCCGCTGCCATCCTGCCACCGCACCACCACTATGCCGCCTTCCATCACAAACACCCTGCCCACCGTAATTTGCTGGATGTGGCCCACAGGTTATAAAATGCTCAGGTCTGGTCTAGTGGTTAAGGCACCAGGCTAGAAAGCAGATGATTATGACTTCAAGTCCTGCTTTTAACAGAATTGGAAGGGATCTTGAAGGGATCTTGTAGGAGCCTGAGTGGCGTAGGAGGCTAATGCCTCCTACAAGGCAGCATTTAACATCCAGCTGCCTGCAATTACTGTAAGTTTGAATCTCACCAGGCTCAAGGTTGACTCAGCCTTCCATCCTTTCTAAGGTGGGTAAAATGAGGACCCGGTTTGTGGGGGCAATAAGCCGACTTTGTATAAATATACAAAAGTATGAAGGCTATTGCTTAAGGCATTGTAAGCCGCCCTGAGTCTCCGGAGAAGGGCGGCATATAAATAAGAATAAAAAAAAAGATCATCAAGTCCAACCTTCACCCCCCCACACACACACACACCCCAAGCAGGAGATCCTACCCCATTTCTGACAGATGGCAGTCCAGTCTCTTCTTGAAAGCTTCCAGTGATGAAGCTCCCACAACTTCTGAAGGCAACTTCTGTTCCATGGGTTGATTGTTCTCACTGTCAGAAAATTTCTCCTTGTTTCCAGGTTGAATTTCTCCTTGTTCAGTTTCCATCCATTATTCCTTGTCTGGCCTTCAGGTTCCTTGGAAAATAGTTTGACCCCTTCCTCTCTGTGGCAGCTCCTCAAATATTGGAAGACTGCTATCATCTCCCCTGGTCCTTCTTTACACTAGACTAGCCATGCCCAGTTCCTGCAACCGTTCTTCATATGTTTTACCCTCCAGTCCCCAATCATCTTGGTTGCTCTTCTCTGCACTTTTTCTAGAGTCTCAACATCTTTTTTATAGGGTGGTGACCAAAACTGGATGCAGTATTCTAGGTGTGGTCTTACTAAGGCTTTACAGAGTGGTATTAGTACCTCACTTGATCTTGATTGTATCCCTCTGTTAACGCAACATAGGATTGCATTTGCTTTTTTGGCTGCCTCTTTATGACTGGATGATCTTGGACCACCAGTCCCGTTCTCTCAGTCCTTCTTTCTGTCTTTTCTCTCCCACTTTCTTTCTCTTTCTTCTTCTTTCTTTCTCTTTCTCCCTCTCTCTCTCTTTCTCACCCTCTCCTTCTTTCTCTCTCTTTCCTGTTCCTTATTCTACTTGATTGCATATAGTACCAAGGCCAACGAAAGAGAAAGCTGATTATTTGAATGGCAAGTACATTCTATTTGCAATCCATGCCATCTCCCAGGTGTTTTGATTCATTCTATTACTATATCAATCTGCAATTTAAAAAAAAAAAATCTAACACCCTGCATTATTTCTCAGAGCCGATCTTAAAATAGATGTCAGCATATGCACCTTACCATATATTAGTTCCTTTTGTATATATTAATCCCATGTTTCATACATTTTAATTTAATTTTACGTGAGTGGGGGGGCAGAGAAAAATCTGTAGCACAGAATGGCAGAAGTGTGAAACCTGAAACATCACAGCAATCAAATTTGTGGATCCGTCTGAAAGTGCAAAGCAGAACAGTTAATTTAAACAAATAGGTCATGGCAAGCATTGAAACGGCAGCTTGAGATCAATGTTCAAACTCGGGGAATAACAATCCTGAAAGAAGAAAAAAATTGGAATAGTAGCTACGATATATTCTATTGCTGTCAGGACACAATGCATTTAACAAACTCATTTAGCTGACCAACCACATTCACTATCGTGCCTCTTTGAGTTTTGGTACCTCTGCCAAAAAATGTCTGGCACGGTCACAAAATCACACAATGCCTTTTTTTTTCCTGAAAAAATAAAAATTAAACAGAGGGAAGGAGAGGAAACATTTTAAAGTTATTTTATTGCCATTTCATTTTTGTTTTTGTTTTTTCTTTTAAAAAGAAGTCAGCTACCAGCTATCCAGGGGTGGGATTCAGCCGGTTCGGACTGAAGTTAAAATGTTAAAATTAAAAATGTAAATTTTTAAAATTAAAAAGTTAATTTTAATCTGGTTCGCCGAACTGGTTGTTCCAAGGACTGAATGACCTCACCCACCCTGCCCCTCCTCTCCCCGGAGTCTCCACGCAGCCCATTTTGGTTGCCAGGTAAGTGCAAGAAGTGCGCGGAGGCTCTGGGAGGGCAAAAAACGGGCCTACTGGAAGTTTGGAAACGTGCCTATTACCAGTCCCCAGAGGGCCTCTGGTGCCTGGGGAGGCCGTTTTCGCCCTCCTAGAGGCTCAAGGAAAGCCTCCAGAGCCTGGGGAGGGTGAAAACGCCCCTCCCACCCCCCGTCATGGTGCAGGAGGCCAAGTGGGCCACGCCCCCATGGTTACACCCACCCAGCAACCAGGCAGGAAACCGGTTGCTGAAATTTTTCAATCCCACCCCTGCCTCTTATCTTCAGGACAGGTGATCAGAAAAAGGGGTGGGGTGGAAATACAGACCACTAAATTTTTGTTGGGTTTCTGAAAGTGCTTTCCGAGACTGCTATTGTTAACCTTCCGTTGGAAAAAAACAAAAACAAAAAGAAAGTGTACACCTTTTGAAGTATGTACGACGACCCTTTGCAAAAGATCCGGGAGGGGTGGCGGAGAGCAGGGGTAGAAGGCTCTAGGAATACATAAGACAGCAGCTTTAATCTCGAGCGTGATTGACATCAAACAAAAGTGAGGAAAAGTCGCTTTGTTCTCCACCACAAAGGCGGAGTGTGTTTGTTTGTTCGGTTTGAACGCGTGAACTCCAAGGGAAGATTTTTAATGAAGTTGGCAGGCCTCGGAGTTGTCTCCTCCGCGGAGTAATTCTAATGACAGAGTCATCACGTACAATTTAACTGAGGATGACACAAGCATGTCTGCATCGGGAGAGAATGAAGTGTAGGAAGAAAGGTACTACAGAATGAAGCACCCTTGAGGCCGAGATAGCAAAGAGGCCTTGGAAGATCCAAAGAAACCTCTCCTTTTGTGTTCCAGCACCGAGGGTTTTGTAGTTATGAACCCTGTCAAATGAAGTGGCTGCCAATTATCCATCGCATCTGTCTCTGGGTTCTTCTTCTAAGAAACTCGGGGCGAAGCCTCTACATTTAAACAATGTTTCCTGAAATTGAGAGAGACAAATAAACATCTCGTAGATTTGTAAGGCAGAATGGACGAGCGAGGCCGTTACATTTGTGTTATTGTCGCTGTCTACTGAACATGGTCATTGGTCTCAGTTGTCCCATCAATATCCGACTGGACTAAGGTCAATCAATTGGCTTTCATGTCTAAGGCAGGACCAGAACTCACAGCCTCCTGGTGATTGGCCCAAAGTCATCCATCTGTCTAAGGCGGGACTTCAAAGACTCTTGGTGATTGGCCCAAAGTCACCCAGCTGGCTTTCATGCCTAAGGCGGGAC
>WNWU01000037.1:1967757-1970257 GCA_012654045.1 Ptyas mucosa
TGTATCTATGTCTCTCTCTGTCTCTCTCCTCTCCCGCTGTCTCTCCCCCTCTCTCTCCCTCTCTCTCTGTATCTCTCTCTCACTGTATCTATGTCTCTCTCTCCCCCTCTCCCTCTTCCCTCCCTCTCTGTATCTCTCTCTGTCTCTCTCTCTCTCCCCCCTCTCTGTATCTCTGTCTCCCCCTCTCTATCTTCCCCTCTCTCTCCCTCTCTCTCTGTATCTGTCTCTCCCTCTCTCCCTCTCTCCCTCTCTTCCCCCCCCCCCCATATCTCTCGGATTTCCAAGACCAAGCGAGGAGTGACTGGGAGGGGAGGGCGAGGGGCAGGACCAGCCAGTGATGGAACAGGGAGCTGCAGCAGAGGGCCCAAAGAACCACATGTGGCTCTGGAGCCGCGGGTTGCTGATACCCAAGATAGTGCATGAGTAAGTCTTCCAGCAAACACGATGCTTCAGGAAGAAGCTTCCTGGGGTCCCTGATTGGCTTTGATTTCTACTTGATTCAGTGTATGGCCCTGAGATATGAGACCAAGTTCATTACAAAGCAAAAAAAAAAAAAAAATCATCCTTCCTTCTTCTTTAGGAAAAATTGAAAGAAGAATTCTAAGTAAGTAAATCCAACCTAAGGAGAAATTTCCTGAAGAGTGAGAACAATTAAACAGTGGAATGGATTGCCTCTGGGTGCTCCATCATTGGGGGTTTTCAAGTAGAGACTGGTCAGTCAACTTGTCCAGAATGGTATGGGATCTCCTGCTTGAGTAGGAGGTTGGATTAGAACACTTCCAAGATCCCTTCCAACTCTACTATTCTATGAAACTAAAACAAAATTTAAAAATAACATACAATCTAGCAATTAACAAGCTTTGATTGATTGATTGATTGATTGATTGATTGATTGATTGAATTGATATGGCCACTAATCTAATCATACTGTCTCCGGGCAACTGACAACATTTAAAATCAGAATACAAATAACATTAAACCATAATACAGGTAGTCCTCAATTTACGACTACAATTAAGCCCCAAATGTCTGTTGTTAAGTGAGAAATGTGTGAGGTGAGTTTCGCCCCATTTTACGACTTTCTTTGCCACATTTGTTAACTGAATCACTGCAGTTCTTAAATTAGTAACTCGGTGGTTAAGTGAATCTGGTTCCCCCAACCCCCATTGACTTTACTTAAAGTCACAAAAGGGGATCCTGTGACCCCGGGACATGGCAACCATCATAAATGTGAGTCAGTTGTCAGGCATGTCCACACGTAAATCACGTAACCATAGGGATCTCCAATGGTCAAAAGTGTGAAAAGTGGTCATGTCACTTTTTTCCAGTGGTATTGTGACTTTGAATGGTCGCTAAATGAACTGTTGTAAATCGAGGACTACCTGTACATATAACAGCACCTGAGATATAATCAATTGTCCACAAATTAGCCAAGACCAGGAATAGGAGTTGCCTAGGGGTGTGCGCGCGCCGGAGAATCTACTAGCGGTTTCTTCAGGTTTCTTCTTCACTGCGGTTTCTTCTTCTTTATTGCCGGCAAGTCTTCAGATTACCGCCATGCATGCGCGCCTGCCGATTAGCTGGCCAACACACATGCTCACGCCGGAAAATGTAAGACCAGCTCTGACGCAAGCACAGAGGCCAGCTGATCATCGCGCACGCATGCACGCCAGAAACCTGGAAGAGGAACGGGCATTGCCGCACATGCCAGGTAACATGGCTCCATGTGCCACTTTGGGCACGCGTGCCATAGGTTCGCCATCACGGGGTTAGTGTGTTTAATGGGAATTTGTTCCAAGAGTATTGCCTACAAGGTCTGCATGGAGACATAACAAGAGTGGCCAACCTTGGCAATTTTTAAGACATGTGGATTTCAACTCCCAGAATTCCTCAGCCGTTCTGGGAGTTGAAATCCACATGTCTTAAAGTCACCAAGGTTGGATACCCCTGCTCTAAAACAACTTTGGGAATGTTAGCCACGATGTATGATAGTGTTTCAGGAATTCATCCAGTTTCTTGGTTTGTGCGAGATCAGCTCCCTAAGAGCTTCTGCCTGAATTTGTTATCTAAAGAAGATTCCTTATGATGCTTCCTATCAGTGGTGGGTTTCAAAAATGTTTACTACCGGTTCTGTGGGTGTGGCTTGGTGGGCGTGGCAGTGGAGGGATACTGTAAAATCCCCATTTCCTCCCAATCAGCTGGGATTTGGGAGGCAGAGAATCGATGGGGGGCGGGGCCAGTCAGAATTTTTACTACCGGTTCTCCGAACTACTCAAAATTTCCGCTACCAGTTCTCCAGAACTGGTCAGAACCTGCTGAAACCCACCTCTGCTTCCTACTGTATCTAAGATGGCATTTTGCCCACCGATGGATCGTTAGCAGAGACTTCCACGGGGATTTGGGACCAGCATACAAAGATTGGATTGTCCTACTTTTCCTTTGCAAAATGGCAGATGCCCTTTTTTTTAATATGATCTGTTGACACTGTAGTATCCACCAG
>WNWU01000037.1:1975257-1987646 GCA_012654045.1 Ptyas mucosa
GATATCACACACATGTTATCCATCTGGATTTACAATCATCATTTAATCGGAACAGGTGGCGGTTTTCAGTAGTAACTGTATTATTTCAGATGAATCTGTGTGTTTATAATCTTCACATTAATAGCATAATTTCACATGAATGGTTTCGATATCAATTATAGAGTTGAGCTGCGCAAATATAATAAACATTTATTCTAGTGGTGCTCACCGAAGAGATGTCCAGAGACTTTTTTCTGTTTCTTTGTTAAGAAAAATCTTTTAACTGTGGAAAAAAAGTGATTTTTTTTTCACCCTCTCAGATAAAAATGTGGGATAAATTCACTTTTTCATGCACATCTATTCAGTTCACATTCCCTGAGCAGTTATCTTCTTTTTTATGATGTACAGTAGCTTGTAAATAAAATAATTCCATGTAAAAATGGGATATTAGGGGAACATGTGATAATATATTATGGAAACTCCTTTGCAAGAATAAATATATTAGGAAAACATATGCAAAAATGGATGCACTGGCAAAAACTTTCATGAATAAGTAAAGGATTATTCAGACAGACTTTTAAAAGAATCACAAACTAATGAGGAGAAGAAATCGAATGACTTTAGGATCAGGAAAAAAAATCTAACAGGTAGTGGATTTAAAATTGACAAAAGATGGTGCTTTTTCATATAACTATATATCGTTCGCTATTGCAAGAGGCAGGGAATGGTAGAGATGGTTGATAAATCATTTCCATCATTATTTTTATAGGTATTTACTCTAATTATTATACCTTTCTCATAAAAAACCGGAATAAACAAATGCAAGAAAGTCTGCATCTTGCCAAAATTTGCAGTGCAATTTGCAATTGGTAAAATGCAATTCGATTCTCTATATGCATACATACAGGGGAAACACATGCCTGCAAAAATATATATATAAACTTGGTGGGAAATGGTCAAAAAGATAAAGCTAGAAAATTTACAAAAAGAATATGAGTTAGGTCAATGCATCCCAAACTATACAGAAGTCAATATACATGTTGTAACAGTTTACAGAACTGGAAGAATTCTTCATTCCCAGGTTTGAACATTCACAAGATTAAATGGCTCTGTATGCTATATTTTTTTAATAAAGATAGATCTGCCACTGGCTAATGTTCCTAACAAGTAAATGGAACATTTGTGCACAGGTGTGTCATATCTATGAATATCAATTTCTGGAGGCGCTCAACAGGAGAGCTCCAGCATCTTCATGCTTTGTTTGTTGAGTTTCCAGAAATATTTGGACATTTATTGGTGAGAACGCTGGCCTAAGTAAATTTGTTCCGTGCTTTCAAACATCTTTCAGCAGAGGTGGGGCCCCCAATAGAAAAGACAATTTTGTGACTTGACTGGTCATTGTGAAATTCAGGATTTCTGGAAATCTGTCTTCCTTTATGCTTGGCCTCTGCTTTACTGCAACATTCACACGGAGTTTTAGAATTTCGTTCAGATATTTTGTGGTAGCATTTACTGAACTTAGATTCTTGTTCCCATAAAGTCAAGCATTCAAGTGATGCCTGCCTACCTACCTACCTACCTATGGAACCTACCTACCTACTTACTTACCGACCTACATCTATCCATCCATCCATCCATCTATCTATCTACCTACCTACCTATCTATCTCTTCTATCATCTATCTATCTATCTATCTATCTATCTATCTATCTATCTATCTATCTCTTCTATCATCTATCTATCATCTATCTATCTATCACCTATTTATCTATGGTACTTACCTACCTACACCTATCTATCTACCTATCTATCATCTATCTACTTATCTACCTATGGTACCTACCTACCTACCTACATCTATCTATCTACCTACCTACCTACCTACCTATCCACCTACCTACGTACCTACCTATCTACCTATGGTACCTACCTACCTACCTACCTACATCTATCTATCTTTCTAGCTATCTGTCTGTCTGTCTATCTATCTTCTATTTGCTTATCTACCTAGGGTACCTACCTACCTACATCTATCTGTCTGTCTGTCTGTCTGTCTGTCTGTCTGTCTGTCTATCTATCTATCTATCTATCTATGGTACCTATCTACCTACCTACCTACCTACCTACCTACATCTATCTATCTATCTATCTATCTAATATGCCACCCATCTGTCGCCCAAAGGTGACTCTAGGTGCCTTGCAATCAATCGATAAAACACCAATATAAAACAATGAAACAATAAATAGTAACATTAAATTTTACTTAGGATTGACAAAGATGGGCAGGAAGGGAGCAAGATGCACACGGGGAGGAGGTGGGGGTTGATTAACCACCTCATTCTGGACATGCCCACATTGGGGGCTACAGGCCAGTTGGCACAACTGGGTTTTCAGGCCTTTTCTGAAGGCCAAAGTGTGCCTCTCACCTTGGGGAGCAAGATGTTCCAGAGGGCAGGAGCCACAGCAGAAAAGGCTCTTCTCCTCGACCTCCACCGGCCAAAATTCCTTGACCAAAAGGGTTCACAGCATGTCCCTTGTGCCGGCACGGGTGGGGTGAGCTATTGAAGAGAAGCTGGTGAAGAAAAAAGTAATACCCTCCTACCATCAACATATTGGGCTACCACCCGACTAAGATTAGTGGAAGGACTTTTTCTATCACCATTCATGTCATTTGGGCTAGAACAGTGATGGCTAACCTTTTTGCCGTTGTGTGCCAAAAGCGAGGGGAGTGCGGGGTGGTCACGCACCCGCGTGCCCACACCCATAATTCAATGCCTCCCTGCTCCCTGTGCTCCCCCCGCTTTTGGCCCGCGACAGCAAAAAGGTTACCGAGGTGCTCCGGAGGCCAGAAATGGCCCATTTCCCAACTCCCAGAAGACCCATTTTTCACCCTCCCCAGGCTCCAAAGGTTTTCTTGGAGCCTGGGGAGGGTGAAAACGGCCTTCCCCACCGTCTGAGGCCCTCCAGAGGCTGGAACAGCCCATTTCCTGACTTCCGGTGTGCCTGGAAGGCCCGAAAAATCAGTTGGCAGGCGCATGCATGCTGCTGGAGCTGAGCTAGGGCAATGCTTGCGTGCCCGCAGATAAGGCTCCACGTGCCACCTGTAGCATGCGTGCCATAGGTTCGCCATCACAGGACTAGAACATTCTTGTTCTTGAGAAATAGGAAAATCCAAAACAGATTCCATTCCCATCAAGCAGAATGGGAAGAAACTACAAAAGAAAATTTTGATACCAGAATTAACTGGACTCACTGGACATTCAGCCTAATAGTACTAGACTGCTACATAAGAGCCCCGGTGGCACAGTAGTTAGAATACAGTCCAATCCAACCCGGTATTGTTGTGTGGAAAACAGAGAAGGAAGGAATATTAGGTATGTTTGCTGACTTGATTTACTTATGAAGTAATAAAGGTAGGATAAAAATTGAATAAATACAAATAAAGATGCACATCTATTAGTATGCATCTATCTAATGTTCACCATTGTTCGCCGACAATCGCGATATTGCAAGTTACGTAGCTGCTGATTTAACAAAGGTGTCTAGAAATTTCTTAATAGAGATGTATTTGGGAACGAAATATGTTTCCATCTATGTGTTTTGAGGAGGGAGGCGGTGGCTCAGTGGCTAAGACGCTGAGCTTGTCGATCAGAAAGTTCGGCAGTTCAGCGGTTCGAATCCCTAGTGCCGCATAATGGGGTGAGCTCCCATTCCTTGCTCCAGCTTCTGCCAACCTAGCAGTTCGAAAGCACGTAAAAAAATGCAAGTAGAAAAATAGGGACCACCCTTGGTGGAAAGGGAACAGCGTTCTGTGCGCCTTTGGCGTTGAGTCATGCCGGCCACATGACCACAGAGATGTTTTCGGACAGCACTGGCTCTTTGGCTTTGAAACGGAGATGAGCACCGCCCCCTAGAGTTGGGAACAACTAACACATATGTGCAAGTGGAACCTTTATCTTTTTTATGTGTTTTGAGAAGAAAGGTGAACATGCTGTAGAAAAATATATACACGCCATGACTGACCCAACGTTTTGTGAAAGCTTAATGCGTAATATTCATAAGATTTGCAATGAGAGGACATGTTCAAATAACTACTCACATTCACATGAACCTTTGTTAGAAGCCCTGTCTGATCAGACACGTCTCTATACTTCCTGGAAATTGTGGCTAAAACACTATTGTTTCCAATTTCTCCACTCAGTTTCAAGAGTGTAAAGAATGAAAGAGTTGGCAAGACTTGCATGAATGTCTGTCTTCTTTCCTTCTCATTACCGGAGTCTGCTGGAACCTCTAGTAACTCACAGAGCATAGAATAATAGAGTTGGAAGGGACCTTGGAGGTCTTCTAGTTCAACCCCCTGCTCGAGCAGGAGACCCTGGCCTATATCATTTCAGATAAACGATTGTCCAGTCTCTTCTTAAAAACCTCCAGTGATGAAGCACCCACCACTTCTGAAGGCAAGTTATTCCGTTGGTTAATTGCTCTCAAGATTAGGAAATTTTTCTTTAGTTCTAGGTTGCTTCTCTCTTTGGTTTAGTTTCCATCCATTGTTTCTCGTCTTGCCTTTTGGTGCTTTGGAAAATAGTTTGACCCAGTGGTGAAATCCAAATTTTTTTTACCACCGGTTCTGTGGGCGTGGCTTGGTGGCTTGGTTGGCATGGCAGGGGAAGGATACGGCAAAATCTCCATTCCCGCCCTTCTCCAGGGGCAGGATACTGCAAAATCCCCATTCCCTCCCCATTCCTGGGAGAAGGATATTGCAAAATCTCCATTCCCACCCCTCTCCAGGGGAAGGATACTGCAAAATCCCCATTCCCTCCCCACTCCTGGGAGAAGGATATTGCAAAATCTCCATTCCCACCCTTCTCCAGGGGAAGGATACTGCAAAATCCCCATTCCCACCCTTCTCCAGGGGAAGGATACTGCAAAATCTCCATTCCCTCCCCCACTCCTGGGAGAAGGATATTGCAAAACCTCCATTCCCACCCCACTCTGGGGCCAGCCAGAGGTGGTATTTGCTGGTTCTCCAAACTACTCAAAATTTCTGCTACCGGTTCTCCAGAACCTGCTGGATTTCACCCCTGGTTTGACCCCCCTCGTTTTTGTAGGAGCCCCTCAAATATTGGAACACTGCTGTCATGTCTCCCTTAGTCCTTCTTTTCATTAGACTAGACATATCCAATTCCTGTAACTGTTCTTCGTATGTAAAAAAAAAAAAAGTTCTTAGTATGTAAACTCCCAGCCTCACAACAAGGCTGGGATTTTAATCTGCAGCTGTCAAGAACAGCATAACTCAAAAGGTTGCTGAATTCTGTTTTTTGAAAACGTGCCACCAACCTTCGCGGGCAAACTACTGTTGAAAGAAATCTCCATCTGGGTTCAGTTCCAAGTGGGGGAGAAAAATACTGGAAACATGGTGGCTGCTTGGAAAGATGGTTTTTAATGGTGGACAGGACCACGTGGTTTGAGGTCCTGGGCAAAAAGGCATACGAGTGAGTGAATGAGAGAGAGAGAGATGTATACCCTCTGTTGGGATTTGAATTTGAGCTTGTGTTCTGATTGGTTGTCAGACTCCCAAGGGGCCATGCGGGGGGGGGGGACTTTGTAGGTTGTCTATGTCCCAGGCTTGGTTGAGCCTTGCTGGGTGATGATGTAATGAAAGGGCTTTGGGCAATTCCTATTATGGCTCTGCTTGAAGGAGGTAGATCTTTGTTATGTAGAATAGACTGGCGCAGGCCTTAATGGCCCATTGACAAAGGAGGCTGAGTTTCTGCCTCCCTTTTAAGGGAAATATTCTGTCCTTTTAATATTTCCCAAAATATCTCATTTTCCTAGGAGAGGGGTGGGTGCTAACTTCCTACGCTGCCCAAGAAGTATGATGTAGCCCTGAGAAGGCTGGTGGCCCAGGGTTACTCCCACTGCCTTGATAACCTCCTAGCCTATGAACTTTTCACCTGATTTATCTTTATTTGTAAGTTTTAACCTGTTTTTAACTCTGTTCTTAAGCTACGCTTTTATTCATGTGTTCGCTATGGTTTTATGATGCTGTGGTAAACCACCCAGAGTCACATAAGTGAGATGGGCATTGCAAAAATTTAATTAATTAATACATGAATAAATAAAGAAATAAACATGAAAATGGCATTTTCTGCAGGATGAAAGTTAAAAGTGGTATATGAACCTTTTGTTTGGGTTAATCTTGTGCACCATCAAAAATCACCTTCTTGAAATGGGGGGGCTACCCTTATTATTAAACGTAATTTTTAAACATAATAACATCCTTAGTGAAGATTATTTATTTACTCATTTGTATCCCTCTTTTATTATTTATTGTTTATTTTACAAACAACTCAAGGCGGTGACCATATCCAACACACCTCCATCCTCCTATTTGCCCCACAACAAGTACCTTGTGAAGTAAGTTGGGCTGAGAGCGAATGACTGTCCGAAAATCACCCAGCTGGCTTTCCAGACTAAGGCGGGACTAGAACTCACAGTCTCTTAGTGATTAGCTCAAAGTCACCCAGCTGGCTTTCCAGATTAAGGCGGGACTAGAACTCACAGTCTCTTGGTGATTGGTTCGAAGTCACCCAGCTGGCTTTCCCGATTAAGGCGGGACTAGAACTCACAGTCTCTTGGTGATTGGCTCAAAGTCACCCAGCTGGCTTTCCAGATTAAGGCGGGACTAGAACTCACAGTCTCTTGGTGATTGGCTTGAAGTCACCCAGCTGGCTTTCGAGATGGGAAAGGCGGGACTAGAACTCACAGTCTTTTGGTGGTTGGCTCCAAGTCACCCAGCTGGCTTTCATGGCTAAGGTGGGACTAGAACTCTCAATCACCTGTTTTCTAGACTGTTGTCTTAACCACTTTACCAATGATTTTTCTAAATAAGATAGCTTTCTGTCTTCCTATGGAGTGATTTGTAACTAGAAAAAAATGCCTTCAGGCATTTGGAAAGCAGGTGTATGATCCTAACAAGAATGAGGCCTCCTTGCCTATTTTCTTGGCAGAATACATGTAGAAGGCGAGATCTCCAGAGAAACCCAGATTTTTCACGATTTTTATTACAGGCACATATCTGTTGTTCTACAGATATGTGTCTATACTTGACATTTAGACCAGTGGTGGGTTTCAAATTTTTTTACTGCCGGTTCTGTGGGTTTGGCTTGGTGGGTGTAGCATGGCTTGGTGGGCGTGGCTTGGTGGGCATGGCAGTGGAAGGATACTGTAAAATACCCATTCCCATCCCACTCCAGGAGAAGGATACTGCAAAATCCCCATTTCCTCCTGATCAGCTGGGACTCGGGAGGCAGAGAATAGATGGGGGTGGGCCAGTCAGAGATGGCATTTACCGGTTCTCTGAACTACTCAGAATTTCTGCTACCAGTTCTTCGAAGTACTCAGAATTTCCACTACCGGTTCTCGAGAACTGGTCAGAACCTGCTGAAGCCTACCTCTGAAGGATACTGCAAAATCCCCATTCCCGCCCCATTCCAGGGGAAGGATACTGCAAAATCTCCATTCCCACCCCACTCCAGGAGGAGGATACTGCAAAATCCCCATTTCCTCCCAATCAGCTGGGACTCGGGAGGCAGAGAATAGATGGGGGTGGGGCCAGTCAGAGGTGGTATTTACCGGTTCTCTGAACTGCTCAGAATTTCTGCTACCGGTTCTCCAGAATTGGTCAGAACCTGCTGAAACCCACCTCTGATTTAGACGTCTCTTTCTACATGTGGATAATGATGGTAGCACTGATAGTACTGCCATCTTTCTCCTACTTTCTCTCTGTCTATCATCCCTAGCTCTTAACAGTTTTATAAAAGGTAAAAGACTAATAACAAACTAATAAAAAGTAAGAAAGAGAAAAGAAGAAGACATCAAAGTGAAAGTTAAAAGTGCAAAAAGTAGAGGGGGGGAAGGAGAAAAGACAAAGAAGTGGTTTCTGATGTTTTTTACAGCAACGAAAAATAAAATTACAAATATACCCTTTTATCTAAAGTTACAATGGGCTTTTCTTCTTTCTGTCATCCATCCAGTCTAATCACCAAAAACATAAATCATAAGGTCACTTTTTTTTTCTGTTGCAAAAAGTCCACGAGGGGTTTTCAGTCAGCAATAAATGTAGATACTGTCTTTTCTCTAATCAAAGAAGTCAATTTAGCCACTTCTGCATCTTCACCAACCATTCCTCCATTGTCTGTATTGCTGAAGTTTTCCTCCTTTGTGCATACAATCATCTTGCTGTGGTTAACATATACAAAAACAAAATTCAGTGATTTCCCTCCCCCAAAAAACTGTTTGTCCATCACTCCCAAAAGAAAGAGCTCTGATCTCAAATTCATATTAATCTTTAAAATCCTCTGAATCAATATATCGGTTTGATTCCAAAATGTCCTACCTTTTTTACACATCCAAGTGTGATAAAATGTCCCTTCTTGTTTTTCACATTTCCAACTGGTACTTCTCTTCTCTTTTAAGATTATAACATAGTGTAAACTTTCGGTTCTTTTAACCACATATTTTCCCATCGGTCCATCCGTATGATAAACAAATGTTTTAGCTCATTGTATTATACACTCTTTCACGGGTTCTGTTTCAAAGAGAAGTTCATATGTTTTAGCAATTACAATGTTCATCATTTGGACTCAGCCTTACAATGTTCAAAACCACAAACTCTTCTGTGTACTTTAAATCTTTCTAATAGCTGTAAATAAGAAAACCATTAGCAAATATGTCCCTCTCCATTGGTTGTTCTCTTGATTTTATTTATTTATTTTTTAAATTTGATTTATATGCCGCCCTTCTCCGGAGACTCAGGGCGGCTTACAATGCGCTAAGCAATAGCCTTCATACTTTTGTATATTTATACAAAGTCAGCTTATTGCCCCCACAAACTGGGTCCTCAATTTACCTACCTTAGAAAGGATGGAAGGCTGAGTCAACCTTGAGCCTTGGTGAGATTCGAACCTGCAATAATTGCAGGCAGCTGATGTTAATAACAGGGCTTTTGTGTTCCCCTTGGCAAAATTCGAATATTTTGTGATAAAGTTAGCTGCTTCTATTTGCCTATTGTTTCTTGTCTATAAAAAAAACTTTCTTGTGCTGAGAGTCACAAAAGTGTTTTGGGTACAACCTGGGTTTATATCTATTCCATATTCTCAACATAACGATTTGTAAAATCCACACTAACTTTAACTTTCTCATACCACAAATATTCATGCCATCCAAATCTCAGTCCATGCCCTTCTAATTCCAAAAGTTTTTTGTTTCTCACCCACTTTTTCCATCCAAACCCAGTTTTGCGCTATCTCTTGAAGCCCGGTTTCTAATAGAGTTTCTCCACCATCTTGGATACGAATTATAATTATACAAGTTGCGTCTCATTTGTTCCACAACTTATCCCCTGCCCTCATTCTCCGTACCAATGCAACGCTTTTATGTGTGTATGTGAGTGTATCCTCCAGAAACGGCTGAATTAATATTCATATATGGGACTTCACTTTGAAGCATAACTTGCATTTGGCTACTTAAGAAGTCACTCAGGAATAAATCAATAGTAATTACTGTAATCAGGAAGGCTAATTAGCTGATGATGAGGCTGATGGAAAGTTCATTGCTTTGCAGCCCTTGCAAATACCTACGTTTATGAAGTCTGAAAGTATGAAAGGTGCCGTAAACGGAAAGGTTTGGCTTTTTTGATTTGCAGTATGAATGGTTTTCTTTTTTTGAAGAAGAAAAATCTTACTTAAGGACGAGAGAATGGTTGTATCTCTTCCTTGATTTCCCCAATGCCTTTCCGACATGGTTTAGAATTGACAGTACGTCTAGGGATGCAAAAGACATATCACACTACAATTGGTCCTTGACTTATGACCCTAACTGGGACCAGAAGTCGGTTGTTAAGTGATCGTGCCTAATTTTACGACCTATTTTGCCATGGTTGTTAAGGGAATCACTGCAGTTGTTAAGGGAATCACATGGTTGTTAAACGAATCCAGTTTCCCCGATTAACTTTGCATCTCGGAAGCCAGCTGAGAAAACCACAAGTGAGAATCTCATGACCCCACAACATTTCAACTGTTGCAAATACCTGCCAGTTGCCAAGCGCCCAAATTTTTATCACCTGACCGTGAGGATGTTGCAATGGTTGTAAATGCCTTTTTAAGCACCACTGTACCTTCGAACAGCCATTCAACAGATGGTTGTAAATCAAGGACTACCTGCATTTGCTAGAGACAGTTCTAAACTGCCTTCCTTCCCCTTCTCCTTTGCAGGCAGTTCTCGACTTACGACCGTAATTCAGCCTAAAATTTACGTTGTTAAGCGAGACATTTATTGAGTGAGTTTTGCCCCATTTTATGACCTTTCTTTCCACGGTTGCTAAGTGAATCACCTCAGTTGATAAGTTAGTAATCTGGTCGTTAAGTGAATCTGGCTTCCCCAATTGATTTTGCTTATCAGAAGGTCGCAGAAGAGGATCACACGACCTCGGGACACAGCAACGGGCATAAGTATAAGCCTCTGAATTTTGATCACATGATCATGGGGATCCTGCAATGGTCATAAGTGTGAAAAAAGGGTCCTAAGTCACTTTTTTTCAGTGCCGTTGTAACTTTGAACGGTCACTAAATGAACTGTTGCAAGTTGAGGAATACCAGTATTAATTTTCACCCTGGAGAGCCATGGCTCAACAAACAATGGCAGCATTGAAAGCCAACCAGTAGGGTTTATCTTTTCCTCAAAGTCCTCTGACTCAAGTGCGCACACACACACACACACACACACACACACACTCTCCATCAGTTTCTCAACTACTGATTCACAACCTTTTTCTGAACTGAGGGCTCAGCTTGTTTTTTTAAAACGTTTAAAAAAACATTTAAACGGTGAGCCCAGGAGAAAAATCGCCTTTGATTTTGTCAGGGAATTGTGCATCAGGTATCCACATGAAATCGAGGACACTGACACAAACTTGTAGTTTCATATAAACAAATATATTTAACATTTATATAAACAGCAGACAAGATAGTCAGGAACACAGGAACACCCTGAGGTAAATCGTGAGGTAAATCGAAAAACAGCACACAGGAGAGAAAAAAACGGCGGGAAAAAAGGGAAACGCCCTCTTTACACCCACGGCAACCAATCGTAGCGTAGATTACCTCATGCGGGAACCAGCCAACCAATCAACTCCAACTGTGTGTTCTGGCCCATTGTACAATGTTACTGTTCCCGCTACTAAACTTAATATCCTAACAGATTTCGTGTCACTTATATTTAGATATAAATATAAATATCTAAATGTCATTGACTTGCGTCCAGAATTTGGGATCAGAATTTCTATTGTACCCGATTTTATGTCCCTTTTTTTTTTGCCATGGTTGTTAAGTGAATCTAGTTTCCTATTGACTTTGCTTTTCGGAAGCAGACTGGGAAGTTTAAAAATGGCGTTCACATGACACCGGGGTACTGCCACCATTGTAAATACATATCAATTGCCAAATGCCCGAATATTGAATAGATGACCGGTCATAAGTGTAAGGACTGGTCATAAGTCACTTTTCCCAGTGCCCTTGTAATTTCGAACAGTCCCCAAACAAATGGTTGTAAGTTGAGGACAACCTGTAAATTAAAATCAAAGATAGCTAACATGACGGCTCTCTCATTGTGTAGTTAGTGTTTATATGGTAATGTTTGTATTTATATATATTCTATTGTTTTACATTAAAAATTACAACATGGGTGGCTTTGGGGTCTTTTTGGGGTCATAAACAGGGACTGGATCATAAGCTTTAGTTTTCTGCAAAAAAAATAAATAAAAAAAAACCCAGTGCATTTATATTTAGAGTAAATATTTGCCTGAAAAAACCTATAATAAAATAGGTTGGGTTTATCCTGATCTGTCTATCTCCATCTATCTCACTGACTAGATTATATCAGCAGTATTTAAGATCAAATTGCAGTAGCTGACTCGAAGAAACAAAAAAGATTTACGTAGGACTGCATTAGCAAAAATCCACTAAAATTGCCACTCGCTGATTATGAAACCCACCTGATGTCATTCTGCCCTCCAAAATCTTCTCCTGACATCTCAACGTTTATTTACCAAAGGGATCTGAAAAAGAGATGCGAAAAACAAACAAAACCACACACAGTATGGCTATTTCTATTTTAAGGAAAGAACGTTCCGAGGCAGCTTTTTTTCCCCAGGAAGTAGGATGGGAAAATTTCATTTTAAAAATATACTTTGAAGCATTATTAAAAATGTACTTTGCAGAATGTAGCATAGGTAAGCTCAGAGAGCACCAAGGACCTCAAATTCAACCATGGACTACGAGAAGAGAAGAGAAGAGAAGAGAAGAGAAGAGAAGAGAAGAGAAGAGAAGAGAAGAGAAGAGAAGAGAAGAGAA
>WNWU01000037.1:2004511-2018603 GCA_012654045.1 Ptyas mucosa
CTCTCCTTCCCCTTGCTTCTCCTTCCCTCCTTCTCCTCCTCCTCCTCTTACTCCTCCTCCTCCTCCTCCTCCTCTTCTTCTTCTTCTCCTTCTTCTCCTTCTCCCTCTCCCTCTCCTTCTCCTTCTTCTCCTTCTCCTTGCTTCTCCTTCCCTCCTCCTCCTCCTCCTCCTCTTCTTCTTCCTCCTCCTCCTCCTCTTCTCCTCCTCCTCCTCCCTCTCCTCCTCCTTCCTCTCTACCTTCTCCTTCCCCTTCCTCCTCCTCTTCTCCTCCTCTCTCTCCTTCCTCTTCTTCTCCTCCTCCTCCTCCCTCTCCTCCTTCTCCTTCCTCTCTACCTTCTCCTTCCTCCTCCTCCTCCTTCCCTCCTCCTCCTCCTCCTTCTTTTTCTTCTTTTCTCCCTCTCCTCCTCCTCCTCCTCCTCTTCCTTTTCTCCTCCTCCCTCTCCTCCTCCTCCTCCCTCTTAATAATCAATTGGCACAGAAAAACTCAAGCTGAGGGCATACATGGAATCAACTCCCCTTGGAGCTCCGATTAGCGCCTGACCTTCGCACCTTCCGCCGTGAATTAAAAACTTGGCTTTTCAAATCCCTCGACCTGGACTGATGATGGGGTTTTAAGGTTTAATTTTAATTTTTTTTAAAAAAATTTTAGTCTTATTTTATATTGTGGCTTGTGTTTTATTGTTGTGAGCCGCCCTGAGTCCATTGTGAGATAGGGCGGCATATAAGCCGAATAAAATAAATAAATAAAATAAATACATGTGGTCCCTCACATTACGGGGTCCCTCAAAATGCTATTGTAACGTGAATTAATGTAGTCACCTCCAGAGTAAGAACCATGCATCAGTCTGAAGACAATTTTGGATTTCTGAGATTGCACAGTACAGGATGAGGGACCCTGTGTTGGGTCAGTGTGGTTCAGGTGGGTGTTGCGTATTTGAAAGAAGAGTTCAATTCTGCGGAAGATCTGTTAAATCGGTGGAGAGCTTGTTTCTCATTTTGAGGAACTCGTTTCATCCCCATCGTTTAACTCTCCGTCTTCAGATTTCTGAAGGAGACACAACTGCAGCCCTGTCAGCAACAATTCCGGAAGCAGCTGCTGCTTTTTATGGTTGTGCTTAATTTTTGCGAACGGTTACCCAACCAGTGCTATTGGGTGCAGATTGACAGGAGAGAGTGCAGAGAAATTATCGTTATTTCCTTCCTGCGTGGAATAAAGGGCGAAATGATTTCACTGCAAGACACCAGCCTTCTCAGAAGGGTTGAGGGTCATCCTGTAGGAAGTTAGCACCCACCCTTCTAGAAAAATGAAATATTTTAGGAAATACTGAAAGGGCAGAATATTTCTCCTAAAAGGGAGGCAGAAAGTCAGCTCTGCCCCCCGCTTTGTCAATGGGCCATTAAAGCCTGGGCCAGTCTCTTCTACATAACAAAGATCTACCTCCTTCAGGCAGAGCCGTAGTAGGAATTGCCCAAAGCCCTTTCATTATATCATCACCCAGCAAGAGTCAACCATGCCTGGGATACAGACAACCTACAAAGTTACCTCTGCATGGCCCCATGGGAGTCTTGGCAACCAATCAGAACACAAGCTCAAATTCAGAAACCCAGAGAGGGCATAAAACTCAGGTACTCTCAGCATCTCTTCCAGGGGTGAAATGCTCCCGGTTCGGACTGGATCGCCCGATCCGGTAGCGATGGTAGTGGGTGGATCGGAGAACCGGTAGCAAAAATCCCTGCGCCCGCCCCCCCCCCACCATGCCCAGCTGAGTTTCCTGAGTGGCAGAGGCTTTTCAAAGCATTAGAAAAAATGCTTTGAAAAGTTAAAAATAAAAAAATGTTGGCCACGTCCACCCAGTCACATTTACCCGCTCCCCCACCAAGCCACACCCACACCCACAAAACGGGTAGTAACAAATTTTACATTTCCCCCCTGATCTCTTCCCTTTTTTTCCCCCTCTTCACCCAAGATCTTCAAGTCATGTGATCCTGTCCACCATTAAACCATCTTTCCAAGCAGCCACCATGTTTCCAGTCTCTTTCTCCCCACGTGGAACTGAACCCAGATGGACATTTCTTCCAACAATTCTTTGCTCCTCAAAATGGGGAGTGTGAAGACAAATGTGGATTATTATTATTATTATTATTTTTGGAGTGGCTTTGGAGGGATCAAGTAGTGCACGAAATGTTCCGTACATCAATACCCTTGGGAATCATACGTGTGTTGTTACCGTTAGTCATTCTTCATACGAAGGCTTGATGAATAGAGAATCAAATTCTTTCATCGTAAACCTCTATTTATTCATTTTTATTAACTGTTTCCTCCACGGAAAGATGAGGATTATTTATTGCGGTGGTATAAAACAAGAAGATTTGTATCCTTCCGTAAGAACATTTGGTATTTCTCCCTTTGCCTACCATTGATGTTCTCTTCCAGAGCTTGTCTACAGCTTTTCAACCCACATTCAATTTTAATGAGAGTGTTACATAATGTTTTTTGTTTAAAACAACAACAACAACACAAAGCTCACAGTTGGTAAACTGCAGCACAACCGTTGGGTGCTCTTCAGCTCAGTTTTTTTGGATGTGGTAAGAACTTCTCTAGAGGAGCTCAAACTGCCTCCTTTATTCTTATCCAAAAGAACACTCTGTATTTTTGAATTCCTGTCCTATTCAACCATGCATTTTACATTTTTTGGGGGGTGGGGGCACCTGACTGAGGAAAGGGAACAAGATTAGGACACAATGGTTGGATTAAAAACAGGAGCTGGGAATGCACATTCCATACTGGAGATCCCAAGGAAAAGAGTGCAAAATAAAATGGACAAGACGTAGGAAGAGATGAGGCAGAGCTTGGAGGTGGAGTCAAGCGAGTAATTAGCCTGGAGTCCTTACATTCCCACAAGTGATCTATGTCAACTCGCAAAACATTTCTAGTCTGCTCTCGAGTTGCCATGGGCAACAAGGGGGAGGGAGCCCATTCCACGCGTACCTTCTTCCAAGGTTGGATCTCAGATTACCAAAGCCAGTTTGTGAGGCGTGTTTTCTACGGCTCCGCGGGAGTGCCTCATTGGGGAATGTGATTTATGACAGACTGAGAAGAGGAGGGAAACAGGGTCAAAGTTGAGCCGTAGATTACGTTCGGCAGAGTTGACCTCACTCGAGTAGATGCCGACATGTTGCTCCTAATAAATAACTGGTTTTGTTTTGAAACTTGGCTCGAGACTCATGAGTTAATTAGGGCATCTCTTGGAACCTTCACAATCTAAATCCGGCTGCCCTTGAATTCCTTTAAGTCTTATCTAGTGCCAATTTAGTGCTGACCATTAATTAGTTGTCTACATCCTGGTGTATAGCTAGGGCTAGTCCTTGACTTTCAACCATTCGTTAGTGACCATTCGAAGTTACAACAGCACTGAAAACAGTGCGTTTTTCCCGTTTACATCCTTTGCAATATCTCCATGGTCTTGTGATTAATATTCAGAACATTTGGCAACTGATTCGTATTTATGACGGTTGTAAGGTCCCAGGGTCATGTGATCAGCTTTCGTGAAATTCTGAAAAGCAAAGCCCATGGGGAAGCCAGGTTCACTTAACAACCATGTTGCAAACTTAAAACAGGTGCGGCAATTCACTTAACAACCGTGGCGAGAAAGGTTGCAAAATGGGGCAACACTTGCTTAGCAACAACTGCCTTGCTTAGCAACAGAAATCTGGGCCTCAATTATGGTCATAAGTCGAGGACTACCTACTGTATATAAGCATGAGCAAATAAACCACCTTACCTGGTATTTAATGTGAGGTTCAGACTTTTCATGCCGGACACAAGATCACCTTCCCTTTCAAAATTAGATGGATATTGGTAGAAAGTTTGAAAACTTAAGAATAATTTCAGTCCTGTATATCCCCCCGCAAAAAAAGGCATTGCAAAAAAAAACTGTGGGTGCCTGAAGCCGTACGTGCTGTTGAAAAACTGGATACATTTTTTCCTCTCCTTTTCATAAATAGTAGTAGAATTTGGAACCATTCGGTGGAGACGAGAAACATCCTAACAGCAAAATCGGTTCGGTCCCCAAGAGAGAAGTTGATCTCTCTGTATTCAAACAGAGGATGGAGAGCCATTTATCATGGACACTTTAATTTGGATGCCAGCATGGAGCAGCGAGTTGGACTCGGTAGCTTTTTCAAAGTCTATAATTCTGTTATTCTAAGAATGTGAAGAAGAACATTCTTCCCTACGACTGTGTCGAGTCCCCTACCCCCAAGAAGAAGAACCCTATAGAGTCCTATAGAGTAGGGGTGTCAAACTCAAGGCCCCAGAGCAGGAGCTGGTCCTCGGGGTACTTAGATTTGGCCCGTGGGGCCGCCCTGGAAACAATGAAGGACTGGCCTGCGGTGTGTCTGCCAGTGAAAACGGAACTCAGGCGGCCCTCCCGAGCTCCGCTTTCCCTGACAGAGGGTTGCAGGAGGCCGTCGCAGCCGAAAACGCAGCTCGGGATCCCGTTTTCTCTGGCAGAGCGCTTGGGCCCCCACAGGTTCCCCCGACACAAGTGATGTCAAGCTGGCCACACCTATCCTGGCCACACCCACTGCTCCCCCACAAGGTCAAACACAACCCTGATGTGGCCCTCAATGAAATCGAGTTTGACACCCCTGCTATAGAGTTTATGGGAAGGAGGTTATGGATGGACACATCCAATGGTCTTCAAGACTGAAGCAGCTTCATTTCAGGCAATAGGTAGTAGAGATGTTCACAACAACCTGGTCCTGTGATTGTCAGGCACGAAGAATTGGGGCCACACATTAAGTACCGGTTAAGGCGATCTATTGCTAATACCTATACACAAGAATCTTGTCAATTAACAGTCAATTTTAAATTGGCTCTAGATAGGAGTCAATAGAATTCAAGAGTTTGGACCTAGGCCCATGATGGCGAACCTATGGAACGCGTGCTGGAAGTGGCATGCAAAGCCATCTCTCCGGGCACGCGAGACGTTGCTCATTGCTCTTCCGGGTTCCAGCACACTGGCCAGCTGATCCTCACGTGCGTGGAAATCAGAAGATCAGCCGCCTGGTGCACATATATACACCAAGAAGATGATCTTCTGGTTTCCGGCATGTCCACGCCCACCGGCCAACTGGTCTTTGAGCATGCATGCATGCCTGAAACTGGAAGATCAGGTGGCCAATGTGCATACGTGTGCCAGAAACCCGAAGATCATCTTCCCGGCACACACATGAGTCCCTGGGTGGCTGCTCTTCCGGTTTACAGCACACACATGCGGTCTCCCATTTTGGCACTCAGTGCTGAAAAGTTTCACCAACACTGGCCTAGGCTATTTATGGGAATGTAATGACTCCAGGCTGATGACTCTCTTGACGCCACCCCCAGTCTCCGTCTGCTCATCTCCTACAATTTAAATTTTGATTCAGCAGGTGGAATTCAGCCAACAAGATTATTAGCCACGGTTCCTATATGAAATCAAACATGTCCACCTTGGTGGCCATTACCGCTTTTGCAAAGAGTAGAACCTCTTTGGTAGAAAGAGGCGGTATGGAATTGATGCTTACGGCTGCTTATTTACCGAATCCGTGTTTTTAGAGTCTCTGTTTTGAACTTGACTTTTAATCTTTTCTACGAAAGAGGAGCGGGAGCCACTTCAAGGATCCCCTTTGGCCAAGTGGTGGAGTATAAATTGATATAAGTAAATGATGAAAGCCATCCAGAATCAGAGGCTATTAACCACTGGGAAATGTATGTGGCTTCTGATGTCTGCAGGGTTTCCAAATCATGTCTTGTGACATGCTCAACCGTAATATTTGTCAGTGTATCTATTATTGCTTGTCTTCCTCCGCCAAGGGCAACAGAATAAGAAAAAATATAAATCAGGCTAAACGAGAGTTTCTAGAAGAACTACGAGCCCACTAAAATACGGTAAAAGCAAATCTTGTAATGACAGTGATGTTTGCAAGGATCATGGTAACAACAACAACAACAGTGCGTGCACATGCACGGAAGGCCGGGCGCATGCACGGCAGTGGTGGGTTCTGCTGAGCCGGTAGCGGTGACGATATGACATCACCGAACCGGTTCTGGCCTCCCCCGCCCCCCCCGCTTTATTCTTACCTTTTATTTGGTCCCACCCCCAATCTATTGCTGCTTCCTGAGTCCCAGCTGATGGGCTATAAGGAAAAACTATTTTCATTCTTGCCGCGGGGATTCAATGGGCCGCCCTACAGCTGATCAGTGGTAAAAGGCAGTTTGGTGGTAGATCGGTGCCTCCAAAAACAAATGAGCAGACCGATAACCTGCAAAAATACATGAGTAGACCGGTGCCTGCAAAAATAAATGGGTAGATCAGTGCCTGCAAAAATAAATGGGTAGACCAGTGCCAGCAAAAATACATGAGTAGACCGGTGCCTGCAAAAATAAATGGGTAGACCAGTGCCTGCAAAAATACATGAGTAGATCAGTGCCTGCAAAAATAAATGGGTAGATCGGTATAGCTCTGCAAGCAGTTAAAAGCCTGGTAAACCAGTACCTCTGCTAAATCCTAAAGAATTGTCACATGACCATCAAGCCATGCCCACAAAATAAGCCACGCCCACAGAACCGGAAGTAAAAAAAATTAGAACCCACCCCTGATGCACGGACAGCGCGCATGTCCAAGTGTGCTTGCACATGGCGAATTGGTGGTAAAGGTAAGTGAAACCCACCGCTGGTGTCCATCTGAAAGTGGTGCATAGCTAAATGACTTATGACCGTTTTTCACTGTTCCAACCTTTACAATGTCCCCGTGATCGCATGATCAAAATTCAGACGCTTGCCAACGGATTCATATTTATGACCGTTGCTGCGTCCCGAGGTCATGTGATGTCCCTTTGGCGACCTCCCAACGAGCAAAGTCACTGGGAAAGCCAGATTCACTTAACAACCGGGTTACTGACTTATCACCTGCGGCGATTCATTTAACAACCGTGGCAAGAAAGGACGTAAAATGGGGCAAGACTCCCTTAAGAAATGTCTCACTTAACAGGGTTCATTTGTGGTCGTAAGCAGGGGACCCGTATTTTTAGAAAATGTAATGGGACAGAAACCGTGGAAGAATACCAAATTTTGTACAATTTCAGGAGTCTAATCTGTGAGACCTGTTGAGATTTCATTGGGATCAACATGATGCAGATAGAGCATGTGACACATAGTGTTTTGGGTTTTGTTTTTTGTTTTTTGCTAAATTAAGAGGGACAGTAGAACAGTATACTATTTTTGGAACAGTATAAATTGAAATTAATATTGCATTCAAATCCAACTGGTCTAAACCGGAGATTTCCTTTGAAGTGTGTTGAAGGATGTTGATGTGGAGGTCGAAAGTCAAGTGTTAAGGGAAGCCAAAATGTTCAATAGGATCGGTTTGCTTATTGTATACAGCACAGTAGAACTGGTGGCAGGCGGTGGGTTATATCACATTGGAGGACAAGTAGGTGAATGAGACACTGATGGTATGTCAGATGCAGTTTGAGTCTCGTATATCTGCCGCCTGGATAGATAAGATGGGATTTTTACAGAGCCAAGTCCAACTCGGTGAATTGATGGTGGTGGAACGGACTTTTGGATTTTTCCTAAAACTAGTCCGATGGTCAGTGAAGTTTGAATTAATGCCCTGGGTATCATCGATTTTTGCACTCATGTCAGAAGCACCGAAGTGTCAGATTATGTTCATAGACTGGAATAGACAGGGCAACAGGTCAGCCAATGGGGACTGTTTGGTAACTGAAACATAGTATTTGTTGTATGGGGGCCATAAGAGACAGTTTGGAGCCTGGGCGTGGCTTAACTGTTCTGTATATAAGCTTGAGGGCATTAGCTTCTCTCTCCTCCATTTTGCCTTCTCCATTTTGTGCTTCCATTTTGTGCTGTGTTTGTACTTGCTATTTCTCTTCTCTGCAACGTGGAAAAACCTACAAGGGTATTGTACGCCTTATGTGTTGTGATGTATATAAAGACGTTTTGAAACCTGCTTAATCGTCTGCTTGTGTGTGCTGCAACAAACTCTGATATGAAGTGCTTCCGGGTTGAAAGGATTAGCCGGTGCCATCACCACTACCCTGGGAACACCCCATTGAGGGCTCCTTTCATGTCCCTGGCAGCAGCCGGAGTGAAGGACGAGAACTCAACCCTGCCCCACGGCAGCTCTCGGGTCTCGAATACGGACTTGCTAACCTCCTGACCAGCGTTCCAACCACTCCAGCTTCTGTGCTCCTTGCTATCATAGTTTAGGGACAATGAATCATAGATGATACCTTTCCTTGTTATAGGACAGGGGTGACAAACTGGCGGCCCGAGGGCCAGATGCGTCACACATAGTCCACGCCCACCCCAGCTCCGTGAAAGAGAAAGAGAAAAACGTCACAACACATCACGTGACAGCAACGTGATGCCGCGAGTTTGACACCCATGTTTGTATGAGCTATATATTAAATTAATAAATTGGACTGTGTGTGTATACATTCTTCTGCCATGTACATATCAGATGCTAAATATAATAATAATTTAATGTATTAAATTATTAATGCATTAAATAAGTAATGCATTCGATTATTATTAAATTAATGCATTAAATTATAGGTAGTTTTCAACCTACGAACACAATTGAGCCAGTGGTGAAATCCAAATTGTTTTACTACCGGTTCTATGAGCGTGGATTGATGGGCGTGGATTGATGGGCGTGGCAGGGGAAAGGTACTGCAAAATCTCCATTCCCACCCCACTCTGGGGCCAGCCAGAGGTGGTATTTGCCAGTTCTCCGAACTGCTCAAAATTTCCGCTACCGGTTCTCCAGAACCTGTCAGAACCTGCTGGATTTCACCCCTGAATTGAGCCCAACATTTATGTTGTGAAGTGAGAAATTTGTTAAGTGAGTTTTGCCTCATTTTACAAATTTTCTTGCCACATTTCTTAAGTGGATCACTGCCGTTGTTCAATTAGTAAGATGGTTGTTAAGTGAAACTGGTTTCCCCGTTGATTTTGCTTGTCAGAAGGTCGCAAAAAAGTGATTGCATGACCCCACGGGACACTGCAACCGTCATAAATGTGAATCAGTTGTCAAGCATCCAAATGTAAATCCTGTGATCGTGTGGGGATGCTGCGACGGTCGTAAGTGTGGAAAAACTGCCATAAGTCACTTTTTTCAGTGCCGTTGTAACTTACAACAATCACTAAGTGAACTGTTGTAAGTCGAGGACTACCTGTAGTAGTTGGTGTTTATGGCTTTGCTGAGTATGCACCCGGTGCACCTTAAAAGTTTCTAGGTCTGTTTCCGTTTCTATGTATTCTATTCCGCTCAAAGCAGCTCACGCTGAAGTCACAAAAATCCAGTGCTGGGTAAAACTCCAGAAATATCATTATTCATACAATCGGCCCCAGAGGTGGGCTTCCCATAATTTAACAACCCGTTTGCCCAGAATCGAAAATGTGAGCGTGCGCACGCAACTTGCACACACGTGCACTGCATCAAAAACACAGCGATTGTATAGAACGGGATAGCTTTGCTCTCATGTGCCCCTTGCTCACATGCACGCTGCATCAAAAACATGGCGACTGTATAAGACGGGATAGCACCAGGACGGGTGGGCGGCGCTGGCTGTAACTACCAGTTCACCTGAACTGGTCCGAACCGGCTGAATCCCACCCCTTATTGGCCCTGACAAAGAGGAAGGACTTCATTCTGCTCCTAAAGAAGGAAACAGTAAGGGGAACACATTCGTTTTTGCTGTAAAATGAAATTTATCAGGGAACCTGTGCTGGCACAGGCAGGCAACCAATTTAAGGTTTTCTTGCTAGCATTCTTCACTCTGTTTAAATCTTTACAGGCAGGGGGGAAAAAAATCTATCGTATTTGAAACCACGCCAGATATTGGGTTTTGGGGAAGTTGCATGCACAAAAGGGATCGTTGCGCTGTTAGAAAATTGGCCTTCCAAAATAAAGCAAAGTTGTCATCTTTATGAAGTCTAATTGCTACTTCTGCTGATTGCCGGCAGCTCGTCAATTTGAGTTTCACCAGCCTCAAAAGTTGACTCAGTCTTCCATCCTTCCGAGCAGTGGTGGGTTTCAAAAAATTTTACTACTGGTTCTGTGGTTATGGCTTGGTGGGCGTGGCGTGGCTTGGTAGGTGCAGCTTGGTGGGTGTGGCTTGGTGGGCGTGGCAGGGGAAGGATACTGTAAAATCTCCATTCCCACCTCACTTCAGGGGAAGGTTACTGCAAAATCCCCAATTCCTCCCGATCAGCTGGGACTTGGGAGGCAGAGAATAGATGGGGGCGGGGCCAGTCAGAATTTTTACTACCGGTTCTCTGAACTACTCATCATTTCCACTACCGGTTCTCCAAAACTTGTCAGAACCTGCTGAAACCCACCTCTGCTTCCGAGGTTCGTAAAACGGGGACCCAGATTGTTAGTGGCGATAGGCTGACTCTGTAAACCGCTTAGAGAGGACTGTAAAAGCACTATGAAGCGGTATATAAGTTTAAGTGCTATTGCTAATGCTGCCTCTGTAGTTTTTGACTTATGAACAGTGGTGGGATTCAGCCAGTTCTATCCGGTTCGGGCAAATTGGTAGCAGCAACTGTGGGAGGCTCTGCCCACCCACCCAGATGTAATGCATGAGCAATGCGCATGCATGGAACACGCACTCTCACATTTGCGAACTGGTAGGGAAGGTAAATGAATCCCATCTCTGCATGTGCAGATCGCCAATGATGACATCTGGGGCGGTGGGTGGGGCCTCCTGCTGGTTTTACTACCGGTTCTTGTGAACCGGTCTGAACCAGGGGCAACCCACCACTGCTTATGAGGGATGCAATATCCAGTTTGGTCGCAATGTGTTTTAGTCTTTTAGCCATTCTATTAAGACGTTGAACATTGCCTGGTATGTACCAAGGTGGAGGTAGACTATACTTCATACTGTACTCTGTGACTCCATGTTATGGTGATTTTATTATGGTTTTATCTTAATATTTTACCTCCTGCATTGTATTGTCCACATACCTTGTGTTTGGCAACAGCAATAACACTTAGTCTTATATACTGTATGGGATTGGAGGTGTGTGTGGGGAAAAATTGTAGTGCCATTGTCCAGAACTGAACTTGATTTAAACTGATCCACCCACTTGTATTTAAAATTGATTGTACTGTACATAAAAACAATTGTTTGGATAAGAGAAGGAGGACCTAAGAGAAACTTGTTCCAACTCAGCCACAAATATATTGATGTACTAGGAAAGCGCATCGTTTCCTATGCTTCAGTGCTGACATATAATACATTATATATAATCGTGGTTTCAATTACGTTACACTTTGTTATAATGGGTAACACCACTTACACAAAGCCTCTGGCCCTCACTTCACAAATCAATAGAACTTATTTTCTTCCTTCATCCCTGTAAGCACTTAAGTTGGAACAATGAAACAAGAAAAATACTGCAAATCTTCTTGCAATTTCTGATGTTCAAACATTTGCACTAAATGCAAATAAAAATAAAGTGGGTTTTTGATCGGCTCTTGTAGCTAAGATCAAGAAGCATCACTTGGTTTTTTTCCTGTATTTTTCAAGCAGATGTGCTCAAAACAGGCTTTTGATTGGACAGGCTAAGAATGTAAGTTACCTTTAGATAAATAAAATGATTCTAAAAGAAATCGTGCTACTTTCTGTCCGTCTTTAAGAGATAATCACGCTCAAAGATTATCAGACAGCGACAACAGCGTCCAAACAGTCATAAAGAAAAATGTGGAAAATGGAAAATAATGGCTAAGTAGTAGCAGTCTTTAGCGACTGAATTTCCTTGAGGTCACGGACGTCAAAAATGTTTATCAAGTGACCTAGATCTCATACGAAAAGATAATTTCTCCATTGGAATGCCAAAATCTCATAGGAATTTGGTAACCTGGTAAGAATTGGCCTTTTTCCCCCCCCTTGGGATTCAATACCTTGGGGTGTAATTAATTAATTTGAAGTGTTAATAAATTAATTTGGGGCAGCATCTAAGGGTGCCAGGCGCTCTGATGCCCAATGTTTTTTTTAAAAAACGTTAATCTCTGTAATTTCCTTTCAATTATTTCCCTGTTAAAAAGAAAACAAGAAAACTGTGCTGTTTAATTCTCCAGTAAGAGAAGGGGGAGAAAAAAGCACTGAAAAGGTATTTGAAAAGAAAATTATCACGTAGATGTAGGAGATGACCCCGAGGGAGGTGTCAAGCACATCATTAGTCTCGAGTTTCTTTGCACCCACAAGAGATCTAAGTCTACGCATTTTCAATTCCCTTCACTCTTCTCTATCGCCAATTTGCTTTGACCGTTAGTAGTTCAGATTCTTGTAGAAAGTGTCGGCATTCATTAAACCTGCATTCATTTGAACCGCTCTGGCTCCTGATTTTGCCTGACAACAGATCTCCTATGAAGGGTTATCTGCTAATATTGGGAGGGTAGAGGATTATTGGATTTTTTTCCCCCCTGGCTTCTTAGTTTAATTATGATTTCTACTTCCCACTTGTTCTGTGGATTTCCTGAAAATGTTGGTCTAGTGTTAGGGTTTTCTTGGTTACAGCATCTTTCCAATTAACATAGTGATCTCGGTTGGTCAAAAGTCATATAATAGATGCAATCAGGTCAGGATTCCCTGCAGCCAATCAGGATCGGACTCGCTACTGATTTCAGTAAGGAAACTGGCCTGGCCTTATACACTAGGAGAGGAGAGGAAGTGAGAAGAAATGAGCCAAGGTGGCGCAGTGGTTGGAGTGCAGTACTGCAGCTACTTCAGCTGACTGCTAGTTCAGCAGATCAGCGGATCAAATCTCACCGACTCAGCCTTCCATCCTTCCGAGGTGGGTAAAATGAGGACCCAGATTGTTAGGGGGCAAGATGCTATTTAGTATACTGTCTTTGGTGCAAGCTGCCCAGAGTCCTCGGAGAGTGGGCGGCATAGAAATATGACTTATAAACAAATAAATAATAAGTGGAAAGGGAGGGGAAGGGGGAGAGGGCAAGAGAGGAGAGAGGAGACAGGAGGGGAAGGAGGGGAGAGAGCAGGGGAGGGGAGGGGAGGAGACAGGGGAGAGGAGGGGAGAGGAGAGAGCAGGGGAGGGAGGGGAGAGAGCAGGGGAAGAGACAGGGGAGAAGAGGGGAGAGGAGAGAGCAGGGGAGGGAGGGGAGAGAGCAGGGGAGAGGAGACAGGGGAGAGGAGGGGAGAGGAGAGAGCAGGGGAGGGGAGGGGAGAGCAAGGCAGGGGAGGGGAGGGGAGAGCAGGGGAAGGGAGGAGACAGGAGGGGAGGGGAGGAGCCGAAGGAAGCAGACAGGAGGGTACGGAAAGGGAGGGGAGGAGGAGGGGGGAGGGAGATGAATGCACTGATGATGTTACCTAGTTTGGGCAATGAAACGTCTCTAAGAAAACTACCAAGCTCAGAGAGCACCACGGTCCCCTCATTTCAACCCTGAGTTACACATATTCTCTTTTATCACTTACAAAGGAATTCTATATATGAAAAAAGAAATTATTTATATTTATCTCTTTATATTGCCCCGGAGTGTGTGCCTAGTTAAAAGCCAAGTCTCTTTGAAAAATTAGTGTTCTAAGCAACTAAAAAAAAAAAAAAGGAAAAGAAACTACATTCCGTTTCTCACACTCGCCCAACTGATTTTGAAGAGGCTACACTATTATTCGTCAAGCTTTGGAATACAATGAGGAAAAACACCTTTTTATCTATGTGTAAAATAGGGGGATGTGTGGAGAAGAGTCAAAAAAAAAAACCCCAACCTTACAGCAACTGTGATTCCATCACTGCTACCAAAAAAACCAACACAGCAGCAAATAATCATTCGAGTCACCTTTTCCACTATGTTAATTTTAAGCAATGTTTGCTTCTGCCAATCATTCATTAAGGCAACCGCCCGATCTAGAATGAAGAGAGAGAGAGAGAGATTAAAAATATAAATAATTTTTTTTTAAAAGTGCTTGTAAACATGCAGTTTCAACCGGCTTTGAAAATCAGCCTATCTAGATCAGAGCCCTCTTAAGCCAGGGGTCTCCAACCTCGGCAACTTTA
>WNWU01000037.1:2033513-2044868 GCA_012654045.1 Ptyas mucosa
AAAAAAGAAAGAAGGAGAAGGCAGGAGAAGGAAAATGGGAGGAAAAAGAAGGAAGGAGAAGAGAGGAAGAAGGAAGAAGGAAGAAAAAGAAGAAAGAAGGAAAAGGAGGAAGAAGAGTGGAAGTTGAAGGGGAGGAAATAGGAGGAGGAGGAAGAAAAGATTATTGGGGAAACTTAAGGAACATGAGATGGGATTGAAGGCAAAAGAACTTGTTGAAATGCCCAACTGCACAAATTTATAATGGAAAAATATTGTGTGAATCTAGAAAAAAACAAGGGTGTGTTTCCTGCAAGTATTAGAAATATGTTTCTGCTCTTAAAAAAAAAAATCTTCTTCTGCAAAAACAAATGCTAATATTTTAAGTGTCAGGTACACAGAGAGATTGGAGTTTCACTGGTTTTTTTTTAAAAAAACAATATGCACCGTAGCTGTTTGCCTATTTCTGATTCGCCAGTTGAAGACTCTCAATACAGTGCACCTGGAAAGGTTGGGAATTGTAGTTCTGACACATTTGGAAGCCCTCAGGTTGAGGGACTCTGGTATTGCGCCGTGTCCTTCCAACAATAATGTGAAATTTGCTTCTGGGTGTGATTCAAAGGGCTGGCAGTGGCATTTAAGTGGCTTGGAAACCAAAATGTCTAAAAAGGCCTTCATAAATCTATCGTTTCTGGAAGAACAGCTTGAAATGTTCCCTTCGGATTCCTCATCTTATCCAAAGCCAACCTAGTATCTTAGTTAAAGCAGGATTCTTCGATAGTTATTCTGTGAAATGAAAATTCGTTTCTCTTAAACTTTGGGGTCTCCAACCTTGGCAATTTTATGACTTGTGGACTTCTAACTCCCAGAATTTCCCAGCCAGCATAGCTGGAATTAAAAAGGACGACTATTCCTGTAATGGTGCTGGTTTTAAACATGACCCACTGAGATTTTTCAGGTACATTACTGTAGGTAGGACTAATAAATCTCCTGCCTGCCTCCCATCGTCCTGTCCGCTCCCACAGGGCCGCTCTCCTCAGGGTACCGTCGACCAAACAATGTCGTCTGGCGACATCCAGGGGTAGGGCGCTCTCTGTGGGCGCCCCTGCCCTCTGGAACGAGTTACCCGTGGAGCTCCGGGCGGCTCCTGATCTCCGTTCCTTCCGTCGGGGCCTGAAGACTTGGCTATTCCAACAAATGGGCTAATTTAGATTCTTGGGTGTTATTATTTATTATCATTCGATCTTAACTGGTTTTAATTGGGTTTTAATTGTATGTTTTTATCTGTTTACTTGTTTTTACCTGTGTTCGCCGCCCTGAGTCCTTTCGGGAGAAGGGCGACATATAAATACTTGCAAATAAATAAATAAATCTGAGCGGCAGAACTCAAAAGGACAGGTAGATGGCAGCAGAGTTACGGCTGTCTTTGTCTCTGCCCCCCTAGTGGTGGCCTGAATTTTTGCAGCTCGACATTACTCATACTCTGGAGAAATGGCCAGTTAATTTTCAAAGAGACAGAGATGTAGAGGCCCTTTTAAGCTTGCAGCTATTTTGATTGACGGTGAAACCTAAAATTACTGTCAATCTTTTGTTCTGTCTGTCTCCCTTTTCAGCCCACGCTGGTATTTTCTAGTGCAACGCAACAATAAAGCTACCACCTAAGCTGCAAAAATCTGGATAACCGAGGGATCTTTGGTGTTGTCTGAGCTTGGTTGTTTTCTTGCAGACGTTTCCTAACCCAAACTAGGTAACACCATCTGACTAGCACTGATGATGTTATCTAGTCTGGTAATGAACCTTCTGCAAGAAAACAACCAAGCTCAGAGAGCACCACAGACTTACTTCAGCCCTGAGCTACAAATATTCTCCTTTATTGGTATCTGGATAACTACCTCGTGGCAGTTCAAGAAGAGTTTTCCATGGTTTTTGCATTCCAGATCTGGTAACCTGACCATCAGCCTTTCAAGGTAGGCCGGACTAGAAAACCAAAGCTATGAAAACTAATATGGCATTGATTGTAAGGTTAAAGGAACAAATTTTTGCAATTCCTGAATGTTTCTCTCTCCCTCCCTTTACCTTTGTGAGAACTACAGCTGGTCAAATCTGAGATGCTTTCTCAGATTACAGTTCTAGCCCAGAATCATAATTCTCTTATCTGACCCTTGTCTTGGTTGAAAATTTTTACCTCCTGTCCCTCGAGGTTATTCTCATTGCCCATTACATCAATCTATTGAAAAATAACTTTTTAAAAATAAAAAGTGCTTCCATTCTACCGTGCTCAGAGACGCCGATCAAATTTAAATGGTGTTGCCTTGTAGACATCCCCGCCTTGAACGCAAGGAAACACAATATTAGCACAAAGCAAACTGATGCAGTTCGAAAGAAAGAACGGAGCTGGATTTCTTAAAATATCCCCAGTGAAACATTACACTTTGGAGAAGCAATTTAGTGTAGTGGTCAAGGCACCACGCTGGAGACCAGCCCTCAGGCAATGGCTAATCACTTCCAAAAACTTGTCAAGAAAAACGAATGGACCAAGCCAGACAGATTTTAGAAGACAAATCTGAGCGGCGTGGTGGCCTAGAGGTGGAGCTCTCACCTCACAGTCAGGAGGCTGTGAGTTCGATCCTAGGTAATGGCAGATATTTCTCTCTCTGGGCACAAAGAGAAAATATCTGCTGCGAACTCCGCATAGGCATCAGGAAGGGCATCTGACCAGTAAATGCTCAGTTCTGTTCAGTTACCCTGACTCCATCCCAATGCAAGGGATTACAGAAAGGGATTTTAAAAGAAAATCAACTGATTTAAAAGTCCACACATACACACAAAAATTACTTTGGACTCTATAAAATTTGGATATCCATTCCCATCAGCCTGTTCCAGTATTAAGGGATTGTGCGAACTGTGGTTTCCAAGGTTGATTCTTCCTTCTTGCTTCAGAAGAAGAATTTTGTAGGATTTTGGAATAGCGACTGATGGCGATTAGCAAATGATTTTTGGAGAATGGTTAATGCCCCCTAGGTAACTCAGCAGTTGCCTCATAGCAGTTTAATGGAGATGGATCTCTTGTCAGATCCATCCATCAGGGCGATTAACTCTGGCCACAGTGATCACCTCTTGAGGCCAAAGGAGGGTCACAGTTGGTCAGCAGCATCAAACTCTTCCTGCTGACCATACAGTCACGCTTTCAAATTCTTCCCATTGATCCATGGATCTCAGTCACAAATGACTGCACCAGAGGTGGGTTTCAGCAGGTTCTGACCAGTTCTGGAGAACCGGTAGAGGAAATTTTGAGTAGTTTGGAGAACCGGTAAATGCCACCTCTGACCGGCCCCGGCCCCATCTATTCTCTGCCTCCCAAGTCCCAGCTGATTGGGAGGAAATGGGGATTTTGCAGTAACTTTCCCCTGGAGTGGGGAAGGAATGGAGATTTTACAGTATCCTTCCCCCAGGAGGGGGGAGGGAATGGAGATTTTACAGTATCCTTGCCCTGCCACACCCACCAAGCCACGCCCACCAATCCATGCCACGTCCACCAAGCCACGCACAGAGAACTGGTAGTAAAAATTTTTGAAACCAACCACTGGACTGCACATAAATAACATATCTAGTGGTGGTATTCAGCCGGTTCGGACCAGTTTGGGAGAACCGGTAGTGGCGACGTGTGGGTGGACCCGCCCACCCACCCACCCGTCCCGTCGCTAGGCTGTCCTATTTAGCCACATTTTCTAAGCCGCGTGAGTGCATGCAAGCTGCGCGCACGAGCAAAGCGCATGCACGGAAGGCCGCGCGCATTTGCAGAAGGGGCGCACGCTCACATTTTCGGTGCGCGGCGAACCAGTGTTAAAATTGTGTGAACCCCACCTCTGAGCGTATCGCCTGCATATCGTCCGCTCGTGATCATCCTAATATGTGCTAACTGATTTGCTTGATGAGACAAGCCCACCGCCATCATTACAAGAGATTAATAAGCAGGAAACACGGTCGTTACAAGCTCTAACGGCAAGCCGAGAGATGTGTATGAGGTCATCGCCACAGTAAAAGATTCAGAAATAGGACTGCCGGGAAACGTATAAATGTCACCACAGCACCCGTGGGATTTTTTCATCTCGCCTGTGATGAGCATCGTATGTGCGCGAGAGACTGTGAACCCTTAGTAAGGATGGTTTCCTTGGCTTCTGTTGCAAGGGGAGATGTTTAAGGACCACAGTAGGCAGGTAAAGTTTTAAGATTTTAAGAGGGAATGTTGTCACCGGGATTTAGACCTTTTTTTTTTTTTTTTTTTTTTACCACAGTCAGCTTGGATGAATGAGACTGAGTTGGCTTGGTATTAATGGTGGTTATTCTTGGAACGCTGGTCTGCTCAAAATGCCATCTGTGGTTATGTTGGGAAATCAATAATGGGAGAGGAGGAGAACATTTAACTCTCCTGTTGTTCCTGAAGTAGGACTCCCAGCAGCCTGGCTGATGGCTTTTAATAACGGAATAACAGAATTGGAAGGGACCTTGGAGGTCTTCTAGTCCACCCCCCCTGCTCAAGCAAGAAACCCTATACCATTTCAGAGAAAGGGTTGTCCTGTCTCTTCTTAAAAATCTTTAGTGTTGGAGCATTCACAACTTCTGGAGGCAAGACGTTCTACTGATTAATTATTCTAACTGTCAGGAAATTTCTCCTTAGTTCTAGGTTGCTTCTCTCCTTGATGAGTTTCCACCCATTGCTTCTTGTCCTGCCCTCAGGTGCTTTGGAGAATAGCTTGGCTCCCTCTTCTTTGTGGCAGTTCCTTAGATATTGGAACACTGCTATCCTGTCTCCCCTAGTCCTTCTTTTCATTAAACTAGACATACCCAGTTCCTGCAACCGTTCTTCGCATGTTTTACCTTCCAGTCCCCTAATCATCTTTGTTGTGCTTCTCTGCGCTCTCAACATCTTTTTTATCTTGTGGAAACCAAAACTAGATCCAATATTCCAGGTGTGGTCTTACCAAAGGCATTATAAAATGGTTTTAATTTTGCAACATGTGATGGATCTCCTGTTCCCTCCCTTCCTGTAACAGGAATACGTCTCTCACCTGCACATTGATATAATATACCATAATATAGCTGTTCTCCAATACAGCATTTACTGGCTGGATGCCCTTTCTGATGCCTATGCGGAGCTCACAGCAGATATAGCTGTTCTGCAATACAGCGTTGGGGTTAGGGTTTAGTGACCATTTGAAGTTACAACAACATGTAAAAACCTTACAATCGTTTTTTATACTTATGATCATTCCTGGTATTTCCATGGTCATGTGATCAAAATTCCAGAAGCTTGGCAACTGATTCATATTTATGAAGGTTGCTGCATCCCTGGGATCATGTGATCTCCTTTTTCTGACAAGCAAAGTCAATGGGGGAAGCCAGATTCACTTAACGACTGGGTTTCTAACTTAACAATTGTGGCAAGAAAGCTCGATCAATGTGGCAAAACTCACTTAACAGCTGTCTTGCTTAGCAGCATAAATTTTGGGCTCAGTTGCGGTCGTAAGGCAAGGACTGCTGTACCTCTATGCAGGGGTGGGCTTCAAAAATTTTAGCAAGGGGTTCTCTGCGCGGTTGCTGGGTGGGCATGGGCGTGGTGAGCGTGGCTTAGTCGACCTCCTGCACCATGGTGGGGGGGGGCATTTTTGCCCTCCCCGGCTTCTGGGAAAGCGAAAATGGCCTTCCCCGGCCCTCCGGAGGCTAGAAATGGCCTCGTTTCCAGCTTTCCCGAACTTCTGGTAGGCCCATTTTTCGCTCTCCCCGAGCCTCCGTGCGTGCCCTGCACTTACCTACATGCAAAACAGGCCGTGTGGGGACTCCGGGGAGGGGAGGGGCGGGGTGAGTAGGACCATCCAGGAGTGGGATCTGGGGGTTCTCTGAACTACACAGAATCTTAGCTAGAGGTTCTCCCGAACCCCCAGCAGCCCACCCCTGCCGGTATGCTAATAGCCTCCTGTAGACTTGAATGCATGATATTTATCCATGCTTCCTTGACATGAATGAAGGAACCAGACTCCCTCCGTGCTGTGTCATTTCATGTCGTTCTGCCCCACTCTTCTTTCATCCATTACATTGAAAACTCTGCACAGCTATACAAAAAAAGAAAGAAAGAAAGAAAGAAAAAAATCTCAAGACAGCTGAGCTGTATTTTATCTTGGGAGATTTGTTTTTCGAAAGTTCCCATCCTCCAACCATACCATTTTAAATGCACTTGGTATGTAGTTTTGAGCTGGCAATTATGTCAGAACATTCAGTAAGTGTGAAGGTTGTGGATAATTAAATTCTGATCTTGCCAGTGCGGGATCTGTCATTCCGAATGGAATTCTTCGAGCTGAATTATGTTTAGCTTCTTCTGTTTTGATTCTCCAACCTGAAGTCTGGCCATTCTGATTCTAGATCCTTATGTGAAGACTTCCAAGTTAGGGGAGGTGGTTTCAGGGGTGGGATTCAGCCGGTTTGGACCGATTCGAGCAAACCGGGTGCTAATTTTACATCTGGTTTGCCAAACTGGCAGTTGCAAGGTCTGGCTTGCCCCGCCCACTCCACCCCTCCCAGGAGTCTCCACGTGGCCCATTTTAGACGCCAGGTAAGTGCAGCGCCCACACGGAGGCTCTGGGAGGGTGAAAAACGGGCCGCTCGGAAGTTCCAGAAGTCCAGAAACGAAGCTGTTTCTGGCTTCTGGAGCTCGGGGGAGGCTGTGTTTGCCCTTCCAGAACCTCCGTGTGGACGCTGCACTTACTGGCATCCTGGAGGCTCAAGGAAAGTCTCCGGAGCCTGGGGAGGGCGAAAATGCCCCCCTCCCCGCTATGGTGCAGGAGGCCAAGTAGGCCACACCTACCATGGCCACACCCACCCAGCAACCGGGCATTTTTGAATCCCACCCCTGGGTGGTTCTATTCTTCACTGTGATCCATCCATCCAAGCTTCCCCTATGACTGAATTACGCCAGTTTGCTGGAATACCATGAATCACTAAAAGAACATTCCACCTTGAGCAGGGCTCCACCTCCAAGATCCCGTCCAACTCTGTTACTCTGTTATTAATATCTCTTCTCTTACAGATCCCCTTCTTTGACGGCTATGTTGTTAATGGAAACGTCATGCCAAAAAAAAAAAGAGAGAACATTTTTATCTTCTTGTTCAACCAGGAATACATTTTCCGCCTCTTGTAGATTTTGCCTTGTTTTTATTATATTCCTTTGTGGTGGCAGGTTCTACCCTAATGAAGCAAAGTTCATTTGCTCACACAAAGGCAAGGATTTAGGGGTGCTCATAAGCCTTGTCCCCAATGTTAGGTTAATCGTCAAATATACTCTTTCGTAGCTTAAGTGCAAAGACGTGAAACAAGATTTGGTTCAAGTTACTATACCTATGGGCCGGGGTGAAATCTACTTTCCTTCCTTACCGGTTCGGAAGCGCATGTGCCATGCGTTCGTGCTCGCAAATAAAACCAGGAAGTAATGACAACCGGACAGGTGGGTGGAGCTTCGCTCCGCCATCGCTACCTGTTTGCCGGAACCACCGGCCAAGATCGCTACCGGATCGGGCAATCTGGTCCGATCCGGAAGCATTTCACCCCTGTTATGGGCTTCTGTGATAAGGGGTAAACCCATTTCTGCTTCTAGGTTCTAGGTGCAACAATTTTCATCAGACAGGGTGAATCTTAACTTTTTGCTATTTGTATATTAGCCATTGGAGTCCCAGTTTGGTGGGATGGTTCAAAGCATCCAGCTACAAAGCAGGAAACTGGAAGTTCTACTCCTTGTTTAGGTTCGAAGCCAGCTGAGTGACCGTGGACTGGTCCTTCTCTCTCAGGCTTTCCAAAAAATCAAGCCAAGAAATCTGCATTGAATTGTCCAGGCAGTTGCCAGGTGTCAAAACTGATTCAAATCCACAAATAAATATTACATATATTACCCATTAGAACTCATGGATTATAACAATGTAGGTGAACCTTTTTGGCATCAAGGAGCCTGAGTGGCGTAGCAGGCTAATGCCTCCTACTAAGGCAGCATTTCACATCCAGCTGCCTGCAATTACTGTGAGTTCTAATCTCACCAGGCTCAAGGTTGACTCAGCCTTCCATCCTTTCTAAGGTGGGTAAAATGAGGGCCCGGTTTGTGGGGGCAATAAGCTGACTTTGTATAAAAATATACAAAAGTATGAAGGCTATTGCTTAATGCATTGTAAGCCGCCCTGAGTCTCCGGAGAAGGGCGGCATATAAATAATTTTTTTTTTAAAAAAGTGCCAAAATGGGGGCATGTGTGCATGCCGGAAACTGGAACAGCAGCCGCCTGGTACACATGCACCAGGAAGATGATCTTCCGGTTTCTGGCACATGCATGCACACTGGCCAGCTGGTCTTCGCACGCTCATGTGCACAGGGTGGCTGCTCTTCCGGTTTCCAGCACTCCCATGTGCATGGCCAGCACACCGGAACCCGGAGGAGCAACGGGCAATGGTTCTGCGTGCCCGGAGAGATGGCTCCGTGTGCCAGTTCTGGCAAGCATGCCATAGGCTCGCCGTCACGGGATTATAACATGTTTGCTATGGCAATAGTGAAGGCTCTGATTCAGTGGTGGGTTTCAAATGTTTTTACTACCGATTCTGTGGGTGTGGCTTGGTGGGCGTGGCTTGGTGGACATGGCAGGGGGAGGATATGGTAAAATTTCCATTCCCACCCCATTTCCTCCCAATCAGCTGGGACTCGGGAGGCAGAGAATAGATGGGAGCGGGGCCAGTCAGAGGTGGTATTTACCGGTTCTCTGAACTACTCAAAATTTCCGCTGCCGGTTCTCCAGAACTTGTCAGAACCTGCTGAAACCCACCTCTGCTCTGATTTTTGTCCAGCACAGTTAAGGCAGTACTGAATTCCTAACTTTCTGAGAAAGATCTTGGTTTAACCCAATAGCCTCAACACCTTTGGAAATGGTGCCTTTATAAATATTACATTTATTTCGTTATCCTTGTTCATCTTTTCCCATCTCCTCCCATGGCTGTTCTTCATTTTGTGAAAATCCACACGGCATGCTCTGCAAAGTAGCAACTAACCCATTTTTGGGCCTTAAATTGTTCCACGGGGCCACTGATGGATTGATTGATTGACGATGCTGTACGAGTAAATAACTTATACAGGTTGGTAACGACAGCCAATGCAACTATCACACAGGATGTTTTTTTAAATAAGGGAGCGAGTGTTTTAGATAGAAGAACACTGCGTAGAACATAAATGCACCAAAGAAGCTCTTAATGGTATCGCAACTTCATTGTTGCATGAATTTATCAAGTATTTCGGCTAATTTAGCCAATTATATCAGATATAAAAATTCTCCACGTCCGTTCGTACAAGCAAGTGCATATGACGGTGCGCAAAAGTACATTTATTTCTTTTTTTTCCTCCCATTCTATGAGCTGAGGCTAAAGGGCTTTTAATTTTAATTTTAATTGGTTGATTGATTGTGGAGGTTATATCCATAGTTTTCCGATGGTCTTGAAAGCACGTTTGTCGAGGTTTGTTTGTTTTTTACCTCAGTGTTTTCATTTGATTGGCGGTTTCTGGTGCACAATTTGGGATTTTAGCATCCCAGTGATACCGGGTCAAACGAGGGTCAAACAAATTCCAGTTAAAACAAAAGGCTACAGGATTAGATTGGAACAATTGGAATATTCAGCAAGGTTTTTGGGCTGTTAAAAAAAAAATAGTGTTACTTTCAGACTACGTTTTGAAATTACATAATGTTCCCTGCAAACTCTATAACCATGTAATCATACGGAGATAAATTTGCTCGGATGAAGAATTGAAATGTTGGTGGCGAATTACAGTTTAGTTGAAAATTGTTCTATTCGTCTATAAAGAACTGTTTTGAAGGCGGCTGGTTTTTAAACCAAATAAAAAGAGAGGGGGGAAAAATATTTTTAAAAAAGTTTTTGGCTAATCTCGTACCGGGTGGGTTGTGAACCTTCATATAGTTATTTTGATTAGGAGGGATGAGAAAATATATATATATATATATATTTATATATTTTCTAAAAGGCAGTTTGCTGAATTTATGCGAAGGAAAGAGACATCTGTTTAAAATAATGATCTGTCTCATTATTGGAGCCTCATTTATTATAATGATCCGCATAGAATTGCTGGTCCTTCATGATTCCTTGGTATATATGCTGCACAGGAATCAGCATTTAAGTCTCCTGGAAACAGAACCATAAATTTGTGGGTCTTGAAAGAACCTTTAATGACAAACAATATTTTTTTTTCTTGTCAAATTAGCCCTGGCTGCAAGTTTCTTCTAAGAACATTACTCTCATCATCTCAAGCAGCAAATGCTAAAATGTTCTCAGACACCGGAGGGGAAAAAAAAACATTCTTTAACAACTTTACTAGATTTTCTACCCAGCTACGGCTTGAATAATATAATTTCTGAGTTTATTATCCATGTATAATTGAGGGTCCTAAAGAGAGGCATGCAGCGTAGCCAAGTTCATCCCCCACTCCGACTCCCCCAAAATGCCTGTCATCCTTTTGATATCAATCAACCCATGACCGCTTTCCCTTCGCTTCATAAAGACGCTTTTGATTTTGGTGTCCTGGTTTCTAAATTTCTGCGAAGCTGAGTTTTGCAAAGACTGAGGCAGTCACGCCATGAAAGGAACCAGTTTGATTGTGTGTTTGTGTGTGTGAGAGAGAGAGAGGGAGGAGGGAAAGACGGAGGGAGAAAGAATGAGTGAAGAAAAAGCTTCTCTTGAGGACGGTTTTGGTTTTCCAACCTTTTAAAATTCTTCCTCTTGCAGAGTCCAGACCCCTGAGCCACTGGCTGCTTTGCAGTCCTTCCAGAGTTAGAGGCTGTTCTCCCTTGAAAACCCAACCTAGAGAACCAAATTTAGGAAGTTCTTCTCCTCCTCCTCCTTCTTCCTCTTCTTCTTTCCCCTTCTCCTTCTCCTCCTTCTGCCTCCTCTTCCTCTCCTCTTCCTCTACCTCCACTTTTTCTTTCCCTCTTCCTCCTCCCCTCCCTCCCTCCCCTCCCCTTCCTTCATCCTCGTCCTTTCTCCCCTTCAACTTCCACTTTCCATCCTCCCTTTCCTTCTTTCTACTTTTCCTTCCGTTTTCCTCCCCTTCCCCTTTCCTATCCTTCCTTTTCCCCCTCCTCCTCCTCCTCCTCCCTCCCACCCTCCCTCCTTTTTCCTTCCTTCCTTCCTTCCTCCTCCTCCTTTTTCCCCTTCAACTTCTCTTCCTTCCTCCCTTTCCTTCTTTTTCCCTCTTCTCTTCTCTCCCCTCTCTCGTCCCTTCTTTCCTCCTCCCCCTTCCCCTCCATTTCCTTCTCCTTTCTCCCCAGTCAACTTCTTCTCTCCTTCCTCCCT
>WNWU01000037.1:2054211-2068797 GCA_012654045.1 Ptyas mucosa
AATAGAATAGAATAGAATAGAATAGAATAGAATAGAATAGAATAGAAAATATGGAATGGAATGGAATGGAATGGAATGGAATGGAATGGAATGGAATGGAATGGAATAGAATTCTTTATTGGCCAAGTGTAATTGGACACACAAAGAATTTGTCTCTAGTGCGTAAGTCCTTAGTGTACATACAATCAACGAAGTGATAAATCATAAATCATAGCATACAATCTTAAATCACAAGATACAGCCAACAAAGTGATAGTCATAAGATACAGATAGGAGTAGGTAATAATAGGTAATGTAGATAGGTAGGTAATGAGAAGGATAGTCGTAAATCAGCCCTACTACATGGGTAAATATCCTTAGGCATAAGACAGTGCTGTGGGAAGTTGATGTTCAGCAGAGGGATGGCACAAGGGGGGGGATAAAACTGTCTTTGTTGACTAGTTGTTTTGGCATGCAGTGTTCCCTATAGCGGCATCCAGAACGGAGAAGTTGAAACAGTTAAGGGCCAACATGTGAGCGGTCCCTAAGATATTTTCTCAGCCCTCTTTCTGACCCGTACAGTATACAGGTCCTCAATGGAAGGCAGACTGGGTTGCAATGGGGTTTTTTTCCTCTCTCTCCTGCAGTCTTAACTACCCGTTGTTGTCTGTGTCTGTCTTGTTGGGTTGCAGAACCAAACCAGACAGTCATAGAGGTACAAATGAGAGCCTCAGTAATTCCTCTGTAGAACTGGATCAGTAGTACCTTGAGATCATACAATTGTCTAAAGTGCTTGAGGTGAGGATAAGGAATCTGCTTGGAAAATAAAATAAAAAAAAAACTAATTAGAACCACAACACTGTCCCAGTGAAGCAATTGCGGGATGATTATTCTCATTTTGGAATTGTGTCTTTAATTGCTTCAGCCGCAATTCCCAAGATCAACACCGGGTAGAGAGAAAAACATTGTATTTTATGTAAGATAGTTGGAAGCTTTTGCGCAAGAATGATCGTGGTGAATGGAGATAGCCGAGTGGATTTGCAATGGTTTTGCAACCCCCAAATCCTTGCTATTTCCAGGCTGAGCTGAGAAAGACCTGGTCTGAAATCCTGTAGAGACTTACAATAGCTCGTTTAGTGACCGTTCGAAGTGACAGCAGCACTGAAAATAGTGACTTACGACTTACAAATGTTGCAGTATCTCCGTGGTCATATGATTAAAAATTTGGATGCTTGGCAACTGACTCATATTTATGACGGTTGCAGTGTCCCGGGGTCATGCGATCACCTTTTGCAACCTTCTGAGAAGCGAAGTCAATGGGGGGGGGGGGGGAGCCAGATTCATTTAACGACCGTATTACTAATTTAACGACCGCAGTGATTCACTTATCAGCTGTGGCAGGAAAGGTCATAAAAAATATATTAGGAGAAAGAATGAATTATTAAAAAAGAATATATATGATTAAAAATGGAGAAAATAGAATTTGAGGGCGAAAGAAGATACTGGCGATCCTATGCCACGTGTGCCACAGGTGGCACCCGGAGCCATATCAGTGGGCACGTGAGCTCAGCTGCGGTGCACATGTGCGTGCTGGACAGCTGATTTTCGGGCCTTCTGAGCAACCCAGAAATAGGGAAACAGGTTGTTTTCTGCCTCCGGAGGGGACCGGAAGTCGGCAAACGGGCCATTTCCGGCCTCCAGAGGGCCACCAGGGGAGGTGGGAAAGGCCCTATTTGCCCTCCCCAGGCTTCTAGAAAGGCTCTGGAGCCTGGGGAGAGCAAAAAACAGGCCTACCAGTCCCACCATGCCATCATGTGCCAAAAGCGGGGGGAGCACAGGGGGGGTCGTGCGCGCATGCGTGGGGGCGGGGCGTATAGAACGGGTGTGGGTATGCGCGTGCGTGACCCACCCGTGCTCTCCCCGCTTTTTGCACGTAATGCCAAAAAGGTTAGCCATCACTGGTTTATAGAAACAAGAATAGAAATATTAAGATTTGATTAAAAAATATGGAAAAAGAACACTTTGGCAGAAATTGGAACTAAATAAAATATATTTGGATATGACAAGTTGTATATGATATATGATATGATATGATATGATATGATATATGATATGGTCAATACTGTTTCATAAAATATGTGGGTGTGTGTTAAGGGGAAAAAACCCTAATAAAACTTGATTCAAAAAAAAGAAAAGAAAGGTCGTAAAATGGGGCAAAATTCACTTAACAAAGTCTCGTTTAATGACAGAGATTTTGGGCTCGATTGTGGTCATAAGTTGAAGACTACCCTTATATTTTTTAATCAACCTGTTGCAATACACCTACAATACAAAATACACTTATTTTTGTATTTAGGCTCATTTTTGGCACGAGTTTTTCCATAAATCTATCCCGTCTCATTTTCTCATAACTCTGATTTAAAAAAAAAACTTTATAAACTCAATGCATATTAAAACACTCGGTCTTAAAATGGATTTTCTCACATCGGGGATATTTCGAGAGCTGAGAACTATGTCAGAACATTTGCGATGTGTGAAAGCTGGTGGGCACCTAACTTTCTGCTTGGATTTTTTTTTTTGGTCAAAGCGTTAACACCCCGGATTAAAATTGCATTTCATCAGACTGCGTCAAAAGTTACAATGACTCTACAGGAGTGTATTTCTTAAAAATGTCAGATGGGCAGTCCTAAATTTGATGGGTCATGTATTCTAAAGCAACATTTAAGTCACAACGAGCATTTAATATACAGGAAGTCCTCGGCTTACGACCACCATTGAGTCCAAAATTTCTATCGCTAAAGGAAACATTTGTTAAGTGAGTTTTGCTCCATTTTACGACCTTTCTTGTCACAGTTGTTAAGTGAATCATTGCAGTTGTTAAGTGAGGGTTGTTAAGTGAATCTGGCTTCGCTTGTCAGGTGGTCACCAAAGGAGATCACATGACCTCTGGACACTGCAATCGTCATAATTACAAGTCAGTGGCCAAAAGCATCTGAATTTTGATGACCTGATCGTGGGGATGCTGCAGAGGTGGTATTCAGCCGGTTCGTACTGGTTCGTGCGAACCGGTAGCGGAGATCGCCGGTGGGCCCGCCCCCCTGCCCCGGCGCTATGTCATCCTATTTAGCTACCTTTTTGAGGGTTGACACATGCGTGGAAGGCACGCGTGTGAACAAAGCATGTGCACAAAAGGCTGGGCACATTCACGGAAGGTGCACACGCGTGTGAAGCGAATGTGGGCGCGCGTGGTGAACCGCTGGAAGAAACAAGTGAAACCCACCGCTGCGATGTTGCAACAGTCGTGAGCGTGAAAAACAATCCTAAGTTACTTTTTTCAGCGCCGTTGTGGCTTTAAACGGTCACTAAACAAACTGTTGTAAGTGGACGACTATTTTTTATTCCTCAGAAAAATCTCAGACGGACAAGCCTAAGCTCGATGGGCCACGCCAAGCCAACGTTTAAAGAAACAAGGAGATTTTGAGATAATCTTTAGCCCGATATTTTATTTACAGTGAATGAGGTTGGGAGTTGTTTCGGATATAAACCTCCCTGTTTGAATTTCAAGATAACTTATGGTCCTTTTTTTTCCCCCCCCCCCCCCCCCCAAAAAATCTCCTAAAGCCCAATATGTTATTCCATCTGGAAGATTCAAATTGACAGTTGATTTCATTGCAAAAACATGTTTCTATCCTTCCTTGCCAGCACTTCCCTTTTGTTCACAGCTTGATGCCCTTCAGATAATAACATTAAAATGATAACAGAAGTAATGTGATTGCTTGGTATTTAAAACCCCATTAAAAAGCTGCCGTGCTTTATGGTTCTCTCCCCCCCTTTAATCGTGCTATATTCTAATGCAGTGTTTCTCAATCTCAGCGAGTTTAAGACCTGTGGACTTCAACTCCCAGAATTCCCCAGCCAGCTTAGCTGGCTGGGGAATTCTGGGAATTGAAGTCCACAAGTCTTAAACTCGCTGAGATTGTGAAACACTGTTCTAATGTAAGGAGGAGGAATCTATATACCTCCTGATGACGTAGCTGAACTACACTTCCCAGCAGCTAACACATTTTTGATGGATGTCTATGGGGCTCTACATGGGGCTACCCGTGAAAAGTGTTCGGAGACTACAGTTGGTCCAGAATGCAGCCGCTCGAACGGTCGTGGGTGCACCTAGGTACTCCCACATTACACAATCCTCCGTGAGCTGCACTGGCTTTCTGTTGGTCTCCGGTCACAATTCAAGGTGTTGGTTATTACTGTTAAAGCCCTATATGGCTCAGGGCCAGGGTATCTTCAAGACCGTCTTCTACCGCATAGCTCCCAACAACCGGTAAGATCCCACAAAGTTGGTCTCCTCCGGGTCCCGTCAGCTAAACAATGCCGCTTGGCGGATCCGCGGGGTAGGGCCTTCTCTGTGGCTGCCCCGGTTCTCTGGAATCAGCTACCTCCTGAGGCCAGGACCGCTCCCACCCTACTGGCCTTCCGGGAAAATGGTGAAAACCTGGCTTTTCCGGCAGGCTTGGGGCCGTTGATCTCACCACTGCGATCTTGTGAGATCTGGCCATGAGTGGTGTGTATGGGTTTTCAACGTCTCTTATTGTATATTGTTCATAATGTCTTTGGTGTAAGCTGCCCAGGGTCCTGGGAGAGTTGGGCGGCATAGAAATCCGAATGCTAAATAATAAATAAATAAATAGATTCTCATGGTCATGGTTGGCCAAAGATGCTGTTTTTCCCAAGAAGCAACTGGATTTTCTGGTTTTTGTTTTGAAGACGTTTCGCTTCTCATCCAAGAAGCTTCTTCAGCTCTGACTGAATGATGGGGAATGTGAGGATTTATACTCCATGCAGACAGCTGGTCGTTTGCATCCTTTTAGAGAATCCTTGAGGCCACCTGGAGATTTATCTGTGTCACCTGAGTAGTGCAAATGGGTGTGGAGTGGCCTCAATGACTATAAAAAGAATGCAAGCGACCAGCTGTCTGCAAGGAGTATAAATCCTTCCCTTCCCCACTATCATATCAGAGCTGAAGAAGTTTCTCAGATGAGAAGCGAAATGTCTTCAAAGAAAAAACAAAGTCCAGTTGTCTTTTGAAAAAAAAAAAAAAGCAGCCTTGGAACATTTCTGGTGGATATTCTTACAATATTTTAAATCTTTTTAAAGATTTTTTAAGATTTTAGATTTTTAAATTGTCCAATTGGGTTTTAGTTATGAGGTTTTTAAACTTTTGGCCACAATTTATAATTCTTTTAAATTTTAAATTTTATATTGACTGTTTTTTATTTCTGGCTGTGCACCACCCTGAGTCCAGCAGGAGAAGGGCAATATATAAATTAAATAAAATAAATAAAATAAAATAAATTTCCTCCTCTCCCCATTGCAAAAAATAATGCCTGTAGTCAGTGGTGAAATCCAATTTTTTTTACTACCAGTTCTGTGGGCGTGGCTTGGTGTGACTTGGTGGGCGTGGCAGGGGAAGGATACTGCAAAATCTCCATTCCCAACCCACTCTGGGGCCAGCCAGAGGTGATATTTGCCGGTTCTCCAAACTACTCAAAATTTCCGCTACCAGTTGTCCGAACTGCTCACAATTTCCGCTACCGGTTCTCCAGAACCTGTCAGAACCTGCTGGATTTCACCCCTGCCTGTAGTTAACATTAAATGTGTGTTGGGTTCTAAACTCCACGTAGTCCTCCATTTATGACAATTGGGACCCAAATTTCTGTTGTTAAGCAGGGAGGTTATTAAGAGGGAGGTGTCAAGCCACACCTGATTTTATGACATTTTTGTCACCACACTTGTTAAGGAAATCACTGCAGTTATTTAACTGAATCAGGTGGTTGATAAGCGAACCCAGCTTCTCTCCTCGACTTTGCTCGTTGGAAGCCATTTGGGGAAGGAGCAGATGAGGTCACATGATCCTGAGATGCTGCCACCTTTGATCCCATGATGGATCAAATCTCCTAAAGCGCAATACGTTATTCCACCTGGAAGATTCAAATTGACGCTTGATTTCATGCCAACAGCCCTAAGTTTGAGGACTAGCTGTCGGTCACTTTTATCAGTGCCATTGTAACTTCGAATAGTTGCTAAACAAGGGGTAGCAAATTGTACCATAGGAACCTCTGAAATACAGGGACGCGGTGGCTCAGTGGCTAAGACACAGAGCTTGTCGATCGAAAGGTCGGCAGTTCAGCGGTTCGAATCCCTTGTGCCGCGTAACGAGCTGAGCTCCCATTATTTATCCCAGCTTCTGCCAACCTAGCAGTTCGAAAACATGTAAAAAATGCAAGTAGAAAAATAGGGACCACTTTTGATGGGAAGGTAACAGCGTTCCGTGCGCCTTTGGCGTTGAATCATGCTTATGGATTATGGATCAATTTTGCATGTTTTAGCATTTGGGGTGGGTGAGGGGACGATCTTCTTGAGCTTACTTTATCATTGGAAAGTGGTCCAGGTTGCTTCCTCTTAATTATTACTACACACTTCTCTCTTTTTCTGAACTTCCTTAGCTGCCCTTACTTACTAATCTGCAAAAACTCCATAGTAGTTATTAACATATCCCACCCCCCCCCCCCCCACCCCAATCCAGCAGTAATTGAAATCCAAGAAGCCAAGAAGTGGCTCAGTTGTACAAGGAAGAACTGGAAACCCTAGAAAACTCCTCCTTGTAACAATGACCAATACAAGTGCCTGTGAGAACTTTCCTCTTAGGTGTTGTTGCTACATTTATTAAAAATATTTCGATGTGGTATGAGCACCTTCTTTTTGGAGAAATCGCGTTGCTGTTGTTCAATTGCTGAGTTATGTCCAGGGGCGGTATTCACTTACTTTCCCTACCGGTTCGCAAATGTGATCTCTCGCGCATGCACACAGCTTTTCACGCATGCGCTTTGCTCTCTCGCACAATAGGACAGCATAGAGCCTGGGCGGGAATGGGGGCGGGGCAGGGCGGGGCGGGGCAGGCCCACCCACGATTTCCGCTACCGGTTCACCTGAACGAGTCCGAACCGGCTGAATACCACCTCCGGTCATGTCTGATTCTTCATGGTCCCATGGACCATAACATACAGAGCCCCCTGACCTCCACTGTCTTCCAGAGTTTGTCCAAATTCATCTTTGTTTGTGTCGATGACACTATCTAATCATCTCATCCTCTGCTGTCCTCCTTCTCCTTCTGCTTTCCATCTTTCCCAATATCGGGGCCCTTTCCAAGGAATCCTCATTTGGTGGCCCAAAGCATTTGAGCTTCAGCTTCAGGATCTCTCCTTCCAAAGAACATTCCGGGTTGATTTCCTTTAGGATTGACGGATTAGATCTCCTTGCAGTCCAAGGGACTCTCGAGAGTTTTCTCCAACACCACCATTCGAAAGCCATCAGTTTTTCGGCGCTCAGTGGAAAAATTATAAGTGTCTCGATTAGAGATTTTGTGACAATCATATCGTACAGCTTCTACTCCTGACACAACTGTACCTTGTTAAACAGCAAATATTTGTTTTTCCTCACCCCCGCTATAAATTGCTCCAGAATATTAAGTGAAATCCTGAAAGCACTGACTCTAATGGATGAATGCTTAGGACCGACAAACCTGGCCTTGGAAAATAATTATGGGAAATATGACTTGTCAATAGGCAAATACAGGCAATTTGATTTTCCCAGTTGCTGTGTTTTCTAAAGATTTATTGCTCCTCAGGGTAAAAAATTGTTTGAAAAACAAAATATGCTCTCAGCAAAATGGTTTAGAATTGTTTTCTTTCCCTTCTCTCTTCCTTTCCTCCCAATGGTCCACATAAAATTACTTCTAAAATGTTTTAAAAGCAGAAAGCAGATATAAAACAAAAGAAGGAGTTGCTTGCATCAGAGTTTCTTGCAAAAATCAAATCCAGAAGCACACACAGATAACCGATTCAGCTGTATTCATTAACTTCTGCATATACATAATAACAGATGAAGTATTTACGATACCAATAGTTGATTCTTCAATGTGGTAGAAGTTACAGACTGCTTCGTTTCAGTTTCAATTCTCTACACAGACTCAGAAGCTGCAGACTAAGACAAGCCCTGGCTCCAGTCTGTCTCAGCTCCCATTGGCTAACTTACTTGCTATGTCTCTGCCAGTTCATGAATAATCTGACAGCGTGTCCTGCAAATGACGCCTTATCTCCTGTTTCCTAGAGCCCATCTTTAATGTCGGATTACTTTTTCATCACCATCATAACTGTGAATGTTTGCTAAACAAGGCAGTCTCTAAATGAAGCTACTTGTATCTTCCTTGTAAGCATCTCAGGATAAAGGAAGCTGGAAGGAATCTTAAAATGATAAAAGTAGCTGAAAGAGATTTGTTATCCATCTTGTACGCTTTTAAAAAATGTAAGCTACTCCAGTCTTCTATTTTTTTTTAACCAATTTCATTTGTGGGTTGCATTCATTCTATTGTGGTTGGTATAATGAGTGGAACCAATTGTCAACTGCCCCCCCCCCCCAAATATGAATCAGGAGATCAGGAGATATAGTACTAGATAATGGGACACCTTGAAGGCAATTTAAAGCTATGCAGAAGCTTAAACATTTTGTTTAGCTCGATTTTTTTCATTGTTCACTCCAGGCAGTTTGCCAATATTCCTATATACAATAAAATTTCTCCGTTGAGGTGAGTGGTTTTTTTAGAGCGTTCTTTTTTCCCAAGGTCTCAGGGACTGACCAATAAATATGGCATTCAGCAGTCTATCCATTGTGTGGGAATTGTGGAAAAGCTGCCTGGAGACAGATAATAGGATTGGATTACACATAATCAAAAATAGATGTACACCTGAGATTTTTAACAAGCTATTTCGGGAGGGGGCAGATGGAGATGGAGAGGGGGGAAAAAAATCTTCAGCGGTTGCTATGGATGAGGGTTTTTATTTAAACCCCTCCCTCCTTCCTAGCCTTTGCACTGTCAAAAATGAACAGGTACATCTCTTTTAAGCCTAATCTCTTTTGAGATGAGTTGCTATAGGGATTAATAAAGGGATGGCATCTTCTATGAGTTTCATAACTCTGTCTTCTAAGAACTTTGAACTTCCATCCCTAAGACTGAAATTCTGCTTGAGATAACCGATAAGGAAACTCGTGGGTTGCCGAGCATCGCCGTCAGCAGTAGGAACCTACCCCTATTCTCAAGAGCTATCATTTCACAGCACATAGAATGTTGAAAGTTGGAAGGGACCTTGGAGGTCTTCTAGTCCAACCCCCTGCTTGACCTGGAGACCTTGTACCATTTCAGATAAACGATTGTCCAGTCTCTTTTTGAAAACCGTCCGTGATGGAGCGCCCACAACTTCTGAAGGCAAGTTATTCCATTGCTTGGTTGCTGTCATCGTTAAATTTCTCCTTAGTTCTAGGTTGTTTCTCTCCTTGGTTAGTTTCCATCCATTTTTGGTGCTTTGAAAAATAGTTTGACTCAGGGGTGAAATGCTCCCGGTTCGGACCAGATCGCCTGATCTGGTAGCAATGGTGGTGGGTGATTCGGAGAACCGGTAGCAAAAATCCCTGCGCCTCCCCCCACCATGCTCAGCTGAGTCGCACGATCATCAGAGGCTTTTTTTTTTTTACTTTTAAAAGCCTTTTTTCTACAACCTCTTCCAACGAAAAAAGGCTTTTAAAAGTAAAAAAAAAGCCTCTGATGATCATGCGGCTCAGCTGAGATCCTCAGAGGCTTTTCAAAGCATTTTTCTCTGCAACCTCTTGGCCGAAGAGGTGGTAAAAAAAATGCTTTGAAAAGTCTCTGACGATCCCAGCTGAGTTGCCTGATCGCCAGAGGCTTTTCAAAGCATTAGAAAAAATGCTTTGAAAAGTTAAAAAAAAAAAAAGTTGGCCACGCCCACCCAGTCACATTACCCCACCACCACCAAGCCACGCCCACAGAACCGGTAGTAACACATTTTACATTTCACCCCTGGTTTGACTCCCTTGTCTTTGTAGGAAACCCTCAAATATCAGAACATTGCTATCATGTCACCCCTACTCCTTCTTTTCATTGGACTAGACATACTCAAGTCCTATAACTGTTCTTTATATGTTTCAACCTCCAGCTCCCTAATCATTTTAGTTGCTCTTCTCTGCATTCTTTCCAGAGTCTCAACATCTTTTTTATATTGTGGTGACCAGAACTTGATGTACTATTCCAAGTCCGGTCTTACCAAGGCTTGTAAAGTGATACTAAGACTTCTCGTGATCTTGATTCTATCCCTCTGTTAATGCAACCTAGGACTGTGTTGGCTTTTTTGACTGCGGCCGCACACTGCTGGCTCATTTTTAAGTGATTGTCCATTAGGACTCCAAGATCCCTCTCGGAGATGCTGGCAGTAAGCCAAGTTTCAATCTAAAGCAGGGGTGTCAAACTCGATTTCATTGAGGGTCACATCAGGGTTGTCTTTGACCTCAGAGGGGTCCGGGGTGGACATGGCCAGAGTGGGGAAGGGCCAGCTTGACCTCACACCTGTGGTGGCCTAAGCGCTCTGCCAGCAAAAACGGACTCCCGAGCTCTGTTTTCGGCTGCGACGGCCTCCTGCAATCCTCTGTCAGCGTAACTGGAGCTTGGGAGGGCCACAGAGCTCCATTTTCGCTGCCAGAGGCACCGTGGCCTGGTCCTTCGCTGTTTCCATAGTGGCCCTGCAGGCCAGATCTAAGCACCCTGCGGGCCGGATCCGGCCTGCTGGCCTTGAGTTTGACACCCCTGATCTAAAGCAAGCATCTCCGAAGATAACTGGAGGACTTCCTTCCTCCTTAGTTCACGGATTTCAAAAGTGCATCACGTGGACCAAGGAACGTTTCTTAGCACTTTGTAAGATGCAGATCCCGGGTAATAATGAGAGATAGCTTTTAGTGGAGAGTCAATGAAGCATCATCCACTGCATAATTCATAGCAGTTGTTCACCATGACTGATTTCCCTTCCACTACCACCAATTTACTTCTCCGAGGAGAACGATACAGTTCCTTGACCAACCAGCGGTGTGAAAGTCAGCCCAATATAGATTAGTCCTAAGAATTTCCATCGCTAAGCACAACAGTTGTTAAATAAACTGCGTCCGGTTTTACTATAGAATAGAATACTTTATCTGGCTAAGTGTGATTAGACACACAAGGAATTTGTCTCTGGTGCAGAAGCTCTCTCTGTACATGCAAAACGACAGAATAATACCGTGTTTCCCCAAAAATAAGACCCTGTCTTATTTTTTTTTTAACTCTGAAATAAGTGCTTGGCCTTATTGCCATGCGCTCAAAAGCCCGATTGGGCTTATTATCAGGGGATGTCTTATTTTCAGGGAAATAGGGTAATAATGTTTGGTATTATTTTTTGTCTTAACATGTAATGCAAATACAAATGCAGAAGATGGGTTATGTCACTTAACAAGTTAGGTGTATTATTTAAACCTAACCCTAAAGTTGGATTGCTTTTAGAAGACTCCAGATCCCACAATGACATCAATGACATTGATCAATCAATGACATCCAGTCATTGATCAACTTAGAATTGGTCTTCTTGAGCACTTTCCCTTCGAAGGTTAAGACTGAACTTATTCAGAGTCTAGATCTGTGATGGAGAACCTATGGCATGGGTGCCACAGGTGGCACGTGGAGCCGTATCGGTGGGCACACGAGCTCAGCTCCGGCACCCATGTGTGCGCCGACCAGCTGATTTTTGGACATTCTGGGCTCACCAGAGGGGAAACACACTGTTTCTGGTCTCTGGAGGGCCTCTGGTGGGGATGGGGAAGGCCGTTTTCACCCTCCCCAGGCTCCTAGAAAGGCTCTGGAGCCTGGGTCAAGCGAAAAATGGGGTTACTGGGCCCACCGTGTCATCGTGTGCCAAAAGAGGGGGGAGCACAGGGGGAGGGGAGGGGCGAATAGAATTATGGATGTGGGCACGCATTCGTGTGACCCCACCGCACTCCCACCGCTTTTGGCACGCAATGGCAAAAAGGTCACTGGACCATCACTGGTCTAGATTGTCAGGACCGTTTCGCCATGATAGCAATAGCTCTTAGATTTCCCTTTATTTCCCTTTATTTTTGCTCCAAAGGACACATTAGGGCTTATTTTCAGTTAGATCTTATTTTCAGTACTAAAATGTGTCTGTCTGGCCAATGATCTTAACTGGGGCTTATTTTGAGGGCAGGGCTTATATTATTAGCATCCTGAAAAATCATGCTAGGGCTTATTTTCTGGATGGGTCTTATTTTGGGAGAAACAAGATATATACCGCTTCACAGTGCTTTACAGCCTTCTCTAAGGGGTATACAGAGTAAGCCTATTGCCCCCCAACAATCTGGATCCCCATTTTAGTGACTTCAGAAGGATGGAAGGTTGAGTCAACCTTGAGCCTGGTGAGAATCGAACTGCTGGCAGTCAGCAGAGTTAGCCTGCAATACTGCGTTCTAGCCACTCTGCCACCAGGGCTCTTATCCTTTTGCCACATTGCAATTGTTAAGTGAATCATGTTAAGTAAACATGGCTTTCCCCATTAACTTTGCCTGTTGGAAGCCAGCCAGAAAGGTCGCAAGTGGTGATCATATGATCCTGGAATACTGCAAATGTCATAAATACATGCCAGTGGTCGAGCGCCTGAATTTTGATCACATGACTGTGGGGATAGTGCATTGGTCATAAGTGTGAGGAGTGGTTGTAAAGTCACTTTTTTCAATGCTGTTGTAACTTTAGGTAAAGGTAAAGATTCCCCTCGCACATATGTGCTAGTCGTTCCTGACTCTAGGGGGCAGTGCTCATCTCCGTTTCAAAGCCGAAGAGCCAGCGCTGTCCGGAGACGTCTCCATGGTCATGTGGCCGGCATGACTCAATGCCAAAAGCGCACGGAACGCTGTTCCCTTCCCACCAAAGGTGGTCCCTATTTTTCTACTTGCATTTTTTACCTGCTTTCGAACTGCTAGGTTGGCAGAAGCTGGGACAAGGAACGGGAGCTCACCCCATTACATAGCACTAGGGATTCGAACCGCTGAACTGCCGACCTTTCAATCTACAAGCTCAGCGTCTTCGCCACTGAGCCACTGCATCCCTCTGTTGTAACTTTAAATGGTCCCAAAACTGAATGGTTGTGAGTTGAGGTCTAGCGATACAGGTAGTCCTCGACTTACAACATTCACTAAACATTAGTGAAGTGAATTTTGCCCCATTTTACAGCTTTTCCTGTCACGGTTTTTAAGCGAATCACTGCGGTTGCTAAGTTAGTGACACGGTTGTTAAGTGAATCCATTGAATTTGCTTGTCAGAAGGTCGCAAAAGGGGATCACGTGACACACACACACACCCCGGGGACACTGCCACCGTCATAAATATGAGTCAGTTGCCAAGCCCCCGAATTTCAATCACATGACCACGGGGGGTTGTCGGCGTGAAAAAAAACCGGTCGTAAGTCACTTCGGCCAGCGCCGTCGTCACGACAAACGGTCACTAAAAATGAACTGTCAGGAGCCGAGGACGACCTGTACTTTCTTCCCACTCTTATTCGGGGTTTGTTTGTTTTTTTTTTCCTTTCGATGAGCCGCTTCTCTCGCCGTCTGTAGCCCTCACGGATAGCAACGCGGAGACCTCGCAGCCTGGTTTCCAACAAGTGCACTTCATTTGTCCGAAATGGACCCAGGTAATTGAGAGTTATTAATTTGAAGCAAAGGTTGAGTGATATTTGGAAATCTGCAAAAAAAAAAAAGAAAGAAAGAAAGAAAAAAAAAAACCACTCCATCAGGGCCATTTTTCTGATGCTTTTCCTAACAGCTATACCGGAAGCTGTGTCTGGTTGCTTGCCTTCGGATTTTTATGACAGTCAATCACCAAGCCTTATTCACACCCTGAATAGATTTCAGGAACAAGCCAGAGATATTTTGGGAATCTCAGCTGGAGCCTCTGATAAAGTCACATTCTGTTCTAGAATTTTCTCTGGAAATTTTATTTGGGAGAGCCAGTTTTGTTGCGCAGGCAGGGGGAAAAAAAATATCATAAAATTGGGCATAGGGTTCTGCCAAGGCAGCAGAGACCCGGTCCTGCCAGGAGTTTTTATCTCCTCACAACCAGCAAGCTGCTTTTAGACAATTATTGCCCAAATATCTTGCAATGACGTATTGACATTACAAAATTGAGGGCGTATGGCTGGAGAGGGGGCAGGAAGAATGCATTTGTATCTCTGCAGGTAGATTTTGCCGGTAATTCCATTCCTCTTTAGAAATTCAGTAGGTGCTTGCAGACTGAGATTGGGAAAACCAGCTAGTGCTCGTAGTGAAAAGGATACACCTGGGAGGCAGGTCGATTACAGGTTAGTCCTCAACTTACCAACCATTTGAGCCAGGTGGCGTAGTGGTTAGAATGTAGTATTGCAAGCTAACTCTGCCGACTGCTGGCAGTCAGGATCAAACTGACCGGCTCAAGGTTGACTGAGCCCTCCGTCCTTCCGAGGTCGGTAAAATGAGGATGCAGATTGTTGGGGGCGAGAGGCTGACTCTGTAAAGCAGCTTAGAGAGGGGCTGTAAAAGCACTGTGAAGTGGTATATAAGTCTTAAGTGCTATTGCAGGCGAACTCTGCCCACTGCCAGGAGTTCGATTCTGACCGGCTCAATGTC
>WNWU01000037.1:2071634-2100738 GCA_012654045.1 Ptyas mucosa
TTCTATTCTATTCTATTCTATTCTATTCTATTCTATTCTATTCTATTCTATTCTATTCTATTCTATTCTATTCTATTCACTGCTTAGAGAGGGCTGTAAAGCACTGTGAAGCAGTATATAAGTCTAAGTGCTATTGCAGTTATTTCAGTGGTGGGTTGCTCCCGGTTCAGACTGGTTCGCAAGAATTGGTATTAAAACCAGCAGGAGGCTCCGCCCACCATCCCGGATGTCGTCATAGGCGATTTGCGCATGCACAATTCCCATTGTGAACCGGTAGTAAAGGTAAGTAGAACCCACCCTTGTTGCTATTGCTATTATATACAGCTTCACAGTGCTCTACAGCCCCCTCTAAGCGGTATACAGACTCAGCCTATTGCCCCCAACAATCTGGGTCCTCATTTTACCGACCTTGGAAGGATGGAAGGCTGAGTCAACCTTGAGCCACTGAGGATTGAACTTCCTTTAGAGGTGACAGCATCAGCATCAGAATTGATTCTGCTTCACTGCTAAGCCTCATTGCAGTTACTTGGGATGATCATGATAATGACAACGATGATGATGATGATGATGTCATATCATATGCTAACATATGGTATGTCAACATACGTAAACAACCAGGTGATTGCAAAGAAACACATTCCTTCCATCCTCCTCCCTCCAAAATCCGGTCAAAACCTATCCTTCCATCCCCCGCACCATCCAGTCTTAACTGCCAGTACCTATCCTTCCATCTCCCTGCCGTCACAACTGATGAAACTTCATGGATGAGAGGCAAAACATTTTGTTCTCCTTCCTCCAGGAAAAAAAACACTCCAGTTGCCTTTTGAAAAAGCACCTTTGGGACAACTATAACACCAGATGACTGAGAAGCTCCACAAACGCATCATCAAGGGGTTGTTAACCCTTAGCGGCCATATAGATTTTCTTCCTGACAATCCATCTCTCTATCCTGGTCTTTAGGTCTTCCAAGACCAACAATGTTCACCCATTGTTTCGAACCAATGTCCATCTATTCATTAGAACAATTAACTAGTGGAACGACTTGCCTCCAGAAGCTGCAGACGCTCCAACACTGGGGTTTTTAAAGAAGATATTGGCCAACCATCTGTCTGAAACAGTAGAGGGTCTCCTGCTTGAGCCATGGGTTGGAGTAGAAGACCTCCAAAGTCCCTTCCAACTTTGTTATTCTGTTATTCCTCTATCTTGCTTCTGGTCGTCCCCTTCATCTCCTTCCTTCTACCTTTCTCAGCATTAGAGTCTTCTCTAGTGTTGGCCTTGTGAGGTAGTCCAATCAAGAAGCAAAACCAGAAGTTCTAGCACTAACTTTATTGTAAGGTTACATCAACAGACCCTTGCGTAGTGGTGTGGTGGCCTCCTGACAATCAGGAGTCTGTGAGTTCGATCCTAGGTAGAGGCAGATATTTCTCTCTCTGGGCACACTGAGAATATATCTGCTGAACAAAACTCCACATTGGCAACAGGAAGAGCAACCGGCCAGTAAACACTCAACTCCATCCAGTTGCCCAGACTCCATCCCGCAAGGGATTATGGGGTTGTTAAAAGAAGATGATTAACAGACCCTTGTGTGTCTGAAAGTACATCTCTCCCCGCCTCATCTTTACAGTCTAAGAAACTAGGGAAGGTCTTTTCTGAGAGGTTTGCTACACCCACATTCCTTCTGCAGGCTCAGCTGCCACTTGTCTGATCATTGTCTAGTCTGTGGCTCTTTTTCCGGACTCCCAAGTTTATTCTCACATACCATTAGGCCAGAGAGCTCAGTCTTCACATAATGTGACCGAAATAAGATAATTTGAGCCTGGCGAATTATCCCAGTGTAGAAATCTTTCCTTTCCTCTCTCGTTCTAATTTAAGATGTATTCCATTTATATTAAGCTGAACTCTGTCTCATGCATGACTCGAAGGAGATCAAATGTACACATAAAAATCTCCTTTCAGACGTATATATATATTTGAAGTCCCTTTCTTCCCACACTCCTTTATTAAAATAAATGATATTCGTTCTTGAGCTTAGCTTTTCGGGCCATGCAATGAACTTTCTCTACACTTAAAGAATGAAACTGGATTCCTTTGCCATTTTAATTAGCGTGACTGATGATTTGATGGATGGATAATGTCATCCATAGCTGTGAGTCATACTTCCAGGATTAAAAACCATACAATTTTTTCCACATTTTGTTCTCGAGAAGTTCCTTTTAGCATCTGGCTTGGAGAAGCAGGATGTTCTGGATGAGTTAAGCCAGAGGTTGGGACCGAGGGCCCTTTCAGGACTTGAGGACTTAAACTCTCAGAATTCCTGAATTGAGGAACCAGTTGTTAATTTATTTGAATCCCACCACTGGTCTGTCTGCTTTGGAAATGTATTGTTATTTATTAGATTTTTATCCCGCCTTTGTTACTTCATAAGTAACTCAAGGAAGTGAACGTACATGATACTCCTTCGTCCTCCCATTTTTCCCCCCACAATGACAATCCTGTTAGATAGGATGGGCTGAGAGAGAGGGATCAGCTCAAAATCACCCAGCCGTCTGTCAGGCCTAAGGCGGGACTAGAACTCACCATCTTCTGGTGATTGGACCAAAGTCACCCAGCCAGTTTTCTTTCCTAAGGCAGGACTAGAACTCACAGTCTCCTGGTTTCTAGGCCAGGACATTAACCAGGACATTAAACTGACTCTCTGGAAATGTCAACTGATGGTGCTTGAAATATACTGTGCTCAGAAATGTGGAGACGTGGGGGCAGCCACGTATGTAATGTGCTATATCAAACCTACAATATGTGTGTACATTTTTTTCCAGTCAGGTTTTCCACCGAGCAGATTTTTTAATTCATATTGCAGATTTTGATGCGCAGTATTTATAAATCAAGGGAACATGTTTTATAAAAAAAAACCAAACAAAAATTCCAGTTTCTTTCCATCTGAGCTCCTAGTGGCTTCTTTTCATGGACACATCCATGTTGTTTTGTGGGCAGCAGTACAAAATTCATTTGTCATTTCCTTCATCTGGGATATTGTCTTCTAGCCTAATCCCTAGGATTACCTCATGGTCTCCTGTCCAAGTTCTAACGAAGTCCAATCTTGCTGAGCTCATTTGGGTGAGGCTACTTCTCCTAGGTAATTGAGGTCCAATGGACAAGTAGCTTGGAATAACCTCAATCGGACTACCTATTATTTACACACCAGGAATTCCTGGCAAAGAAATAGAAATTGGATCTTCAGTTTAGGTACTGAGATGTTAACATCACCTGACAATGCCTTTATTTATTTGCTTCCTCCTCCTATTTTCCCCCACAAAAACAACCAGGGCTGGGATTCAACTGGTGTAACAACCAGTTCGCTTCACGCAGGCCAAACACGCACTCCATGCACACATAGTACAGTTGAAAATAAGCTCTAAAACTTACCTTCTACTGCAGCCCTGGTGAGTAAAACAGCAGAGACGCAGCAATCCGCTTTGCTGCGCCTATCACCTGGGCTTCAAACAAAGAAATATAGCTCGGTTTAGTGCAGGGGTGGGTGGGCAGGCCCAGCTGATCATCGGAGCGAACCGGTTCGCTCTCAGCTGACTGTCGGAGCTACTGGTATGCCCGAACCAGTCCGAACTGGCTGAATCGCACCCCTGACAAGAACCCTGTGAAGTGAGTTGTGCTGAGAGAGAGTGATTGGCCAAAATTGGTTGACTCAGCCTTCCATCCTTTCTAAGGTGGGTAAAATGAGGACCCGGTTTGTGGGGGCAATAAGCTGACTTTGTATAACTATACAAAAAGTATGAAGGCTATTGCTTAACACATTGTAAGCCGCCCTGAGTCTCCAGAGAAGGGCGGCATATAAATATAAATAAATAAATAAATAAAATAAATAAAATCACCCAGCTGGCTTTCAAGCTTAAGGCGGGACTAGAACCCACAGTCTCCTGGTGATTGGCTCAAAGTTACCTAACAACCATGTTATTAATTTTAACACCTTCATTGGTTCACGTAACTGTGGCAAGAAAGGTTGTAAGAAAGGGGGCAAAAGTCATTTAACCACTGTCCCGTTTAGCAACAGAAATTTTGGGCTCGACTGTGGTCATAACTTGAGGACTACCTGTATGTTCCTGCCATCCCATGAGTTGAGTTAGCGACGTCACCAGTGGTGGGATTCAGCCGGTTCGGGTTAACTGGTAGTTAAATTGCTGGCTGGTCCTACCCCTTCCCACCCTGCCCCTTCCAGGAGTCCCTACGTGCCCCATTTTGGTAAGTGCAAGGAGGCCTCCTAGGTCCAAAATGGGGCACAGAGGGGGGACGCGTCAGTGCTGCCTGTCACACCCCCTGGCCATGCCCACCATGGCCACACCCACCCATCTGGTCATTAGGGCAGAGAACCGACTGTTAAATTATTTGAATCCCACTACTGGTCACGGCACCATCGTGGCACAAGACCGAATCTGATGCATTTAAAGTCAACGCGTTTAGCACTCCTCAAAATAGGGAAATGCTGTATCGCCGTGCTGGTTGGGTGGATGTAGAATGACTTTGCCAAACAGAATCTGAAGAGCTCTGGGCTTTGAATGAACACAAGCAGCTTTGGTCATCAGTCATCTTTAGTTTTCCACGCTTTTAAGAGAAATGCTCTGGAAGTGGAAGTGTTACATCTGACTACAGCTGCAGATTACATGGTCCACTGAGGCCGCGATGCCGATGGTTGAACTGAACGAGAAACAGCTGGGCAGAGATCAGGAACGGCGTAGAAATGCTCGTGTGGTATCACAACAGCCTTCAGATCCCCCTTCCCAAAGAAAAGGCACCAGGCTAGAAAGTGAGAGGTGATGTTCCTTAGCCATGAAAGCTTGGTGACTTTGGGCCAATCACCAGAAGATAGTGAGTTCTAGTCCCACCTTAAGCATTGAAAGCCAGCTGGGCGACTTCGGGCCAATCACCAGAAGATAGTGAGTTCTAGTCCCGCCTTAAGCATTGAAAGCCAGCTGGGTGACTTCGGGCCAATCTCCAGGAGATGGTGAGTTCTAGTCCCGCCTTAAGCATGAAAAACAGCTGAGTAACTTTGAGCCAATCACCAGGAGACTGTAGGTTCTAGTCCCGCCTTACGCATGAAAGCCAGACTTCCTCATTGACTTTGCTTGCTAGAAGATCGCAAAAGATGACCACATGACCCTGGGACACTGCAACCGTCATAAATATGAATCAGTTGCCAAGGATCTGAATTTTGATCAATTGGCAGGTGCTCTGGAGAATAAGTCGACCTCCCCTTCTTTCTAGCAGCCCCTCAAATACTAGAAGACTCCTATCCAGTGGTGAAATCCAAATTCTTTTACTACCGGTTCTGTGGGTGTGGCTTGGTGGGCGTGGCAGGGGGAGAATACTGTAAAATCCCATTCCCTCCCCACTCTGGGGCCAGCCAGAGGTGGTATTTGCCGGTTCTCCGAACTGCTCAAAATTTCCGCTACCGGTTCTCCAGAACCTGTCAGAACCTGCTGGATTTCACCCCTGCTCCTATCCACACCTAGAATACTGCATCCAATTTTGGTCACCACACTATAAAAAAGATGTTGAGACTCTAGAAAAAGTGCAGAGAAGAGTAATCAAGATGTCTAGGGGACTGTAGACTAAAACATATGAAGAACGGTTGCAGGAACTGGGCCTGGCTACTCTAGTGAAGAGAAGGACCAAGGGAGACATGATAGCAGTCTTCCAATTTTTGAGCGGCTGCCACAGAGAGGAGGGGATCAAGCTATTTCCCAAAGCACCTGAAGGCCAGACAAGGAATGATGGATGGAAACTGATCAAGGAGAGATTCAGCCTGGAAAAAAGGAGAAATTTTCTGACAGTGAGAACAATCCTGGATGTTATCTAAATCCACTGATTGTCAAAGCAGATTAGATGTTTGTCCGGGCTGCCGATGACCCAGTGTTGGGTGGGGGAGCCAATGTCCTAGGAGCCAAATAAATGAATAAACTTCAGAATGATGTTTATAGATAAATAATAAAAAAAGAAATGGGCCGCAAAGTACAAGGCCATGTTTCAGACAGACAAATGTAAACTTCTTCACTGAAGAAATGAAAACAATTGCAGGAGGCTAAGATGGACAATACTTGGCTTGGGTTTTTTGGGGTTTTTTTTTTTTGGTTTTCAATTCCCCCCCCCCCCCCCTTTTGTGGAAAGAAAAACGATTTTGGGAGAGCCGTTTATTGCGAACTGAATCACAGTCACAGTGTTGATGTGGCAGGGAAAAATGGACCAAGGCAAGGGCGGGCTCTGCTCAGAGAAATAGAGTTTTTTGGAACCTAGCAAATGGAGGGAGTATTAATGTCCGCCAGAAGAAAGGTTAAGGCAACTGAAAACCAAAATTGCAAAGAGTAATTTGGAAGAAATGGGATTGCTTAGCTTGGAGAAGAGGCAAACAGAGCGGGGGAAGCCAAAAGGAAAGAGATGATGGAACTTTAAATTTTGTCACACAGAAGGAGACCTAGAGAAATATCTGATTTATATTTATATTATTATTTAAATTTTTTGAATTATTTAAATTTATAGATTATTATTTAAATAAAATAAATCTAAATTATTTAAACTTAAATATTATTTGAATATATTTATATTATATTTAAATTTATAAATTTATATATTATTTAAATAAAAATATTTATATATTATTTACATTATAAATTATTTGAAATTTATATATTATTTAAATATTATATTTATATAATATTTAAATAGGTTTATTTAATATAAATAGAGAAATAGAAGGAGACCTAGAGACCTAGAGAAATCAACCCATGGAACAGAAGTTGCCTTCGGAAGTTGTGGGAGCTTCATCACTGGAGACTTTCAAGAAAAGATTGGACTGCCATTTGTCAGAAATGGTCTAGGGTCTCCTGCTTGAGCGGGGATTGGACTACTTATTTATTTATTTATTTTATTAGTCATATTTCTATGCCGCCCACTCTCCGAGGATTCTGGGCGGCTTACACCAAAGACAGTGTACTAAATAGCATATTGCCCCCAACAATCTAGGTCCTCATTTTACCCACCTTGGAAGGATGGAAGGCTGAGTCAACCTTGAGCTGGTGAGATTTGATCCGCTGATCTGCTGAACTAGCAGTCGGTTGAAGTAGCGGCAGTATTGCACCCTAACCACTGTGCCACCTCGATTCATCATAGGGGCCTTATAGGATTAGATGACCTATAAGGCCCCTTCCAACTCTTAATCTGTTAATCTTAATCTGTTAAAAGAGAAATATCTTTATTTTTACAATCTTGCACCAGCCCGAAAAAAGAGTGTCTACAACTTGTGTCCAGTTGTTCTGGTGTGCAGTGCTCTACAGCGTCATTTTGAGGGAAGGAGATGAAACAGTTTATATCCAGGATGTGAGGGGTCTGTAGATATCTTCACAGCCCTCTTTTTGACTCGTGCAGGATACAGGTCCTCAATGGAAGGCAGGTTGGTAATAATTGTTTTTTTCTGCAGTTCTAATTATCCTCTGAAGTCTGTGTCTGCCTTGTTGGGTTGTAGATGATAGACTCAATAATTCCTCTGTAGAACTGGATCAGCAGCTCCTTAGGCAGTTTGAGCTTTCTGAGTTTGCGCAGAAAGAACATTCTTTGTTGAGCTTTTTTGATGATGTTTTTGGGTGTCCATTTTAAGTCTTGAGATATGATACAACCTAGAAACCTGAAGGACTCTACTGTTGAGACTGTGTTGTCTAGTATTGTAAGAGTATTGTAAGAGTATTGTTATCTAGTATTGTAACAGCAAGCATCAATTTCCTTCTCCTCCCTCCAATATCGTAATTCTTTTTTTCTGTTCTAATGTAGTGCAACCAGCCCTCTTAGGACTTACTTAGCAGCCAGGAAAACACCCATCCAAGCGCATACAAAGAGAGAGAGGGTTAAGCAGGGAATATTATGAAATTCTTTCTAGATGCATTACGCGCTTTACCAAAACTGCAGGCTCACAATTTTCTCATGTGTGAGAAGCCAGGATGTTTCCGATTTTTCCAAGATTGAACAGGATGACGCAAAAGGGTTTTGATGTTGCCATTGTAATGGTTTATATAAGAAAAGAGCAGATTTTGGAAAGCAACCCCATTAACTCACAGCTTTAACCATTGCAAAGTCAACAGTTTGTCAATCGGCCGGCGCCGAGCCTCTCCTTCAAAGGAGAAAAGAAAAAACTTAATGGATTGTTTAATTGGGTGGCAAAAATTGTTTACAGTCAGCCATTGCAATGTTTGTGATTTTAATAATGGTTAAATTCACCCATTCCTGCTCTCTCTGCCTGGCTCTTCCCTCCCAGCTCTGTCATTGTTTCATAACCAGCTTACGTCTAGTTTAATTCATTTGTGTATATTAACGGCTGAAATTTCCCCCGTGTCCACATAATTGTGATTTTGCCATCGTCTCAAATGAAGACTGACTGCTAAAATCAGAAATGGGAAATAGACTGGCAATTAAAAAGGTGCTTTAAGGACAAACAAAACTGCACGGGCCTCCAGCTATCGTTCCAGGTGTGGCCATCCTCCCCTCCCTACCCCCAGCAGGGCCCAACCAGCATTTTCATTGGTAAGGGTATTAACGTGGGTATTTTGATTTGATGGGCAAAAGAATTTTGCATTTTCGGTTTGCACAGTCCTTATTCACTTCCATACATTTGCTTTTAACATTTTTGCAAAGGATAAGAGTGCAGAGAAGAGCGACAAAGATGATTAGGGGGCTGGAGGCTCAAACCAGGGGTGAAATGCTCCTGGTTCGGACCGAATCAGGCGATCCGTTACTGATCGTGGCCGGTGGTTCGGAGAACCAGTAGTGATGGTGGAACAAAGCTCCGCCCACCCGCCCGGGTGTCGTTACTTCCTGGTTAAAACATTTTTTACCCTCTGAACTTGCACAGAAGGTTTTGCGCATGCGCAAAAGGTCTGTGCATGTATGTGACGCGCGGCGCATGCACTTCCAATCCGGTAAGGAAGGTAAGTAGATTTCACCCCTGGCTCAAAGATACAATGAACGGTTACAGAAATTGGGTATATCTAGTCTAATGGAGAGAAGGACTAGGGTGACATGATAGCAGTGTTTCAACATTTGAGGGGTCACCACAAAGAAGAATGGGGTCAACCTATTGTCCAAAGCACCTGAAGCCAGGACAAGAAGCAATGGATGGAAACTAATCAAGGAGAGAAGCAACCTAGAACTAAGGGGAAATTTCCTGACAGTGGGAACAATTAACCAGTGGAATGGCTTATCTTCAGAACTTGTGGGTGCTCCAACACTGGAGACTTTTAAGAAGAGTTGGACAACCCTTTGTCTGAAATGGAGCAGGAGGTTGGACTAGAAGACCTCTAAAATCCTGTTATCTGAGGAGAATGGAGGAATCCTCATGGATGAGGGCTTTCTTTGGGGTCTCTTTTTTCTCAGAGGGAAAACAAAACAAAAAGCTGTATAATGAAGAGCGATCCATAATTCTCAACCAGGTTTTGCTGGTTAGGAGTTTTGCAAGACAAAGTCCAATGCAAGTAAAGAGAAGGTGAGGTTGGGATGTAGGAATGAGTTTGCTTAGACCTTGGAGACCGTCAGGGAATGGATTTGATGATCAACTTAGAGTAATAACTTGGTTCTTCAGGTTCCCTAGATGTCTTTTGACTTCTGTACTAGCCAGTGTCTGTGGTATCCCAGAGCAATGAGTGCTATGAGATGACACTTGGACTATTTCAGATGGTGGTCTTGGTGGGCAATCTGCCAGTTAATGTTGGAGAGTGGGAAGCTTCAATTCAGGGTGCCATCCATCAATGTCTTTCAATTCTATCTCTGCTTTGTTTTTCCTTCTCTTTTTTTGGTATCCTGCACTCAAGAATTATTTGCTTTTCAGCTGTAATGTTGGTTGTCAGAGGTATAGAATGTCAAACAAGGAAATAATGAGAATGCTTAGTCCTTGCTGGTCACATATTCCTCTAAATCTGTGCGCTTCTGTGTCCCTTGTTCTTCAAATTCCTTGTGTGGCTAAAATGAGGTCTAGGGCAGTGGTGAAATTCAATTTTTTTTTATTACCGGTTCTGTGGGCGTGGCTTGGTGGGCATGGTGTGGCTTGATGGGTGTGGCTTGGTGGCCATGGCAGGGGAAGGATACTGCCAAATCCCCATTCCCACCCCACTCCAGAGGAAGGATACTGCAAAATCCCCATTCTCTCCCTACTCCTGGGGGAAGGATATTGCAAAATCCCCATTCCCTCCCCATTCCTGGGGAAAGGATATTGCAAAATCTCCATTCCCTCCTCACTCCAGGGGAAGGATACTGCAAAATCCCCATTCCCTCCCCACTCTGGGGCCAGCCAGAAGTGGCATTTGCCGGCTCTCCAAACTACTCAAAATTTCCACTATCGGTTCTCCAGAACCTGTCAGAACCTGCTGGATTTCACCCCTGGTCTAGGGAGGGAGAAGAAAGCCAGAAAAATGTTGAGGTGCCAAGTATTTTGAATGGGACTAGGAGAGGTAACCTAGATATGCAGGCAATAAGCATGGAATGGAATAGTCCAGTTAGGTGGCCGCAAGATGGGTTGTCCTTGATTTATGACCATTCTTCTAACAACAATTTGAAGTTACAACAACCTTGGAAAGTTGCAACCGTTGAACCACCCATATTGTCCCATGATCACAATTTGGGCCCTTGATAACCAGTTCACATTTATGACAGTTGCACATGGTTGTGACTTTTTACCTTCCCAGCCAGTTTCCAGCAAACAAGGTCAATTGGGGAAGTGAGATAGAAGAAACTCATAATAGAAATGCAAGAATCAAAGAATGTAAATTTATTGAAAAGGACTGAGCCAAACAATGGGCAAAAGTAGTGGCATTATATGGGAAGGAAGGACATAACTCCAGGAATCTTGAGTATGAAGGCCCAGTCAAGAGCATTTCGGTAAGAATACAAGGAAGGCGGGAAAAATATGATATGATCGCGGAATAAACCACCATGCCAGCTCGAAGGTCTGTAGGCCACCTCCAAGACCACATTATAAATGTGTCTCTGTGTGGAGAGAGATAGCAATAATTATAGATTTCAATCATCTGGATAAAAGTTGGAAAACCAACTCATCATCAAAGACCTCAAGGTCCCCAACATTCTCAGTTGTCTTGGTGATTATTTCATTTTCCAGAAAGTTTAGAAAGAGGCAAAAGGAATGACTCCTCTAGGTCTGGTCCTAACCAATTGAGAGAAGTTGGTTGAAGAAGTAAAGCAGTGGGGATCTTGGGAAGGAGATACCATATCAGCTGAAGATCTTCCATGCTACAGAAAGAGAGATTGCAACATAATCCTAGATGCTCCATTCATGTCAAGAGACGCACGTTCAAAATTCTATAGGTTGGATCTGAGGGAAAGAAATATCAAAGTGGGTTTTAGGGGCATTGGGGACTTTTCAAAAATACATTTGAGAAACGTAAGAAACAGAAAAATGATGTGGATTCATAGGGAGCTTTTGACTGAGCTAAGAGTTAAAAGAGAAAGAAGGGTGTAGGAGGTTAGCTAAGTGCTAATAACTAACATCTGCAGAAGAAAAGCCAGTTGCTAAAAGAACAAAAAGGGCTTTAGGGGCTAAGTCATTAGCACAAAGAAGAAAAAAAGGAACTGTGGTCCATTGCTTGAAGAAAAGAGCTTGTAGAAACAGAGAGCTAGAATGGCGTTGTGGCGAAGGTGCTGAATTAGAATGTTAAGATATTTAATTTAATAGCTGGAGCGGTGAAAGGTTGGACAATGAGTAAGAACACACAATTATAACTAATTGGTTGAAGAGAGCTGGCCCCTGCATGAGGGAATCTGAGCTGTAATTGGTTGCTGTGAGAGTAAAGGGGGACTTTCCTTGTTTCCCGCCTTTTTTCCTTTGTATGCTGTGTGGGCTCTGTCATTTACCTCATGATATTCCCACTGCGTTGATTTACCTGACAATGTTCCTGTACAACCCAAACAAGATAGGCAAGCAAATAGGAACACCGTACACACTTCAAATAGGAAGTCGTACACGCACACACCCCAAACAAAATAGTCAGGCAAATAGGAACATCATCAGGTAAATCAACACTGTGGGAATATCATGAGGTAAATGAGAGAGCCCACACAGCACACATAGGAAAAAAGGCAGAACTCTCCCCCTTTACTACACACACACACACACACACACACACGCACACACACACACACACACGCACACACACACCAAACAAGATAGTCAGGCAAATAGGAACGTCATCAGGTAAATCAACACAGCGGGAATATCATGAGGTAAATGACAAAGCCACACCAAATATATTTATTATAAATATAAATAAATATATTTATATATATATATATATAAAGCTATGAGTTCATGGAGTTCATTACTCTATTTGGACACTGACTGAACAATTCCTGACATAGAAGATGGGACACCATGATTTCTAATCGTCCCATAGGAACAAAGGATGATAAGTCAAATTTGGGACCTATCATTCTCCCTTAGCCTAGCCTATCACAGAGGGTTGTTGTTGATGGAAAAATAGGAGGAGGCAGCATTATAGGTTCTGTGTTTCCCTGAAAATAAGCCCTCCCCAAAAATAAGCCCTCTCCCGAAAATAAGCCCTCCCCAAAAATATTTAACTGCATGCGCAACTGATCCCCGCCATTTCCTCTGGTTAGGGTTAGGGAGACAAAGCTGAAAATCGGCTAAGATGGCAAGAGGATCCCTGTCTTGCTCTGCCTGCCCCAAAATAATAAGACCTCCCTGAAAATAAGGCCAAGTACTTATTTCACGGTTCAAAAAATATAAGACATGGTCTTATTTTCAGGGAAACATGGTAGTCCACAACTTACAACCTTATTCATTTCATGGCCATTCAAAGTTACAACAGCACTGAAAAAATTAACTCATTCTCAGCGTAGTCCAAACTAATTCAAAACAAATTCTTCATAACAGAGTTCTTCGGCCTTGCCACCAACCTTGGTCTACTTTGGCAACCTGCCAAAGGCTTTTCTTGGCAAAAGTTCAGAAGCAGGAGACGCGGACAAGAAATAAATGCTGCAAGACAAGAAACAAATCTATCAACATTGTTTTCCGACAAAATGCCCAAGAGCCGTTGCTGGTCTTTTAAGCCTTATGGGAGGGGCCGATCATCTCTTGGCCCTACTCCCGAGTTGTCCTTTTTGCTTTACCTGCTCTTTCCTTCTGGCAGCTCTTCTTATTCGTGCACTAGGAACAGGCTCCTCCTGTTCCTCTGCCTCTCTGCTGTCCGCCTCTGGAGGCTCCGGAGTCCACACATCACTCCCCGATGGCCCTGACCCCATCTCTGCCGCCGACGCAGAGCCCTCATCTGGGCCTTCCCCTGACTCCAGGATTGGCCCATTATCCTCCCCAGCCTCCTCACTATCTGTCTCCACTGCCAGGTCCGCAGGCTGCTGGCGGACCACAACAGATAAAAAGGAATCTCTTCACCTTCTACCTAGTTTCAGTCTTCTTCCCAAGGGGAACTGGGTTCAAACAGACATAGACAAAACTATACCTGTTTCTTCCCTCACTACAACCCTGGGAGGTTGGCAAATTAAGTGGAGATTTGTCACTGCTCAAGGCTCTGAGATCTATTGTAAACTCAGATCTTTACAGCCACAGTCTAGGGCAGTGTTTCTCAACCTGGGCAATTTTTAAGATGCGTGGACTTCAACTCCCAGAATTCCCCAGCCAGCTGGCTGGGGAATTCTGGGAATTGAAGTCCACGCATCTTAAAAATTGCCCAGGTTGAGAAACATCGCGTCTCTGTTTTCCCTTTCATCTAAGTTTTCCTTACACAAGATGACAGTAAGTAAATTAACTTCTTGAAAAGGTAAATGATACGTATCTTGGATTACAGTGAAATTTGACTGCCGACTGCTTTCTCTCATTCCTTTGTTATGCAATAATTTGCAGGAAATGGTTTGTGCGGTGATGATAAAAACCCTTTGAAAACGGTGTAATTCAGCGTAACTGTATTTTAAGAGAACCTCCTAATGGACTAAGGCAGCGATAACATTCTGCAATTTCTTTACACACACACACACAAACACACACACACAAAAACAGATACACGGACTACCACCTCATTGTAATGAAGTATTGAATGTTCAAGGCTATTACTTCCAACCTGAGTATTGACTTTATCCCAGGATAATAAAAATAAAAGCAGGGGGGGAAATAAATGAAGGAATTTGTGGATAAGGAAGAAATACAAATAATGAAATTGCATCGATACAGATGGTAATCAAACCAGTTCGAGAAAGATATCTAGTGTATCGGGGTCCATTTTATTTCTAGCAAAGATCTCATTTCTCTAAACTGGAAGGTTTTCTTTAGTGAACTGGATCTGTAATCTCAGCCAGAGGTTTTCAGAAGACAGGTAGGTGCTCAACCTACGGCCCTAACTGACCCTGGAATTTACATTCATAAGTTGTGACGGTCGTAAAGCATTTGATCACGTGGCCGACTCAATTTTGCAACCTTTTCATGTGGGGGTTGTTAAGTGAATGCAGGGTTTGTAAAGTGAATGCCACAGTCGTTATATGGACCCATTGTTTGCTATTGACCAGAAAAACCGATGCTGCAGAGCAATTCCTCCAATTCTTATTTCGATGCAGAAGCCACACCGAAAGTCTTTGCTTTGTTTTCAGAATGACGAGCTCAAGTGTTGCCTCTCTTTGGAGCCTCTCCCTTTGGAGGCTGAACAGCTGGCCCAGTTTTTAGTCACCGTGTGTAGATTACGCTGGGAAAAACAGGAGGCGCCTAAGGACGATGGCAGGGTTTTAATACTAATGACAATGACCTCAATAATTTCAGTGGGGCAGGAAACCTTGGCAGCTGCACCGTGGCCTCGGTCCAGTTCATAGTGAAAACTATGCCATATTGCGAGAACTGTTGGCACTCGGTGGAATCCTCTTTTCACCAAAGCAGAATTGAATGAACGTAGAAGAAGAATAGCGATGAGACCCTGGAGAAGACCAACTCTGCTTACTTGATGTTATGCAACCTCTGGCTAATTTTCTGCTGCCGGCCTTCCCAAATAGGCCAGACAGGAAACACGATGAGATGAGCTAATTCTACATTGTTGTAAGGCTACGTTAACAGCATTTTGCAAGTCTGAAGCATGATTCTCCCCTGAGAATACACCCTGAGAAATTAGGGAGGGTCTCTTCTGAACCTCTTGCTCCTCTACCCCCCCCCCCCCCATATGTAGCTGCACACTATGCTGCTTCTTATCTCAGGGATCCTCAAACCCAGTGTTGGGATTCAAGTAATTTAACAACCGGTTCTCTGCCCTAATGATTTCTTCCAACAACCAGTTTTCCAAACTGCTCAGAAAGTTAACAACTGGTTCTCCTGAAGTGGCGCGAACCGGCTGAATCCCACCACTGCTCAAACCCACTGGGCCGCAGACCAGTATTGGTTCATGACCTATTTGTTAAGAACCTGGCCGTACAGCTGGAGGTGAGCAAAATTGCACATGCGTGGAATCTAGGTTGCATGCTTCTCTTCCACTCCCCCACTCCAGTCTGTGGAAAAATTATATTCTGTGAAGCCGGTCCCTGGTGCCAAAAAAGTTGGGGACCGCTATCTTATCTACCATTCCTGTCAGTCCTCCTGGGTAAATCAGACAGCAAGCACGACTAGACAAAATCCTGCCGTATTGGTGATTGTACTGATGATGATCTTATCCATTCAATCGTGTCCGACTCTTGGCAATCCTATGAGCCGGGTCTTGCCACATCTTCCAATCCTGTACTGTTTCTCTGAGTTGTTTTATGCTCTGGCTGGTGTCAGGTTTGATGGTGTCCAGTCACTGTGTTCTTTGGCGACTTGATTTCCTTTTACCGCTTCCAAACATAATTGCTTTCGCCAGTGAATGACATGTCCAAAATAAGTGAGATGCAGTTTTGTGATTTAGGAAGACTGTATAATGTTCTGGGAACTGTTAAGGAGGAGCTGCCTTCACCTTCTTTCTCTCACACATAATATCAGAGCTGAATTGCCTCTTACTCCTCTGGAATGCAGCCCCTCCCTCCCGAGAATCCACTTTTTCACCACTTTCCATCACAAGCTGTGCCTATAGGAAGAGAGACTACTCATGGCCCTGCCTTGTTAGATGACCCGACTGTACAGTCCTACCCTGTGTTGCTAACAAGGAATGATGTAACAGATGTAGGTGAGCATATTTATATCAATTTGAAAGAGGAAAAACCATGGTTAACTTTTGGCATTTTCTCCAGTGTGCTGGATGGGGAAATCAGGTCTGGAGGAATGATTGTTTTTTTGTCCAGTGGGAGGGTCATCTTGGTGGATGATCTTCAGCTATTACTGCTGAAGAGGATATCTAAATATTCTGGATCTCATTCAGTTCAGATGTAGGTGATGAGCAAGCAGAGCTGGAGGGGATGGCATCAAATAGTGCTCTCTACATGGGGCTCCCCTTGAGGTGCATCCGGAGGCTCCAGTTGGTCCAGAACGCGGCCGCGCGGGGGATTATGGGAGCAACGGGACGCTCCCATGTGACACCTCTCCTGCGCGAGCTGCACTGGCTTCCTGTGGTCTTCTGGGTGCGCTTCAAGGTGTTGGTGACCACCTTTAAGCGCTCCATGGCTTAGGGCCAGGGTACTTACGAGATCGCCTTCTGCCGCCAATAGCCTCCCACCGGCCCGTACGTTCGCACAGAGAGGTCCTCCTTAGGGTGCCGTCCGCCAGACAATGCCGGCTGGCGACCCCCAGAGGGAGAGCCTTTTCTGTAGCGGCACCCGCCCTGTGGAATGACCTACCCCCAGAGATACGCATGATACCTGACCTCCGGGCTTTCCGACGAGCCCTGAAAACACATTTATTTCATCTAGCCAGCCTGGCTTGACCCTATTGTTCTGGTTTTAAATTATAAATTGGTTTTAACTTGGTTGTTTTAAATTGTGGGCCAAAACTATTTAATTATTTTAAATTGTCTTTTAATTTTGTATGCTCTGTTTTTATTTTGGCTGTTCACCGCCCTGAGTCCAGCTGGAGAAGGGCGGTATACAAATAAAATAAATAAATAAATAAAAAATGGGTCATCGGTTTAGAGTCTTTATGTTTTCACAGACAATCTTGAGTCCAGCCCCCCCCCCCCCACCCTTAATTCCATTTATCCTTATTTGGTGCCAGTTTAGTATTGTACTACTTGACTAGATTCTTGTGTATAGGTTTGAATAAATCATCTGTGCTGCAATTTAACATATGGTCATGATTCTTTGTGCCTGACATTAGTCTAATTCAAGGCTGGACTTGAATCATTTGTGGCAATGTAAGGACTCTAAGCTTATGGCATGCTTAACACCGCCCTCAGCTCTGCCTCCTCTTCTTGTATACCGGCAGCTCTTCCTGATCTTCCATCATCCCACAATGCTGAGATCTCATTTCCTACACTTTCCAACCAGAATACCTCCCCAAATTTGAGGAGAGAAGAATTTGGAATTGTTTAAAGTCTTCCATGTGCTGTCGAGAAAGCTGGAACTGCAGTAATCCTCCTCAGCTTTCCTACTAATGAGTTAGTTGATTAATTTATGCAGCCTTTCCCAGCTTTGTCCGGTAGCAGCTATTGAGCCACTTCAGAACTTCTGATGCTTTCGAAAAAATAATCACATTCTCGAACAATACTGTAAATTTATATGGGAGCCGAAGGGGTTATTTTATTTGCATGTCAGCAGAGCTCATTAACAACTCTGCTTTAAGCCCGAGGGACCAGTGAGCAAAGTCAAGTGACGCCGTCCTAGAGAAGAAACGTATCAAACTGCCCTAGAATGCAAAAACGAAGCTAAAAATACGTAAATAAATAAGAAAGTGGTGTCCTGAAGGCATCGTTAAGAAAAAATAATTGCCCTGAGAAACTGGAACAGTGTTGATCCTTCCTGTATCTGCTGCTATTTTGTCTCCTTCTTTGCTAAGCTAGATGATGTGTTGCTCTTAAAATGGAATAGCGCGGTAGCAATCGTGGAAATAAGCAGTCACAGATATTAGTGTTCTAATTTGGAAATCGCAATAGCACTTGTATACCGCTTCACAGTGCTTTACAGCCCCTGTATAAGCGGTTTACAGAGTCAGCCTATGGCCCCCAAGAATCTGGGTCCTCGTTTTACTGACCCTCGGAAGGATGGAAGGCTGAGTCCAACTTTGAGCCGGTCAGGGTCATAAGCACATTAAAAAGGAGTGACTTCAATCGCATGGGTGCAGGAACCATCTTGCCTTGGTATAAACCTTCTGAAGATCATCATCCGTTGTCAACCTATTCTCCAAAGCACCTGAAGGCAGGACAAGGAGCAATGGATGGAAATTAATCAAGAAGAAACCCAACCTAGAAAGAAGGAGAAATTTCCTAAAAGTTAGAATGATTAATAGATGGAAAAGGCTTACCTCTGGAAGTTGTGGGTGCTCCAACACTGGAGATTTCTAAGAAGAGGTTGGACAACCATTTGTCTGAAATGGTACAGATAGTCCTCGACATGCAACAGTTCATTTAGTGACCATTTGAAGTCACAGCAGCACTGGAAAAAGCGTCTTATGAAAATATTTCACACTTAACAACCATTTCCAATGGTTCCTTGGTGGCTCAGCAGACTACTGTACGGTTAAGTAGCACCAGCTGTCTGCAATTACTGCAAGTTCGAATCTCACCAGGCTCAAGGTTGACTCAGCCTTCCATCCTTCCGAGGTAGGTAAAATGAGGACCCGGTTTGTGGGGGCAATAAGCTGACTTTGCATTAAAAAAGAACACCGCTTTTGGGGTGGGGGGGCGAAAGCCCTACTAAGCAGGTATGTACAAAAGTATGAAGGCTATTGCTTAACGCATTGTAAGCCGTCCTGAGTCTCCGGAGAAGGGCGGCATATAAATCGAACCAATCGATCGATCAATCAATCAATCAATTTCAGCATCATCTCCATTGTCACATGATCAAAATTCAGATGCTTGGCAACAGACTCATTTATGACAGTTGCTCTGTCTCGGGATCATGGGATCCCCTTTTGCGACCTTCTGACAAGCAAAGTCAATGGAGAAGCCGGATTCACTTCACAACCTTGTTACTAACCTAACAACTGCCGTGACTCATTTAACAACCGTGGCAAGAAAAGTCGTAAAACGGGGCAAAGTTCACTTAGCAAATGTCTCACTTAGCAACAGAAATGTTGGCCTCGATTGAGATCATAAGGCAAGGGCTACCTGTATAGGGTCTCCTACAGGGTACTTGAGGAGGGGTTTGGACTAGAAGACCTCCAAGGTTCCTTCCAAGTTTGCTCTTCTGTTAACACGATAAAAGGTAAAGGTTTCCCTCACACATATGTGCTAGTCGTTCCCGACTCTAGGGGGCGGTGCTCATCTCCGTTTCAAAGCCAAAGAGCCAGTGCTGTCCGAAGATGTCTCTGTGGTCATGTGGTCGGCATGACTCAACGCCAAAGGTGCACGGAACGCTGTTCCCTTCCCACCAAAAGTGGCCCCTATTTTTCTACTTGCATTTTTTACATGTTTTCGAACTGCTAGGCTGGCAGAAGCTGGGACAAGGAACGGGAGCTCACCCCATTATGTGGCACTAGGGATTTGAACCGCTGAAATGCCGACCTTTCGATCGACAAGCTCAGCATCTTAGCCACTGAGCCACCGCGTCCCACTGGTTATCATGATAGTGTTGTTATTAAAAGCTCCCTCAAGCTGGAGTTTCCTCCTTCTGCCATCCTTTGAGATTGATGAATCAGGATAGTTGTAGTCTCTTGGAGAGAAATTAAAAACCAGCAAAAGGCAGTCCAGATGTTCACCTCCACCCTGTGGCCATCCCATCACTAAAGATCTGCAAGAATGCCATGCCACAGCCGAGAGGATATTTTCCCCCCGCATCATTCATTTCTCTTTTGAAAGAATTTTCAGGGCAAATTTGCTTTCATCAAATTGAATGAACACTGATAGGAAAAAAGTAGGCTAATTACCAAGTCAGTATTAGAGTCAATCCCAGAGGATGCTGGACTACAGATTCAATTACTGACTTCCTGTTGCAAGATTAAACCCTTGTTTCCAACGTTGGAGCAGGAGAATTTAAACTTCTTCCCATGGATCAAAGGACTGTGTCCTAAGTGCTATTTATGTCAAACAAAAAATCTACAACACATCTATGTCACCATTTATTTACTTATTTAGAGCATTCATATATCCTTCCAGAAGGGAAGGGAAGGGAAGGGAAGGGAAGGGAAGGGGAAGGAAGGGAAGGGAAGGGAAGGGAAGGGAAGGGAAGAGGAAGGAAGGAAGGAAGGAAGGAAGGAAGGAAGGAAGGAAGGAAGGAAGGAAGGAAGGAAGGAAGGAGTTCCATGTTGTGAAACATGGGACACTTGTCCTCAGGACATTGCAAGCAGCCATAAATGTGGACCAATTGCCAAGCATTCAATGTGAGGTCATGTGACCATGTGGGGGCAGTGGTGGGATCCTCCCAGTTTAACAACCGGTTTGGTGATTGCGTGCTTTGCGTGAGTATGCCTGACGCCCGCTGCGCACGTGTGCACAGTTTGAAGAAATCTTCACTTCCATGTTTCTTCGGAGGAGAAACACAGCTGAGGCGCAGCGCGCAAATCAGCTGAGAAGATAAAGGTAGGAAAATAGCACCGGCGGGTGTATGGGCCCATCTGATCGTCGGAGCTACCGGTTCTCCCGAACCGGTCCGAACAGGTAGAATCCCATCCCTGGTGGGGCGGGGGGGGGGTGTCATTGGAACCAGGTTCTAAGTACCAGGCAGGTCCGTCGTAAACTTTGAATAATTGCTAATCTTAAGTCAAGGACTATCTGTGGTTCTATAAATGGACTATAAATGGTTCTTTATTGGCTGAGAAAAAAGGAATATTGAAAGAATTAGCTACTATGTATTGAAGGGATGCAGTAGTAGGTGATTTTCTGCAAAGGAGCTGCAATTTTGTACTTGCTGAGCTAAGAAACTTCCCTGCTGAATCCAGGTCAACTTACTTCTGTATAGCAGGCAGAGAAATTTTCAACAGATGTCTTTATTTCAGAGCAGGCATGGAGGGAGGGACGCAACTGCTGTGTGTATTTCAGTTTTGGCTCTGTCCCCTTCAACTCTGGCTCCATCAGAATTGGAAAGTGGCCTTCAAAACGTTTCCCAGAATTGAGCTGTAAAACCTTCTCTCTCCGTGATGTGTCCATAATGAAATGAAACAGAAGAACACAGTGATTTGGAAGACTTTTTGGTTGAACCTCCTTCTTTAGTGCTTGAGAGTAGGCTACATGTCTGGGGGCAGAGGGACCTTTTCTGATGTTCTGGAGAACATCCGTTGAGAGGAACATGTCCTTATTTGTGAAGTGAAAAGGCTAGCCGGGTACGTTTTTCCTTCTTCCTTTGCTTCTTGGATGAGAAGCAAAATGTCTTCTTCTTCAAGGAAAAGAGTAGTCCAGTTGCACCTTTGAGGCAACCACGGTGGCTGAGAATCTTCACAGACATTTTCCCACACGCTCCTTCTTGATCCTGACAAACAGAATATTGCAAACGAGTGGAGCTCTTCTTGAAGCTTTATCTTCGGCTGCGGCCACCAGGTTTTCAACGTCACCGTGAGAAAACTGGTGGAAGGAAAAGAGAAGACTGGGAGGGGCGGGAGGCAAAAAAGCTTTCTTACTCCCCAAACTTTTTGCAAAAGTGAAAGCAGATAAATCTCTTCTTACCCCCGGAGCAAGTCAGGTGCGCCTAGTTTGAAGCTGCTAGGGGTTCGCAGGGGTTCGGGAGAACCTCTAGCTAAGATTCTGTGCAGTTCGGAGAACCCCCAAATCCCACTCCTGGCTGGCCCCACCCACCCCGCTTCGCCCCCCCCCCCAGGAATCCCCACACGGCCCGTTTTGGATGCAGGTAAGTGCAGGGTGTAAGTGCAGATACTCAGGGAGGGCAAAAAACGGGCCTACCAGAAGTTCGGGAAGACCGGAAACAGGCCCATTTCCTACCTCCGGAGGGCCGGAGTAGAGCATTTTCGCCCTTCCAGAGGCTCAAGGAAAGCCTCCGGCACCTGGGGAGGGCAAAAACACCACCCCCACCATGGTGCAGGAGTCTAACTAGGCCACGCCCACCCAGCAACCAGGCAGAGAACTTGCTAAAAAAATTTAAGCCCACTCCTGGTTTGAAGCCTCTTATGCTTGGAAAAATAGAATCCCCCCCCTTTTTTTGAAAATGTAATAAAGAAAATTCTCTTCTCTACCTTTGGAAGCTGCAAAAAGATTATCCAGAATATTTTTTTTGCTCCATCTGAATGGTTCCCAAGCATGTGAAGGCATTAGAGAAAATAATTTCAGTTGTCTGTCTGCTTATCACTGAAAGCTAAGACTTTTACTTCTCCAAAAAGGAAACTGATTTAACCATAACACTTAAGACTTATCTACCGCTTCATAGTGCTTTACAGCCCTCCCTAAGTGGTTTTACAGAGTCAACCTATTGCCCCCAACAATCTGGGTCCTCATTTTACCGACCTAGTAGTTGGAACACAGATTTCCTATTAGTTGGAACACAAATCCTATATGAGAATTCTGAACACAGGTAGTCCTCAATCTATGATCACAATTGACCACAAAATTTCTGTTGCTAAGCAAGGCGGATATTAAGTGAGTCACGTTCCATTGTATGAACTTTTTTTTGCCTTGGTTGTTAAGTGAATCAAACAGTTGTTAAGTAAATTTGGCGTCCCTCACTGACTTTGCTTCTCAGAAGCCACCTGGAAGGTTGCAAATGGTGATTGCATGACCTCGGACTGCTGCAACCATCGTAAATATTAAGTCTGTTGCTTATCGCCTGAATTTTGATTGTGTGGACCCATGGGGATGCTGCAACGGTTGTAAGTGTGAGGACCGGAAATCACTTTTTTCTTTTTTTAGTGCTTCAAAATGTCACCAAATGAATGATTGTAAGTTGAGGACTACCTGTAACTGGATCCTGAAATGTCCTCTGTGCTCCAGTATAAAGATTTTTTGCACCTTGCTGTGAATTACTAATTCCAGACACCTTCCGAAATAAAACAATTTTGCCTCAGAGAAAAAAGCCGAGATTTGGCAATTACCGTATATTGTTTTGAGACAACTCAGCAATCAGCAAACTTTGCGAGATAACAGCTGCAATATAATACAGAATTTGAGAATTCCCTGCTCAAGCACTTGTGTTCTTCAACCATCCTCAAACTCACGATGCCGGATGCGAAATGGAGATGATAAAATATATCTTAATCTTCTTTTTGTGGCCGTGAATCATATTGCCTCCTCTCTCTCTCTTTTTTTTTCCCTGTATTTTTGGCAAATGGCATGGGGGACGCAGATAAGCATCATCCTGTATCAATAACATTTGACCCGCTGTGTATCATAAGCGGGATGGTTAATGGCTTGCGTGATATTATTTCTGTCAGTCATTTATGAAATGTGGGCCTTGTGCCTATAATTTACGTGGCACTCGAGGAGTGTTTTGTGCTGCACTGGAGCAGCTGTGTGCTGTTATGAGAAAGATGCAGATTTTGTGGGGGGGATGATAGACAGGAAAAGATGAGGCTTGCAGATCAGTGGATTTTTGCTTCTGGCATTCAAACGCCGTTGCTTTGTTCTTGCAGTTGGTTGCCTGTGGCAGCTGCTGACAATCCCTTCCCTAAATTTGTCAATAGATTTTTAGAGTGCCAATGTAGCTGTTTCCTGCTTCCAAAAAAGAGAGAGAGAGAGAGCCCCAATAAATTAAGAATTCATTCCCTCCCTTCTTTCCTCTCTTTGTGTATGCATGGGTGCAGTTTCCATCTCTTTTGTCTAAAGCTCAGTATATGTAGAATTGATTGGACATTCCTCTATCTGTGTGAACAATCTTGTGGTAGTTCAAAGAAGTATACTCTTACTGGAGCCAAATCACAGCATGGGTGAGGCAGTGTTACAAAATGGAAGTGTCTGTCTGTTGTCCCTAAAGGTGCGTATTTCAAAAGGCAACTGGACTTTCTTGTTTTTCCTTGAAGACATTTCGCTTCTCATCCAAGAAGCTTCTTCAGTTCTCTGAAGAATCTTCTTGGATGAGAAGCAAAATGTCTTCAAGATAAAACCAAGAAAGTCCTTTTGAAAAAGCACTTTTGGGACAACCATGGCCTGAATGACTCAGAATTTCCATGGACATGTCTGCTGTTTTTTTCACGGTTTGGGGAAAGGTTTAGAAATGTTCTTCTTTTCTTTTTGTTCTTCTTTTTAATATGGAACGTACAGTATAATGTTTCTGTGTTCCTCTCCTCCAAAAGGTGAGAAGTGACGGTGCCCATTTTCATGATTAATTGTCAGGGATTGTGGAGAAGGTGCTGTGAAGTTGCACCCTGTCACCTCAACTTTACACCTTCCCATCCCTGCCGTTAGCAATGAATCCGTGTCCTGATAGTTCCTTTTGAAAAAGCATCAGCTGAAGAGATGCTGAACTACAATTCCTTGGAAGCTTGTTCTCCTTGTGAGGGTCACCCTATTCTCCAAAGCACCTGAAGGCAGGACAAAAAGCAATGGGTGGAAACTAACCAAGGAGAGATCCAACCTAGAACTAAGGAGAAATTTTCTGACTGTGAGAATAATCAGTAGAATGCCTTGCCTCCGGAAGTGGTGGGCGCTCCATTACTAGAGGTTTTCAAGAAGAGATTGGACAACTCTTTGTCTGAAACTGTATAGGGCAGTGATGGCCTTTTTTGTCGTCATGTGCCAAAAGTCGGAGTGGGGGGGATCATGTGCACATGTGCCCACACCCATAATTCAATGAGCCCACACGACCCCACCGAGCTCCCCCGCTTTTGGCACGTGATGGCACAGTGGGCCCGGTAGGCCCATTTTTCGCCCTCCCCAGGCTCCAGAGGATTTCTTGGAGCCTAGGGAGGGTAAAAACAGCCTTCCCCACCACCCCCTGGGAGGCCCTCTGGAGGCCGAAACACTTTGTTTGCTGATTTCCAGTGGGACCTAGAAAGCCTCTGGAGCCTGGGGAGAGCAAAAAACGGGCCTTTCCTCCCCTGGAGGCCCTCCAGAGGCTGGAAACAGCCTGTTTCCTGACCTCCGGTGGGCCCGGAAGGCCCGAAAATCAGCTGGCTGGCGCGCGCATGCGCGCCGAAGCTGAGCTAGGGCAACGCTCACGTGCCCACTGATATGGTTCCGCGTGCCATCTGTGGCACGCGTACCATAAGTTCACCATCATGGGTATAGGATTTCCTGCTTGAGCAGGAGGCTGGACTAGAAGACCTTCAAGGTTGCTTCCCACCTTCATTTATTCTGTTACTCATGAATGCAGTGCACTTTGGCCCCAGACCAAGAAGGGAATGGAATCAAAAATATATTTCTCTCTTAGGGATTCAGGTCTCTTTATAGGTTCATCAGCCACCAAAGTACGTTAAAAACAGTTGAGCAGAGAGCATTTCAAATCCCACTTGTTATGAGTTATGACCATGTTTTGAAATGTGAACATATAAAGAGATCAGAGAACTAAGGGAAAGTTCTCTAATATAAAGAGAACTAAGGACTAAGGGAAAGTTCTATACCATGGCATTTTCCGGTTGCCATGGTATAGAAAAAGATGTGAAGACCCAAGAAAGAGTGCAGAGAAAAGCAACAAAGAGGATCAAGGGTCTGGAATCGTAATAGCGAACCTACGGCACGTATTTCACAGGTGGCACGTGTAGCCGTATCAGACGGCATGAGAGCTCAGCTGCTGCACACATGCGCACACCGGTCAGCTGATTTTCGGGCCTTCTGGGCCCACTGGAAGTAAGGAAACAGACTGTTTCCTGCCTCTGGAGGGCCTCGGGCGGGAGGGGAAGGCCCGTTTTTCTCTCTCCTCAGGCTCCAGAGCCTTTCTAGGAGCTTGGGGAGGGCGAAAACGGCCTCCCCCCTCTCCCGGAGGCCCTCCGGAGGCAGGAAATGGGCCGTTTGCCAACTTCAGGTTGGAAGTTCACAAACGGCCCATTTCCTGCCTCCGGAGGGCCTCCGGGGAGGTGGGGAAGGCCATTTTCACCTTCCCCAAGCTCCTAGAAAGGCTCTGGAGTTTGGAGAGAGATAAAAACGGGCCATCGCGTGCCAGGAGCGGGGTGGGTCACGCATGCATGCACGGGGGCGGGGCACATACATGACCTTCCCCCCCCCCGCTCCTGGCATGTGATGGCAAAAAGGTTCGCCATCACTGACCTAGAAGCTAAATCATATGAACAGTTAAGGGAAATAGATACATCTACTCTAGCCTATTGAAGAGAAGTAGTAGGGGGGACATGGTAACTATCTTCCAATACTTGAGGGGCTGTCACACAGAAGAGGGGGTTGACTTTCTCTCCAAAGTACTTGAGAGCAGGACAAGAAACAATGGGTAGAAATTGTTAAAGAGAGATCCAACCTCGAACTAAGGAGATATGCTGAACTACAAGTCTTTTGAAGCTTGTTTTTCTGGTGAGAGTCACCCTAAAAAAGCAATGGATGGAAACTAATCAAGGAGAGAAGCAACCTAGAAATAAGGAGAAATTTCCTGATAGTTGAACAATTAATCAGTGGAACAACTTGCCTCCAGAAGTTGTGAATGCTCCATCACTGGAGGTTTTCAAAAAGAGACTGGACCTCTATTTGTCTGGGGTGATATAAACTCTCCCGCCTTTGGCAGGGGGTTGGACTAGAAGATCTCCAAGGTCCCTTCCAGCCCTAGGCCTCTACGATTGTATATTTCCTTCAAGTACGAGCTGTAGCAAAAGCCTTTGCATATCCAAGCGTTTTATTGCGTTATTTGCTTCTGAGGCTGTTCTTCATCTTAAGCACCCAGCAGGCAAAACTGGATCCTGAGCACCATCTGTTCAAGCGCTTAGTGGACTTGATCACTTCATTTTGCTAGTGTCTCTGTGTGTGTGTGTGTGTGGATCACATGCATTCCGTATTCAGGAAAGTCAAGCTGTGGTTCTGTCCAAAATTCTCCACCTTCTATCTGAAATGGCGCCATCCAGAAGAAACCAAACATTTCCACCATTAACGCAGGGAACTCATCTTAACAGCAAACAGATACATCAATAACCTTTCCAGAAGAGTGATTAAGTTTAATGTCTTTTATTCTTTAACTGTTTCCATAGCAGGCTTACATGTAGATAGAGAGTGGGGGGGGGGGGGGGGGCGGAAAATAATTCCCAGCATGTACATTTCAGATCTAAGAAAACGCAGTGGGGCCAGATTTTACGGGAAGCTATTGTCTTACGATTTTTATTGATTTTTCATTTTTGTAGCATTGGCACGCTAAATATGTCAAGCAGATAAATCTCTAAATCGTATTGTTTAGAAGTGGCAATCCTAACTTCTGGGACTAATTAGCACTTGTTCTTTTGACAGCACATTGAGATTGTTCAGATCCACTGAGCTAGAAACTGCAACATTAAACCATCTGACTTGAAGTATATATTCTTCCATCTCTTTTTTTTTAAAAAAATATCCTAGATCAGTAAGATAGTATATCCATGCTAATTGACAGTCTTATCTAAATTAAAGCAGTAAACCAGCTTAGAAATCTTTTTTTGTGTGTGTGCTCCTAACGGAATTCTTCTTAAAATAATGAGTTCCTCAATCTCAGAATCAGAATTTTCTTACCAAGCTATAGTTACCAGGATTCTTAATAAGAACCTAGGATGACTACGGATCGTCCTCGACTTACGACCACAATGGAGTCCAAAATTTCCGTTGCTAAGCGAGATAGTTGTTAAGTGCCGAGGTGGCGCAGTGGTTAGAGTGCAGTACTGCAGCTACTTCAGCTGACTGCTAGTTCAGCAGATGAGCAGATCAAGTCTCACCGGCTCAAGGTTGACTCAGCCTTCCATCCTTCCGAGATGGGTAAAATGAGGACCCAGATTGTTGGGGGCAATATGCTAATGCTAATATGCAATATGCTATATGCTAACTTTGTAAACCGCTTAGAGAGGGCTGTACAGCACTATGAAGCAGTATAGAAGTCTAAATTTAAAACAAGTGAATTTTACCCCATTTCTTGCCGCATTTGTTAAGTGAATCCCTGCAGTTGTTAAGTTAGTAACACAGTTGTTAAGTGAATCTGGCTTCCCTATTGACTTTACTTGTCAAATAGGTGATAACATGACCCTGGGACATTGCAACCATCATAAATATGGACCAGTTGCTAAGCATCCAAATTTTGATCACATTTTGGCTTTAAGGATGCTGCAACAGTTGTAAGTATGAAAAGCCATCATGTCACTTTTTTCAATGCTGTTGTGACTTTGAATGGTCATTAAACAAATGGTTGTAACTCAAGGACCATATCTATATCTATCTATATCAATATTCTCCTTATGTCAAGGATTTGGCTACATTTTGTGGTCTCTGGAAGCCCTTGTGACATCTTCCCTTTTTTTAAAAAAAAATGCTCATTTCACAAGTCTTCTGAGATTTCACAGATCTTACGCTGAGATTTCTCTGATCGTGTCCAAACCATCAAACCTTACGAATTTTGCATTGTCCAAGCCTTGATTTATACCATCTGTATGCAAAAGATCTTGAATCCGTAGCAGGGTATTAGGAGAAATGAGGCAATATTTCCCAGACTAAGACCACCGCTGGAGAATTCCAGGGCTGCCAGCTGAAAGCTGAATAAATGACTTAAAAGAAGGCAAAAAGGAGCCATTCCATATTCTTACTAAGAAAACCGCATGGACACGATGAGTCAGGTTTGACTCGAATAAGGCTTTAAGGGAGAGAGGCCCCTGCCACCATTTGTCTCTTCAAAACAAGTGTGATGAGATAGCAAAGATTCACAGATTAAGTAGCATAGCATTCCAGTAGGTTCTCAAGAAGAAACCAAGATTTTTAGACTCTTGAGAATTGGATCTTGTTCGGCACTGCTTGGTTGAAGACGATATATGTGGAATTTGTTCCTCATTCTCTATGTGGAATCTTAAGACTATAGGATACAGAGTTGATTTTGACTATAGTTTACCAGAAGGATATCCTTCCTTCTTTTTTCTTCCTTCCTTCCTTCCTTCCTTCCTTCCTTCCTTCCTTCCTTTCCTTCCTTCCTTCCTTCCTTCCTTCCTTCCTTCCTTCCTTCCTTC
>WNWU01000037.1:2100748-2114781 GCA_012654045.1 Ptyas mucosa
TTCCTTCCTTCCTTCCTTCCTTCCTTCCTTCCTTCCTTCCTTCCTTCCTTCCGCCTTTCCTCCTTTCAAATCTTGCTGGCTCATCTCTTTAACAGGAGAAAAATGAGATACTGCGCGGACAGGAAGCACTGAATGGCAGTTTTGTTAATGAACAAATAGTTCTCGACTTTTGACTACAGTTTGGACCAGAAATTTCATCACTGAGCAATGCAGTCACAAAGTGAGTCATCACGTTGACTGTGCCCAATTTCATGAACGTTGATTGCTGCAGTTGTTAAGTGAATACAGAGTCATTAAGTGAATCAGGTCCCCCACTCCATTGACTTGGCTTGTCAGAAGATCCCTGGAAGATTTCTAGTGATCATGTGATCCCAGGATGCTGCAACCATCGTAAATACATATCGGTTTTCAAGCACCGAATTGCAGTCACAATGGGATGTTGTGACGGTTGTTAAGTGCGAGTTACTTTTTTCAGTGCCTCCACTTCAAACAGTTGTTAAACAAATTGTAGGGGTATTGCGCAGCAGGTCTCCAAATGGAGTCAGAGATGCTGAAACAAATTTGTAGTTTTACATAAATAAATATATTTTACATCCATATATACAGCGAAAAAGATAGTCAGGCGCATCACTACATCGTGAGGTAAATCATCAGGTAAAACTCAGAGCACACAGAAGAAAAAAAGCGGGAAAAAAGGGACACTCCCTCTTCTCACCCAGCAACCAATCATAACGTAGATTGCCTCATGCAGAAGCCCACACTTTCCAACCAATCAACTACAACTATGTCTTCTGGCCCATTATACACTTTATCATTCCAGCTATTAAATTAAATATCTTAAGACAAATGGTTGTAAATCTGTAGATAGGTGTGTTATCTGTAGCCTTATATTGTATCTGGTAACTGTGGCAAAACTTATTGCATGCAAAAAACTTGAAAAGCAATGAAATAATGCCTAAAGTGGAAGATTGGATTGTAAATAACTGAAATTGCAGAAATGGTGAAGCTGACCAGTTTGGTCAGGGAAAACACCCAATTAAGACTTTTTTAAAAAAAAGATTGGAACCTTATTGACTTTTTGCTGACAGGCGAAAAAATGAATTGATGATGATGGGATTTGGGGATTAAAAATGAAGTGCAGAGGTTGGAAAAAAGTCAACAATTCCTCGATAGAAAAAGCGTCGGAAGCCACAACTGGCTGGGTTTTTTTAAACAAAAATGTCTTACTCGTTTCTTTTTTTCCCCCTAACTTTGTTGTTATCTTTTGTATATTTTATTATACAAGCTTCTTTAAAAAAAAAAAAAGCATGTTGTTTGTAGCCTAAAAGGAGATTGAGAGTAGAAAATCGACTTTTTAAAATAAAGTTTTACTAATTTATGTCTTACGTTTTGTAAAAGAATTTTTTGTGGCCTTTGGAGGAAACGGGCGGTTTCCGGCCTCCAGAGGGCCTCCCCAGGCTCCTAGAAAGCCTCTGGAGCCTGGGGAGAGCGAAAAACGGGCCTACCGGGCCCACTGGGCATCATGTAACAAAAGTGGGGGAGCGCAGGGGGAGCGCACACACATGTGCGGGATGGCAAGGCGCAGGGGGGCATTGGATTATGGGTGTGGGCACGTGCGCATGCTCCCCCCTCCACGCTCCCCCCCACTTTTGGCACGCAATGGCAAAAAGGTTAGCCATCACTTAGACATTGGAACACTGCTATATCATCCCTAGTCCTTCTTTTCATTAATTAGACATACTGAATTCCTGCAACTGCTCTTTGTATGTTTTAGCCTCCAGTCCCCTAATCATCTCTGCATCATCTCTGCCCTCTTTCTAGAATCTCAACATCTTTTTTATATCATGGTGACCAAAACTCCAAGACCAAATCTTGGGCCATATCATGGCGACCAAAACTCAATATTCCAAGAGTGGCCTTACCGAGGCATTATAAAGTGGTATTAACACTTCATGTGATCTTGACTTTATCCCCCTCTTTTTTTAAAAAAAAAAATTGATTTATATGCTGCCCTTCTCCGGAGACTTAGGGTGGCTTACAATGCGCTAAGCAATAGCCTTCATACTTTTGTATATTTTATACAAAGTCAGCTTATTGCCCCCACAAACTGGGTCCTCAGTTTACCTACCTTAGAAAGGATGGAAGGCTAAGTCAACCTTGAGCCTGGTGAGATTCGAACTTGCAGTAATTGCAGGCAGCTGGTGTTAATAACAGTGTGTTTTAGTCCACTGTACTACCAAGGCTCTTAATGCAGCCTTGGACTGCGCTGGCTTTTTTGGCAGCTGCGGCAAACTGCTGGCTCATATTTAAGTGGCTGTCCACCAGGACTCCAAGGTCCTTCTCACAGTTACTACTGTTGAGCCAGGTATCACTTATTCTATTCTATTTAAGTGGTGGTTTATTACATTTCCTAGATCCCTCTCACAATTTCTGCTTTTGAACCAGGTACCACCTATTCTATGCCTGTGTATTTATTTTTCCTTGCCTAACCTTGCTTTCCTTACCATTGAATTTCATGTTGTTAGATAGGGCCCAGTGTTCAAGTCTGTCAAGATCCTTCTGTATCTTAAGCCTATCTTCTGGAGTGTTGACTATTCCCACCTTTGCTACCGGTTCACAAATGTGAGCTCTTTCGCTTTGCTTGCCCATGCCATCTCCACGCATGCGCAGGGCCTTTCGTGCCTGAGCAGAGCATCAAAAACGGGATGTAATGACATCCAGGTGGGTGGGTGGAGCCTTCCGTAGCCGCCGCTACCTTTTTGCCCGAACCGGATATAACCAGCTGAATACCACCACTGAGATAATGTATGTAACTAGAAATGTATGACTTAAAGTCCACCTTCTGAGGTTGTACAGCCGGTAAGTAGGAAATAGTTGTGGAACCTTCCATGGTGGCATCTCATTTTTCCTCCTCCGAAGCCACTTTTCGTCTTCCAACCTTTTAAACTATTTCAGTTTCCTCTGAAGCAACTGTTCGGACTATTGGCTCGCGGGGCTGTCACTTACTCTTGATTTGCTAATTGTTTGATGGTCATTAGAGGGCTATGCCAATACATTTATGAATTTGTTTTACCAGTGAATAGTATAAAAGCCCTTCGCTGCACTGCAAATCGGAGGATTATAGATGTATAATGTGTCCAAAGCCGACAGCCCTAAGCACTTGGGAAATTGGGAAACAGATGACACATTTTGGAGACAGAGCAAACAGTCTCACTTCAGTATGCAGGGGGATTTAATTGAGCCATTACAGCTTCTCTCGGCAACGTGTGCAATGACCTTTACACAGGAAGTGCCATTAACCGAACAGAAACACAGACAAGTGTGTTTAGAAGAGGTGAGGAGTGGAATTCTCTTATCGGTTCCTCCTCACTCCCTGACATGAACCAATATCTTTTATTATTAGGAGGGGTTTGGGCAGCATTAGTCCAGCTTAAAGTATATTCAATACACAGAGCTAAGTCAAAGGATGTCCTTCCCTTCCTTCAAATCAATTCCCAGAGGTGGAATATTAAGAGAAATGCCAAGAAACATTCAGGAATGTGATACTAAGCAATCAGACGTAAGTTTAGTCCTCAACTACAGGTAGCCCTTGGCTTACAACCATTTGTTTAGTGACCGTTCAAAGTTACAACCGCACTGGAAAAAAGTGACCTGTGATTGTTTTTCACACGTATTGCAGCATCCCCCCATGGTCACGTGATGATCAAAATTCAGACGAACAGAAACTCGTTCATATTTATGACGGTTGCAATGTCCCCTGGCTCATGTGATCCACTTCTGCGACCATCCGTCAAGTAAAGCCAACAGGGAAGCCAGATTCACTTAATAACCGTGTTACTAATTTAACTACTGCAGTGATTCACCTAACAACTGTGGCGAGAAAGGTCATAAAATGGGTCAAAACTCACTTAGCAACTGTATTTATTTATCTGTTTGTTGGTTTGTCAAACATGTACAAGATAACAAGTATAGGTATGAACATAAACATACACAAAGGAAGTAAATGCAAATAAATGGGGTGGGATTCAACATTTTTTACTACCCATTCTATGGGTGTGGCTTGGTGGGCATGGCATGGCTTGGTGGGCATGGCAGGGGAAGGATACTGTAAAATCTCCATTCCCTCCCCACTCCAGGGGAAGGTTACTTACTGCAAAATCCCCATTTCCTCCAGATCAGCTGGGACTCAGGAGGCAGAGAATAGATGGGGGCGGGGCCAGTCAGAGGTGGTATTTCTTTTATTTTATACTTCCATAAACTAGTAAAATTGGTCAATTCTGATAAACACATTAGAACCGTTTCTCATTTTTCTGAAATTATTCCTGCATAGAACTGTCCATGGCCTATTTGCAACAAGGATTAAAAGCTATGATCTCTAGTACCTTTTTATTCCTTTTTAGTGTAATCCTGGTCCATTTTAGTTGCAAGATTTTCACAGCAGACTAGAGCAGTTCTTTCTGAATTTAAAATGCATGGATTTCAACTTCCAAAATTATAGACCCAATTTATTATTCCAGTTGTCAGTAATCTCACTTACAACTCTGTGAGATGATTATCCTTCTCTGCAATCCATTTGTAGAAACATCTAAGAAGGTTGCAAAATTCCTATCAAAATCACTGTGTTTTTTTTTTTTAATTGCCGGATACCTTCTTCAAATTCCTGGCTGTTTTCAGGTTGGTTTTTTTTAAAAAATACTATTTTGTTTTATATTTTATTTTATGTTATGTTATGCTCTATGGCACTTTATGGTTGGTCTTGCACTGTTAAATTATTTCTTTTATCATCCCACCCGGTGTCCTACCGAATTAAATAGGACAGGAGCATATACAATTTTGGAACAAAATTTCATCCAAGCGCCATAATTATGCCCATCAAAGTCTGTTAAGAAGAAATCAATAGGACTTATTGTTTTAATTAGGTACTTAAGACAGTATTTTCAATACAAATTGCTAAATAAATTCCCGCTACCCCAGCATTGCCTGGACAAGCTGGCTGGTTGGCTGGAAAGCCTGGAGCATCTCACCCCTTTGGGATTCTGGCTTTGCTTGTTAATAATGCCAAGTCTAATTCTTGTCAGTTATGCTCCGGGCTTTCCTTCTTGCTGTGTCTGTTCATGCAAGGAAAATGTGAATACAGTATTGGGTTTAGCTGCTCTAATGTGTGCAAAAATTTAACAACCATTTCTCTAAATCACATCAAGCCAGCTAAATTATACCACCGATCTAAAAGCCCGTCCAAGCCATGATAGGGAATTTCAGACATATGCTGGGCAAACAACTCTCTTTTTAATAGATAGACTTTAATATTTTAGTACTATGACTTAGGCATAACATAGTTAACCTGGGAAAGGAATCTACCACACTACCCTGTTTCCCGGAAAATATGTCATCCCCTGATAATAAGCCCAATTGGACTTTTGAACACATGCGCTAAAATAAGCCCCCTCTGAAAATAAGCCCTCCCTGAAAATATTTAAACGCATATGCAGACGGTCCCTACCATTTCCTCTGGTTTCCTCCCCGTGCCCCAAAATAATAAGATGTCCCCAAAAATAAGGCCAAGCGGTTATTTTGGGGTTCAAAAAAATATAAGACAGGGTCTTATTTTGTGGGAAACACAGTAGACATTTAAGTATTTTATTTATGGGGGGGGTTTTTTGGCTTTTGTATAGTTTCTATTTTTTTAAGATTGTAAGCAGAGTTAGCCCGGGATAAGATGGGCAGCCAATAAATTTTACAAACAAAAAAACAAACAAACAAATAAATAAATTAAGTAAGTTTTCAGGGAGGATGAGAGGTTAATATATAGAGAGGTATATATATGTGTGTGTGTGTTTTCGTAGATTTTCACAGGTAGAGGTGTGCACGTTTTGGTGTATTTGGGTCTTTTCCTGTGTAAGATTGAGAGTATCTTGGCGACGTTTCGACGAGGTCCCACTCATCATCTTCAGGCTGGTGTCTTCGGCTTCGTGGTCCAAAATTTAGTCCTAGTGGACAATCACTTAAATGTGAGCCAGCACTGTGCTACAGCTGTCAAAAAAGCCAACACAGTTCTAGGCTGCATAAACAGAGGCATAGAATCAAGATCACGTGAAGTGTTAATACCACTTTATAATGCCTTGGTAAGGCCGCACTTGGAATATACTGCATCCTGTTTTGGTTGCCACGATGCAAAAAAAGATGTTGAGACTCTAGAAAGAGTGCAGAGAAGAGCAACAAAGAGGATTAGGGGACTGGAGGCTAAAACGTACGAAGAACGGTTGCAGGAACTGGGTATGTCTAGTTTAATGAAAAGAAGGACTAGGGGAGACATGATAGCAGTGTTCCAATATTAGAGGGACTGCCCCAAAGAAGAGGAAGTCAAGCTACAGTATTCTCCAAAGCACCAGAAGACAAGACAAAAAGCAATGGATGGAAACTCATCAAGGAGAGAAGCAACCTAGAACTAAGGAGAAATTTCCTGACAATGAGAACAATTAACCAATGGAACAACTTGCCTCCAGAAGTTGTGAATGCTCCAACACTGGAAGTTTTTAAGAAGAGATAGGACAATCATTTGTCTGAAATGGTATAGTGTTTCCTGCCTGAGCAGGGGGTTGGACTAGAAGACCTCCAAGGTCCTTTCCAACTCCTCTCCTCTCCTCTACTTTACTCTACTCTATAAATAGGATCAAGTGACAAAATGACATCACTTACATCAGATACCAAGACCCAAGTGCAGTACGTAAAAGCAGGTTAGATAGGCAGTCCTCGACTTACAACCACAATAGGGACCAGAATTTCTGTTGCAAAGCAACGCAGTTTTTAAGTTAGTCATGTCCGATTTTACAAGCTTTTTTTTTTATTACCATGGATGTTAAATGAATCACAGCAGTTATGAAATGAATCACGCAGTCGTTAAGAAAATCCAGTTTTCTCCATTGATTTTGCTTGTTGGAAGCCATCAAGGAAGGTTGCAAGTGGCAATCACATCGTTCCAGGATGCTGCAATTGTCAAAAACACAAGCCATTGCCAGTTGAATTTTGATCAATCAAACAGATTAACAGAGTTGGAAGGGGCCTTGAAGGTCATCTAGTCCAACCTCCCCCCCCCCCGGCCAAGCAGACCCTACACCATTTCTGACAGATGGCACTCTAGTCTCTTCTTGAAAGCTTCCAGTGATGAAGCTCCCGCAACTTCTGAAGGCAACTTCTGTTCCATCGGTTGATTGCTCTCAGTGTCAATTTCTCTTTGTTTCTATGTTGAATCTCTCCTTGATCAGTTTCCATCCATTATTCCTTGTCTGGCCTTCAGGTGCTTTGGAAAATAGCTTGACCCCGTCCTCTCTGTGGCAACCCCTCAAATATTGGAAGACTGCTCTCATGTCTCCCCTGCTCCTTCTCTTCTCTAGACTAGCCATATAGATCATGCGGCCATGGGAATGCTGTGACAGTCATAAGTGCGAGGACTGGTTTTAAGGCACATTTTCAGTGCTGTTGTACTTTCAAACAGTCACTAAACGGCTGTAAATCGAGGCTTACTTGAACCTTATACATTCATCCTCATTATGGCATCATCACAGCTTACCATGGAATTCATTATCCACCTCCTCTTTTTAATCCTATTGAGTGCACAAGTCCATGTAAACCCCATAATAATTTCTAGAAGCAGCAAATTATCTTTAGATTATCGACTTCAGTTTTTAAAAGTGTAAACACTGATCTAATCTTTCCAAAATGGGCTTTATGAAATTTAAGGAACTGAGTGTTTAGATCTGAATGAAAGACATATTTCAGCATCTAAAATTTCAGGCTTGTCTTGTTTAGCAACAGAACTTTTGGGCTCAATCGTGGTCGTAAGTCGAGGACTTCCTGTATGTTGGTTAGGAAGTATATTTAGTAAAACTAGAAAAGGAGGGTTCAGAATAAATGGGTCAGTGAATGAGGACTGAATGCAAAATGAGCAGTCAACGTGAAAGAATCACGTTGAAGTAGTTTGATCATGTTTGTTTAATTTGGGTCTTTGAGTCAGTGTTGACTCCTGGATTAGTTCCTGCAGCTTTCTTGGCAAGTTTTTCAGAAGTGATTTGCTTTTGCCAGCTTCCTAGGGCTAAAGGAAGGACTGGCCCAAGGTCACCCAGTTGCAGTGGTGGGATTCAGCCAGTTCGCACCACTTCGGGAGAACCGGTTGTTAACTTTCTGAGCAGTTTGGAAAACTGGTTGTTGGAAGAAATCATTAGGGCAGAGAACCGGTTGTTAAATTACTTGAATCCCACCACTACCCAGTTGGTTTTGTGCCGAAGATGGAACTAGAACTCCCATTCTCCCATTTTCCTAATGCCTTTAATCACTACATCAAATTGGCTCTAGTTGGGTGATAAACAGAGAACAAATTAGGATTGCGTTGACAAGTAAATGTCTGGAGCAAAAGAGTTGAAAGCAAGAGGAAAATTGGCAAAGTTTTAACTGAATGAAAGGGGTCAAATCCTTTAAAACCAAGGAGTGAGAATTTGAAAAAGATAAAAGAAAGTGTGTGCAGTGGTGTGTGTGTGTGTGTGTGTGTGTGTGTATGGTGGCAAGTCAGGTTTGCAAAAGTAGAAAGGTATAGAGAATTGTACTTGTGTAGTTTGAGAAAGTCAGTTAGTGGTTAAGGCTAGAAACCAGGAGACTGAATTCTAGTTCTACCTTAGACACAAAGCCAGCTGAGTGACCTATCTCAACCCTGGGAAGGAGAAGAAGAAAATGATAATAATAATAGCAAACCACTTTAGGAAATCTTCCCAAGAAAACTGCAGGGATTTGTCAGGCAGTCGCCGGAAGTTAACACTGACTCAAAGTCACAAAAGTAATATCCAAAACCTCAATTTGGGCATAAAAGTTTAGGTTCCCACCAAAATGGTACCTATTTATCTACTTGCATTTGCATGCTTTCAAACCAGTGGTGGGTTTCAAAATTTTTAACTACCGGTTCTGTGGATGTGGCTTGAGGGGCGTGGCATGGCTTGGTGGGGGTGGGTTGGTGGGCATGGCAGGGGAAGGATACAGTAAAATCTCCATTCCCTCCCCAATCCAGGGGAAGGTTACTGCAAAATCCCCATTTCATCCTGATCAGCTAGAACATGGGAGGCAGAGAATAGATGGGGGCGGGGCCAGTCAGTATTTTTACTACCGGTTCTCTGAACTACTCAAAATCTCCACTACCGGTTCTCCAGAACTGGTCAGAACTTGCTGAAACCCACCTCTGTTTCAAACTGATAGGTGGACAGGAACTGGGGCAAGTGATGGGAGCTCACCTCTTTGTGTTGTGGCACTCAAGCGTTCAACCCGGGCTGTCGGCTTTCCAGCTGACAAACTCAGCTTCTTTAACCCTCTGAGCCATTGCACCCCCTAGATTTAACTATATCTTCTTTTTATTTCTGTGGTTTGCCTTTAATGTCCACCTCCATTGCTACTTACCCTTTCTGCACTTCGCATAAAATTGCTAGCCCCAAAAAGGAATATTATAATGCGTATATATATTCGGCTATGGAAGGGGTAACAATTCCTGGAGGAAACATCTTATCTGGATCCGTTCCAGTCGGGTTTCAGGTCTGGGCACAGCACAGAGACGGCATTGGTCGCGTTGGTTGATGATCTCTGGAGGGCTCGGGACAGGGGATGTTCCTCTGTCCTAGCCCTATTAGATCTCTCAGCGGCTTTTGATACCATCGACCATGGTATCATGCTGCACCGGCTGGAAGAGTTGGGGGTGGGGGGCACTGTATTACAGTGGTTCTCCTCCTTTCTCTCCGACCGGTCGCAGTTTGTGTTGACAGGGGGGCAGAGGTCGACCTCGAGGCCTCTCGTTTGTGGAGTGCCGCAGGGGTCGGTCCTCTCGCCCCTTCTGTTCAACATTTATGTGAAGCCGCTGGGTGAGATCATCCGTGGCTTTGGGGTGAGATACCATCAGTACGCTGATGACACCCAGCTGTACATCTCCACCCCAGGCCACCCCAATGATGCCCTCGAAGTGATGTCCCAGTGCCTGGAAGCCGTGCGGATCTGGATGGGGAGAAACAAACTCAGGCTCAACCCGTCCAAGACGGAGTGGCTGTGGTTCCCGGCATCCCGATATAGTCAGTTGACTCCATCACTGACTATCGGGGGCGAGTCTTTAGCCCCCGCAGAAAGGGCTCGCAATCTGGGAGTCCTCCTGGATAGGCAGCTGTCCTTGGAGGAACATCTGACAGCTGTAGCCAGGGGGACCTTTTGTCAGGTTCGCCTGATTCGCCAGTTGCGGCCCTTTCTTGATCGGGATTCCCTGTGCACAGTCACTCACGCCCTTGTCACTTCCCGCCTAGACTACTGTAATGCTCTCTACATGGGGCTCCCCTTGAAGAGCACCCGGAGGCTCCAACTGGTCCAAAATGCGGCCGCGCGGGTAGTGACGGGAGCAGCGTGGCGCTCCCACATAACACCGCTCCTGCGTGAGCTGCACTGGCTTCCGGTGGTCTTCCGGGTGCGCTTCAAGGTGTTGGTGATCACCTTTAAAGCGCTCCATGGCATAGGGCCTAGTTATCTCCGAGACCGCCTGCTGTCACCGATGACCTCCCATCGACCCGTGCGCTCCCACAGAGAGGGCCTCCTCAGGGTGCCATCAGCCAAACAATGTAGGCTGCTGACTCCCAGGGGGAGAGCCTTCTCTGTGGGGGCACCCACCCTCTGGAACCAGTTGCCCCCGGAGATTAGGAGAATTCATGACCTCAGTGCCTTCCGCCGTGCCCTAAAAACACATTTTTTCCAACAAGCCGGGCTGGCTTAAGAAGAAATTTTAAATATTTTTAATATTTTAATTGGTCTGTGAGTTTTAAATTTTGTAGCCAAATTATATATATATTTTAAATGTCTTAATATTTATATTTTATGTTTTTTATGTCTGGCTGTACACCGCCCTGAGTCCTCAGGGAGAAGGGCGGTATATAAATTGGAAATAAATAAATAAATAAAAATAAATCAAACTGGATTTCTTTGAGGGCCGGATCAGCATTGGAGTTCTCCTCCATGGGCCGTCTGGGGGGGGGGGCGTGTCAGGGGGTGACGGGATGGATGCCTCCTGCCGCACTTTGCTGGCCAAAACAGGGTGCGTGTGGGGGGGGCGCATGGGCCTCGCATGCCTCGTTTTCGACCTGGACGGCCTCCTGCATAACTTTGCTGGGTAAAACGGGGCAGGGGGGCTGCGCGTGGACCCCCGTGCCCCGTTTTGCCTGTCAAGAGTGCTGCAGGAGGCCGTCCAGGCTGAAAATGGATCACAGCATGGCCGCATGCAGCCCCCACCCCCCCACCCCGTGCCCCATTTTGGCCGGCAGAGGCATCGCGGTCCAGTCCTGTGCTATTTTCCAGGCCGACTGCGCAGGCCAGATTTAAGCATCCCTGATCTATGGTATGGCACTGTGTGGTCTTTTCTCACGTCGCCTCCTTTGCTTAATGCGCTTTCTCTACCTCTGCAGTCTGGGATTGTTTAAGATGGAGAAACCAACTGGGATATTCTGTATGCAAAGTTTCATTACTAAGAATTAATCATTCCTTTCGGCTGAGCAGAAGCATTAGCTAGAGAGATCGTGCTCCATTATGCCCACTCTAAGAGAAAAATCTCATCTTGAGGCTGTGCAGTCTGACAAAGCAAGAGGCCTTTTTACTTGACATTCGCTCTCTCAAACTAAAATAAGAATGGGATGGCATTTGTCAATGCGGAGTTCCAGAAAGAGGAAGTCCTCGACTTACGACCGCAATTGAGCCAGAGTTTCCTGTTGATAAGCGAGATTAAGTGAGTTCGGCCCCATTTTACAATCTTTTTTTTTTTTGCCACAGTTGTTGTTAAGTGAATCTCTGCAGTTGTTTCATTAGCAATGTGGTTGTTAAGTGAATCTGGATTCCCCCTTGACTTTGCTCATCAGAAGGTCGCAAAAGGGGATCACATGACCCCGGGGACACCGCAACCATCATAAATACATGCCACTGGCATGTATTTTGATCACGTGCCCATGTTGCCCTGATCATAAGCGTGGGAAAAAACCGGTCACGTCGCTTTTTTCGGTGCCATTGTAACTTGAAACCATCGCTAAATGAACTGTTGGAAATTGAAGACTACTTGTATATGAAAGAAGCAACAGTGGTACCGTGTTTCCCCGAAAATAAGACCCTGTTTTATATTTATTTTGAACCCTGAAATAAGCGCTTGGCCTTATTGCCATGCGCTCAAAAGCCCGATTGGGCTTATTATCAGGGGATGTCTTATTTTGGGAGAAACAGTGTACAATTCTAAAGACTGCTGGCTTTAGGGAGAAAAACAAGAGTTGTTGGCATATAGGAAACATCTTTGATGTTGGAGAGTTGAGTTGTGTAAGTCAGTTCTTGAATTACGGTGCATTGTGTTCTACGTCTTTAGAAGTGGCTGTTGTGTCCCTGAAGATTAGGAACCTCAGAACTTCAAATGATCGTCACGATTTTTTAAGCCATTCCAGTTTAAGGATGTAGGTGCTGCTAAGAGCTCAGATCCAGATTCTTCCCGTAATTTTTGTAGTCTTCCATTCACATGGAATTCTCTGGCTTCAGGAATAGAGTACACTTTCTTTGGATGCGGTGGTTAAGACGCTGAGCTTGTCGATTGAAACGGTCAGCAGTTCAGCAGTTCGAATCCCTAGTGCCGCGTAACGGGGTGAGCTCCCGTTACTTGTCCCATCTTCTGCCAACCTAGCAGTTCGAAAGCACGTAAGAAATGCAAGTAGAAAAATAGGGATCACCTTTGGTGGGAAGGTAACAGCGTTCCGTGCGCCTTTGGCATTGAGTCATGTCGGCCACATGACCACAGAGACGTCTTCGGACAGCGCTGGCTCTTCGGCTTTGAAACGGAGATGAGCACTGACCCCTAGAGCCGGGAACGACTAGCGCATATGTGCGAGGGGAACCTTTACCTTTACCTTTATTTGGCCAAGTGTGATTTAGACACACAAAGAATTTGTCTCCGGTGCAGAAGCTCTCAATATACAGGCAAAGAAACAGAGTAATAATCATCCTAATAATGATACCAATAAGGGGGAATAGTAGGGAAGATGAGAAGATAATAATAATACTACAGCCCTACAACATGGGTGAATATACTTCGACATAAGAAACTAGACACAAAGTCAGATTTTTTCCCGCATGCCATCGCTCTGCTGAATACCTAATCCCCACACTACTGTCTTATGGCATGCACTGTTCCCTATAGCGGGATCCAGAAGGGAGAAGTTGAAACACTTTAGGTACAGGATGTGAGGGGTCTGTAGATATTTTCTCATCCCTCTTTCTGGCTCATGCAGTATGCAGGTCCTCAGTGGAAGGCAGGCTGGTTGCAATGTTTTTTTCTGCAGTCCTAACTATCTGTGGGAATCTGTACCTGTCCTGTTTAGCTGCTGTACCAAACCAGACAGTTATAAAAGTGCAAATGACAAAAAGAACAAGGACTCTTGAATCCTCAGTTATCATTAAGCCTGAACTGTAACTTGATTGAAAGTCAAGCCAACCTTCTTCCACTTCATTGCCAATATCTTGATGGAGTTTCTTCTTCCAGGCACTCCCTATCCGCTTGCTGTGAGTAGCCCATCTTACTTGACCTCTTTGAGATCATCAGCTGGTGGGCAGTACAAAATTAACCTTCAAGAATAAGAAGAAATTATCTAGATCCCATTATCCACTCCTTACCGTTCTGTCAAGATGGCAAGAATCACTATAAACTATTGGGTATGAATTATTTTCAAGTGTCTTTCCTTAACCTTTTTTTCCAATTAACATCTTGGGCAGTCTTAAATTCTAGAAGAGAAAGAGAGAGAGAGAGAATGAAAGAGAGAGAGAGAAATATCTTTTTAAAATCATCTTGGGCAGTCTTAAATTCTAGGAGAGAAAGAAAGGAAAGGAAAGGAAAGGAAAGGAAAGGAAAGGAAAGGAAAGGAAAGGAAAGGAAAGGAAAGGAAAGGAAAGAAGGAAGGAAAGAGAGAGAGAGAAATATCTTTTTAAAATCATCTTGGGAAGTCTTAAAT
>WNWU01000037.1:2124525-2136657 GCA_012654045.1 Ptyas mucosa
CTCTTTCCTACTTCCCCTTCCCTTCCCCCACTCCTCTCTTCTTCCCCCCTTCTAACCTTCTCCTCTACTCCTCTTTCCCCTCCCTTTTCTTCTTCTCCTTTTCCCTTTTTTCTTTCTCCTCTCCTCTTCTCTCCTCTCCTCTCTTCTCCATTCCTCTCTCTCTCTACTCCTTCCCCTCTCTCCTGTTGAAGGGAAACATTTTCAAAGGTGGGGGAAAAACCGCCCAAGAAAATCCATTTGCTTTTTGGGACACCGTTGCAAATGTTGCCACACGCTTCAAGATAACTGCTGTCTAGAAAACACAGGGTGGTCATAAGGGAGAGGAAAGTTCAGAGCTGTAGAGAACTTCGCACCGAGCAAAGTGTTTTTAACTTGAGTGGTTTGAATTCCAAGGCAACTACCAAACACTGCAAGGTTAAAGTTGAAATAGGAAGAAGTAAAAATAGGAAGAAGAAATGGTTGGATATCCCTTGATACATTCTTGGTAACAAATATATATTGGGCTTTAATTGCTTCAAATATTTGATGGTTTGGCAATGACACCATGATCAGATGTGAAAACTCCATTATTTGGCACCCAAAAGAGTCACGGCATATATTTTTCTCTTCCCTCCCATCCCCACCCAACTTTTCATGATTTTTCCCCCCTTTTGTCCTACATTTTTGCCTGTGGAACATCTGGACCTGTCAGAAGTAAACTCAGGAGAGTGAAGAAAAAGGCTTATTAGGGAGGGGAAAAAAAAACTTTTATAATGAACAGATATTTGAATCATACGTACAGTCTGCAGAGCTGTAGGGGTAGTCCACGACGTACGACCCCCCTCCCCTCCAAATTTCAGTTTTTAAGTAAGGCAGTTGTTAAATGAGTTGCATCTCATTTTACGACCTGTTTTGTCCCTGTTGTGGCCATGCAGTTCTTAAGCAAATCGGGCTCCTCTCCTTAACTTTGCTTGTCGGACTCTAGCTGGGAAGATTGCAAACAGCAGTTACACTGCAAACTTTGTAAATACATGGCAGTTACCAAGCACCTGAATTTTCAATCAATCAATCAATTAATCAATCAATCAATCAGAATAGAGCTGGAAGGGATTTTGTGGAGGTCTTCTAGTCCAGCCCGCTGCCCAACCCAGAGACCCCTAGACCAACGCTGGCAAACTTGCGGCCCGGATGCGTCACACGCTGGCCACATCCAGTTTAGCGAAGGGGGGGGGAAGTCCCGAAACGTCACGTGACGATGCCATGACGACGCGAGTTTGACACCTCTGCCCTAGACCATTTCAGATGGCTGTCCAATCTCTTCTTCAAAACCTCCAGTGATGGAGCACCCACAACTTCTGGAGGGAAGCTGTTCCGCTGGTTAGTTGTCCTCTCTCTGTTAGGAAGTTTCTCCTTAATTCCAGGTTGCTTCTCTCCTTGATTAGTTTCCATCCCTTGCTTCTTGTCTTGCCTTCTCTGATGCTTTGGAGAATAGGTTGACCTCGTCTTCTTTGTGGCAGCCTTTCAAATCCTGGGGCCCCCTTTGTGCTCGTAAGTCGAGGACCACCTGCTTAGCTTTGAAATAAATGCAAATAATTACATAAGTCTTGCCTTGGGCCTTGGTAGTACAGTGGTCTAAAGCACCCTGTTATTAACACCAGCTGCCTGCAATTATTGCAGGTTCGAATTTCACCAGGCTCAAGGTTGACTCAGCCTTCCATCCTTTCTAAGGTAGGTAAATTGAGGACCCAGTTTGTGGGGGCAATAAGCTGACTTTGTATAAATATACAAAAGTATGAAGGCTATTGCTTAGCGCATTATAAGCCGCCCTGAGTCTCCGGAGAAGGGCGGCATATAAATCAATTTTTTTTAAAAAAAAAAAGTCATCTTTCTCTTGCTCGCCTAAATGTAATTTTCACTCTCCCATTGTCGATTGTGTCTACAGAAGCAGATTTCACAACCAATTGAGCAACAGACTATCCCCAACCACATTTTAATGAAGTGCATTGTGCAAATATAGCCTGTGTGATTATTGATGATTCAGGGTGTTATGTAATCTTACAGAGAGAGAGAGAGAGAGAGAGAGAGGGAGAGAGAGAGAGAGAGAGAGGGAGGGAGACAGAGAGGGAGAGGGAGGAAGAGGGAGAGAGAGTTGAATAAATTATACTTAACTGTGCAGAAATATATTTTGCAAATATTTTGGCAGTGCACAACTGACCTTGCTTGAATCAACTTGAGCAATTGGCTTGGAAGGCACCTGCTGGGGTGTTCACTTCGTTGGAAAAGATTTGCAGTCATGTTCCCTTAAGGCCCATCAGTGTCTCATTTTTATTTATTGAACTGAAAAGAAGAATGGCTCTCAGCTTTGGCCCAGGCAGGGACTGAGTTTGCAGTAAACTTTTTTCCTGCTTGCATTTCTTGATCGACAAAAGACTGCACTATAATTGTTTTATTTTTTTTAAAAAAAAATATATTTTAAAAAATATATATAGTGTTTGCTGGCTGCCAGGAAAAAAAAGCCTAGAAACTAGTGGATTGTGATTTCACTGAACTAGGGCTGCATAAAAATCTTGGTTTTCGTAGGAAGAACCTGGGTAAAGAAAGAAAGATAGATAGATAGATAGATAGATAGATAGATAGATAGATAGATGTTTTCTGAGGTTTTCGTGGGTGTTTGTATGTAGGTCTTTGGTTATTTGGGTTTTCTCCTGCGTAGAATTGGAAGTGTCTTGGCGACGTTTTGACGAAGTCTCATTCATCATCTTCAGGCTGGTGTTTTCGGCTTCGTGCTTCTAGGAGCAATGTGTGATCGCAGCTGTTTCTTCTTTTAACTGCTAGTGGGGATGTGAACTGATTGGGTGGGAGCTTGGCTGTGTTCTGATTGGGTGGAGGTGTGTTCTGATTGGTTGGGGGCTTGGCTGTGCTCTGATTGGATGATGGGTTGGCTGTGTTCTGATTGGATGGGGGTGGGTTCTGTTTGAGTGGGGGCTTGGTTGTGCTCGGGTTAGTCTGAGTGCAGGGGGATTTGAGCTGGTGAGCTGCGTTGCTGTTGTTTGGCTTCGTGTTCATGGTCAGTTCACACCCCCACTAGCAGTTAAAAGGAAGAAAGAGCTGCGATCACACATTGCTCCTAGAAGCATGAAGCCGAAAACACCAGCCTGAAGATGACGAATGAGACTTCGTCGAAAGTCAAGACACTTCCAATTCTACATGGGAGAAAACCCGAATAACCAAAGACCTATACACACACACACACACACACACACACACACACCTATGTACATCCAGGCTATTTAACTCCCTTTTGAAGGTAAGCAATATTATGCAAAGGAGTGAAAAAGAATAAATGAATTAAACGGAATAAAAGAAGAGTGAGGAAAATGAGACAAGCATATAACTAGTTCTAATTTATATCATGGAGCTTAAGCCATGGTCATGTTGTGGCCCGTACGCGGCCTGTGCAGCTAGTAGCTGATTCCGACAGCGAGGGGGCTGGTGTGGTGCTGCGCCAGCAGCCTGTGCAGCTGGCATTTGAGTCGTACAATGAGGAGGCTGGAGAAGATGTGGTGCCAGAGGTGGGGATTTAGCCAGGGCCTTCAGAACCTCCAGAAGCTCCCTTAAGTGAAGAGGACGAAGAGGAGGAGCCTCTTCTCGATGCACGGGCACGCAGAGCTGCCAAAAGGCAGGAATGGCTCCTCAGGAAGAGATCTCCTCAAGAGTAAGGCTTGGGGCTAATTGGCTACTCCCTTAGCCTATTTAAGGAGGAACGCCGACTGAAGCAATTTGCAGGGAACAACTCCATTCACACACCTTCGTGTCTTGTCTTGCTTATCTTATCAGCTTCCTGCAAATTGCTTCTGGGCATTCTGCCAACCATAGTAAGCTTTCAGTTATTATTCTTTGAATTCTTGGCGGCTGTTAATGCAATTAATTAACAGCCATTGTTGTAAAAGACTGGTTTATTTCATAAACTAAGGTTTGAACGGACTTTGTGTGTGCTGCGTTTTTTGGGGTCCATAGCTGGGGCAGAACAGGTCGACCAGAGTCTACTGGAGTGGGTAGCCATCGCAAATTTAATTAAATAGGTGGTCAGCATTAGGTGGACTTTATATATATTAACATGGCAGCCCAACCTGGCTTTTGGTCAAGTAAAGTTTTCACATGGTGCCTTTTAATAAGATGGAGGAGAGATTAAACAGCCTTAGTTGTGTTTGTGACACGCGATACGTTGCTTGCTACTTCGAACGAAAATTTTGTGGAATATGGGCCTCTTTGGGCCAGATGGAACATATACAGCGAGAACACAATTTTATCTCAGGCATCTTGCTGCTATCCTATGCAAGATGGGATTTCGAATCTGGAGACTTGTGTGCAAACTAACGTAGTCAGTTTGGTGTAGTGATTAAGGTGCTGGTCTAGAAATCAGGAGACAGTGAGTTCTAGTCTCGCCTTAGGCATGAAGGCTGGTCGGGTGACTATGGGCCAATCACCAGGAGACAGTGAGTTCTAGTCCCACTTTAGGCATGAGAGCAATCTGGGTGACCTTGGACCAATCACCAGGAGACTGTGAGTTCTAGTCCCGCCTTACCCATGGAAGTCGGCTGGGTGACTTTGAGCCAATCAACAGGAGACTGTGAGTTTTAGTCCTGCCTTAGCTATAATAGTTGGCTGGGTGACTTTGGCCCAATCACCAGGAGACTGTGAGTTCTAGTCCCGCCTTAGCCATGAAAGTTGGCTGGGTAACCTTGGCCCAATCACCAGGAGACTGTGAGTTCTAGTCCCACTTTAGGCATGAAGTCAACTGGGTGACTGGCTCAGTCACTATCTTTCAACCCAACCCACCTCACAGGACTATTGTTGTGAGGAAACTAGGAGGAAGGAGTATCACGTATGAAGGTCTATCATGTATGAACATTGCCTATAAAATAATAAAGACAGGACAAAAATGAAATCAATCAATAAATACTGTTGTGCATATTCTACCAATTTAAATGCCCTTTCAATATTAACATATAGCCATTGATTGCACCTTAGCCTTAAATTCTTTCCACCACAAACAGTGATGGGATTCAAAACATTTTTGCTATCAGTTCTGTGAGCGTGGTTTGGTGGGCGTGGCGTGGCTTGGTGGGCATGGCAGGGGACGGATACTGTAAAATCTCCATTCCCTCCCCACTCCAGGGGAAGGTTACTGCAAAATCCCCATTTCCTCCCGATCATCTGGGACTCGGGAGGCAGAGAATAGATGGGGGCGGGGCCAGTCAGAGCTGGTATTTACCGGTTCTCCGAACTACTCAAAATTTCCGCTACCGGTTCTCCAGAACTGGTCAGAACCTGCTGAAACCCACCTCTGACCACAACCCTTCTCATTTTCTCTTAACATAGTTAAGTAAAGCAGCCTAAACAGGTACTGTTCCAGATGTTCTGAGATTACAGCCATTTTCTCATCCCAACACATATCAGATCAAATCTTTATTGTCAATGCATAACATGTGTACCATGAGATTGAATGAAGGCCTGGAAGGCTTCAGTACTGGAAGCTGGGGCTGAAATGCTGATTCTGCAGAAACACACTTGCAAAGAAACCTCTTCCTCCTCCTCCTGTCTTTTAAGAAGCTTCTCGTTCTTGTGGCTTCGTACCCTGTTGCATTGTGTGTCAATTTCCTCCCAAAATGTCTGCTATGAGATTTAAGGTTAGCCAAGCACACCCTGTGCTCCTTTGCTAGGAATGAGTTCAGCTGAAGCAATACTTGATTTGCAGCTTAGATTCACACAACATCCACGAATGATTTAAAAAAAAAAAGCTTCTGGGTGGGTAGAACCGAAAATGAAGATTGTGAATTGTACTGATATAGATGTACGAATAGAAAAGAATATTTGTAGCTCAAGGTTGAACCGTGGGGATCCTTGGTGCGCTCTGAGCTTGGTTGTTTTCTTGCAGACGTTTCATTGCCTAATTAGGTAACACCATCAGTGCTAGAAGGAAATGGGGTTTGTTTTCTATAGTATACAAGGGGCTTGCCCTGTCAGTGTTGGTGGGAGAAAGAAGAATGTTGCTTCCAAGAACCAGCATTGACAAGGCAAGCCTTGTATATCAACAGAGAGCAAACTCCACTCCCTTCTGGCACTGATGATGTTACCTTGTTGGGTAATGAAATGTCTGCAAGAAATAGCCAAGTTCAGAGAGCATTTAAGGATTCCCACAGACCTACATATCTGCAGATTTGCTTTATTATCATTGGGTTGGTATTGCCGTGACGGCAATGTCCTTTAAAATGAATGAAAAGCCAAATTAAACAGGTCAAAGCCCGTTTGAATTAAGATTCAATCAATCTTGCAGTAAGATTCATGTTTACTCTGATGTGGCATGCAAAAAGTTTTTACGCATGATTTGTAGGACAGAAGCATCTCACTGGCTAAGATACAAGTAGTCCTCGCCGTTCGACCACAATCGAGCCCAAACTTTTTGTTGCTAAGCGAGACCCAAGTTAAGTGAATTTCGCCACATTTTACAACCTCAAGCAGCCAAATCAGATGAGGAGCAGGTGTGGGACTCAGGGTTAGCCTCAAGGCAACCTGAGAGCTCCGAGGAGGAAGAGGGAATGGAGCTGGCAGAGAGAGAGAGAGACAGAGGCATCAGATGGAGAGTCAACAGCTCCTGGGTCTGGAGGTGGCTGATGAGGAAGAGGAGGAGCAGCTGGGTCCAGTGCCTGATGCGTAGATATGCAGAAGGCAGAGGAGAGGAGAGCAGTGGAAATCTATGGGCCGGTCCTTTGGGACAGAAGAGCCACCGCTGCTAGCGAAGCCCCACCCTAGCTCTGGGGATAAAAGGCAGGGGGTAGAGATGAATAGATGTGGCAGACAACTATTCATCTCCCTGCCAGACAGACTTGTTAGCCTGCATTGAGAGAGAAACTTTTTTGCCGGGGCTGCTGGCACTCCTAATAAAAGAATCATTCATTTAAATACAGAGGATTTGTCTTGTTTGGGGAGCTGGGTCAGAACACATAAGTTACTTTTTTTTCAATGCCCTTGTAATTTTGAACGGTCCCTAAATGAACCGTTGCAAATTGAGGACTACCTGTATTGGATTCAGCTTTTTTTTTTAAATTGCAATGTTTTTGGAAGCCTTTCTTGCCCCATCTCCTCTCCTTTAAGAGCCACTCTTTTTAATGTCCTTTTTATCAATTTTATTTTTTATCAATGTTGATCCTGCCATTGCTGAAACATCCCTTCAGTTAGGAGAGGATTTCTTATCCGATTATCCGACCTACATAACCATGCATTCATGAGCGCATCTAACTTACAACTCTAGCAAATTTTTTTTTAAAAAAAAAAACAACAACTGTTAGAAATGGGCCTGGCCCTACATGCCATGGATTTTCTTGCGGACGTAGGAACCGTTCTAAAATTAGACTCTGCCATGCAGGAAAAGCTTGGAGCACTTAAGTTCCTTTTGCAGTAATATTTCTTTTCTGAGATAAGCATAATAATGTGTCACATTAGCTTCCGCCGTTATGCTTCAGGGCGCAAGGCACTTAGGTGACGAGTGAAACAAGCAATTAAGTGTTTATTATTGAGGTTTGCCATCAGGACTGGTGCCCGGGAGAGGAGCTCATGAAAAATGGAATACAGGAACTCCGCCGTAAGCTATGATTTGAGTTGACGTGGTTTTCTTGGGAGCATAAGATAACAGAAGAACAGAGTTGGAAGAGACCTTGGAGGTCTTCTAGTCCACTCCCCTACTCAAGCAGGAGATCCTATACCATTCCAGACAAATGGTTGTCCCATGTCTTTTCAATAAAAAGTTTTCAATATAAAGTATTGACTGTTCATTGAAAGAACCAAAGGGCATATCTTCAGACAGGACCATTTTCATTTGAGAAGGCTCATTTAACAGAGGCTAGAAAAGTGACTTCACATTTGCTGCACATTTAACCTCCGGCCTCCATCGAAGTCTAAGAACGAAACTGGGTTTCCATCACTTGAGTACTAGGAACTTAAACACGTTTCTTCACGCTTCTTTCAAGACGGACATGAAAGTAGGAAATGTAGATCTTAAAAAAGCAGCTTGAAAGGCTTCCTAATGAAGTAGAAGAACCTCTATTATTTTTTTTCCCCCTTAAAACCACTGATCAAACTGTTAGCATTGACTTAGTGCAAAAGGGAGTCTCATCAGTAACGGAAGCTGTAGCCTGTGACGAAACCACAAAGGAAACGGAGAGGGCCGGCGTGAAACCTTGTGTTGCAAAGACACACACTCAGAACTACCCAAACTGTTGCGACGCAGCCCAAAGAAGTGCAAGGAACTGGCCATAATTCTGAGATCTGCACCAAGACATGAGGTACTGTGTCATTTTGCCTTTCCCCCTCACCCCTTAATGTGTCTTCTATTTTCATTTGAGAGAAGTTTCTCCTACTGGATCTGAAGGGTGCTGAGATGGTGAGCATCTGGTCCCACGGCAGAGGTTGCTCTGCAAAATCGGTGCCGTTCTTCTTCGGAGACTCAGTTCAGCAAGTGTTAGAACAATTGATGAATTGAAAGTCAGACCAATTAATCAGCGGAACGACTTGCCTCCAGATATTGTGGGTGTTGTAACACCGGAGGTTTTTAAGATACTGGACAACCATTTTGTTCGAAATGGTGTAGGGTCTCCTGCTTGAGAAGGGGGTTGGACTAGAAGACCTCTTCTATTCCTGGGTTGAAAAAAAGGAAGGAGTTCTTTTCGTGAAAGGTAGCCTAACCCTTGTCCATGAGGTGGAGAAATTTGAAATTGTTCAAATGGTTTTCACGAGTTGAAGAAAAACAAAATTAACACGTCAGAGTTCCTGTTTGTTTGTTCTTGGAGAGAAGTTGTATTTCCAATTTTATTTTTTTTTTAAATGTTCATTAGCCCTTCAGAGGTTCTGAATTTACTTTCCTCAAGAAAACACGATCCTACCGCTGGAATAATTAAGTAACTATCTTGTAACTTTATTATATTGTGTTGTGGAAACGTTACTCTCGCGCCCATTTTGAAAACTAAAGAAGAGTGTATGTGGGATCGGAGGCGATGATCACGGTTCGTTGTACGGTCAGCCAGATGTTGAGACTCGGCTTGACTCTTTGGTCCACCTATCAAGACCTTCCCAAGGAATTCTATTATTATTTTTTTCATCTGGAAGAGCTCTTCACAGGAGTGCCATCAGTGGATTAGCAGCCATGTTGCGTTTTATCTATCTTTCACTTTTATACACCTCCCCTCTTTCTCTTCTTCCTCTTTTGCCTTCTGCTGGTTTCCCTGCTGATACATTTCGAGCTTCTAGGGTTGTTTCTTGTTATGTGAAACCACTGCTCTAAGAACTTAATATGAATCATCTGAAGCGATGGGGCTACTGTTCCCTCTTTCCGTAACCGTAAAGAGGAGATTCTGAATTTCAAGTCCCAACTAACTGCTGTTTAGTTTCTGTCTCTCAGGAGAGTTAATCTACCTCCTCAAAGATCATTAGAAAAAAAGAGCTTCTATCTTAAGGCCAACTGCTTTAGAAAACACCTCAGGCGTTTTATAGGTGGCATTTTAACACCGGCAAGATTGTCTAAAATGTATACAAATATGAAACCAGAGTGCTGGAAGTGCAAGTATAAGGATGGAACATTTTATCACATGTGGTGGCAATGCCCCAAAGCAAAAAAATATTGGGAATAGATAAGGAGATAGCTGCAGGAGATAACAGGAGAACAAATTGAATTCAAAGCTGAACTATTTTTATTAGGAATGATTAACTGAAAGATCAAGAAGCAACTCCAATACATTATTTTACGCATAGTAACAGCAGCAAGAATTGTCTATGCTCAACGTTGGAAACTAGAAAATATACCAGCCAATGAGATGATTATATACAAGATACTAGAATGTGCTGAGATGCATAGGCTCACGTTAGAAATGAAAGGCCAGGAAGAAAAACAGAATTTTATGAGGTGTGGTATAAGTGGTATAACTGGTTAGAACAGAGAATCAAAAATGTATACGAATAAATGTAAATACCTGTAAGAGACACATGACACAGTACTTTTAAAAAATGTTTATTGTTATGTAGATTGAAAATAAAAAATTAAAATTAAAAAGAAAAAAGAAAACACCTCAGGCAAGAGACTTACCTTCAATGCTCTGAGGCCACTAAACTGCACCTTATCTACAGATAGTCCTCAACTTACAACAGTTCATTTAGTGACCATTCAAAAAATGGTTTGGTGGCCTAGAGGTGGAGCTCTCGCCTCACAATCAGGACGCTGTGAGTTTGATCCTAGGTAAAGGCAGATGTTTCTCTCTCTGGGCACAATGAGAATATATCTGCTAAACAAAGCTCCACATTGGCAACAGGAAGGGCATCCGGCCAGTAAATACTCTGCTAGCACCATTCAGTTGCCCAGACTCCATCCTGCAAGGGATTATGTGGTTGTTAAATGACGATGGTTTAGTGACCATTCAACGTTATAACAGTACTGTATTTGGACAGACGAGCACAATTCAAAGCGCACTGACGATGTCTTCTCGAATGGTGATGAAATGTTTTCAACCAAATTGCCAAGCTCGGAGCTCAGCCCAACAGCCCAACTGATAATGTTACCTACTTTGGGTAATGAAATGTCTGTAAAAAAACAGACAAGCTCAGAGAGCACCAAGGACCCCTCATTTCAACCCTGAGCTACAAATATTCTCCTTTATTGATATTTTAACAACACCTGGTTAATTGTCCTCAGTGTTAGGAAGTTGCTCCTTAATTCCAGGTTGCTTCTCTCCTTGATGAGTTTCCATCCATTGTTTCTTGTCTTATCTTCTGGTGCTTTGGAAAATAAGTTGAGCCCCTCAAATACCGGAATACTGTTATTAAGTCACCCCTGGTCCTTCTTTTCTCTAGACTGGCCGTACCGAAATCCTGCAACCATTCTTCATACGCTTTTAGTCTCCAGGCCTTTGATCATCTTAATTTCTCTTCTCTGAACCTTTTCCAAATTTCAAGATCTTTTGTGTAATGTGGTGACCAAAACTGGATTCAGTATTCCAGATGTGACCTTACTAAGGCTTTATAAAGCGGCACTCATACCTTACGTAGTTTTGATTCTATGCCTCTGTTTATACAACCAAGGATTGTATTACTTTTTTTTTTGCTGCTGCCACACACTGCTGGCTTATCTTTAAGTAACCATCCACTAAGACTCCAAGGTCCCTCTCACAGTTATTGGTTTTAAGCCTGGTTTCGCCTAAGCTGTACTTGTACCTTTGGTTTTTGATTTTTTAAAATTTTGTTTTCTTAATCACGGGACCGTGGGGATTCTGCAATGGTCATAAGGGTAAGGACCAGGTTGTAAGTCATGTTTTTCGGGAACATTCTAAATTCGAACAACCACCAAATGAATGAATTTACAACTAGTCCTTGCACTTATAAGCAGCATCCCCAGTTATGTGATCAAAATTCAGATGCCTGGCAACCATGGTTGCAGTGTCCCAGGGTTGTATATATAACCTGTGTTTATAGAACCAAGCAGGGGTGCTATTCAGCAGGTTCTGACAGGTTCTGGAGAACTGGTAGCGGAAATTTTGAATAGTTTGGAGAACCAGCAAATGCCACCTCTGGCTAGCCTCAGAGTGGGGAGGGAATGTGGATTTTGCTGTATCCTTCCCCCAGGAGGGGAGAGAATGGAGATTTTGCAGTATCCTTCCCCCAGGAGTGGGGAGGGAATGGGGATTTTGCAGTATCCTTCCCCCGGAGTGGGGAGGGAATGGGGATTTTGCAATAGCTCTGGTGGCTCAATAGACTAAGGCAGTCATTAATATCCACTTACATCTGCTGCCTGCAATTACTGCAAGTTCAAATCCCACCAGGCTCAAGGTCGATTCAGCCTTCCATCCTTTCTAAGGTAGGTGAAATGAGGACCCAGATTGTGGGGGCAATAAGCTGACTTTGTATAAATATACAAAAGTATGAAGGCTATTGCTTAACGCATTGTAAGCCGCCCTGAGTCTCCGGAGAAGGGCGGCATATAAATCAAATATATATATATATATATATATATATCTCCTTCCCCCAGAGTGGGGAGGGAATGGGAATTTTGCAATATCCTTCCCTCGGAGTGGGGAGGGAATGGGGATTTTGCAATATCCTTCCTCCGGAGTG